>CM053030.1:306243355-306581848 GCA_028564925.1 Lithobates sylvaticus | reverse complement strand
GGGATTACACGTTTTTCTCCCCTGTCCACGGGACGTACATGAGACTGGACTACATATTTTTAGAACATGGAATTCTAGACAGAGTAATAGAAACAAAAATTGAGACAATTACACTGTCCGATCATGCCCCAGTTTCAGTGACTCTTGCGATCCCTGAACATAAAACCCCATCATGTGGATGGAAACTGAATGAAGATTTACTACGAGACGGGGAAGTGGTGGAGTATGTGAAAAGGGAATTGATGGGGTTTTTCTCTAATAACGATAACGGGGAAGTCAATGGAGCTAATCTTTGGGAGGCACACAAAGCATTCATCCGAGGGATTTTGATAGGGAAAGCCTCATGGAAAAAAAAAGAGAGGATGAGGAAAGTGCAGGAACTGACGAGTGATCTAAATCGCCTAGAACCAAAACACAAGTCAGCTTTGGCCCATAATAGGGAAATTTACCAAGAAATGTTAGCAAAGAGAGACGAACTAAAAGACTGCGTTGATCACGAAGCGAAAAAGATACTCAATAGGACAGCAAAAGAACGATACATCTGGGGGAATAAATCCAGTAAGCATCTAGCGAGAATTGTGCAAAAACAAAAAACAAAAAACTTCATAGAAAAAATACAAGGTAAAAATGGAGAGTTTAAATATACATCACATGACATCGCCACTTCTTTCAAGGAGTACTATGAAGAGCTTTATTCGGTAGACTCGAGGGTGGGTAAAAAAGAGAACCACAAAAAAAAAATATTTGACTTTTTGAGCAGAGCAGGGCTGGAGACTCTAGGTCAGGAGGAAAGAGAGGCGCTGGAACAGCCAATATCTGAAATTAAAATAACGAGGGCTCTGTTGAATTCTTCGGCAGGGAAAAGTCCGGGCCCCGACGGCTTCTCTATTTTTTATTACAAAACTTTCAAGGAGATCCTGATTCCTAGACTCCAACAATATATGAATGGCCTGGGTCTGGATTATGCTATGGGGGAGGCTTCCCTGCTAGCAACCATAACTGTTCTCCCAAAAGACGGGAAGGATGGGTCGGTGTGTTCCAGTTATAGGCCCATCTCTCTGCTAAATTCCGACACTAAGTTGTATGCTAAAATTCTAGCAGAGAGAATGAAAGGGCATCTGGGGGCATTGATCCACCCCGACCAAGTGGGCTTTGTTCCTGGGAGGGAAGGGAGGGACAATGGAGTGCGGACTCTATTGGCCCTCCAGAAAATGAGGGATTCAGGGGCCCCCAGTCTGCTCTTGTCAATAGACGCAGAGAAAGCGTTTGACAGAGTAGACTGGGGGTTCATGTTTAGTACACTGGAGTATATGAGGTTTGGTCCGATATTTATACGACACATTAAAGCTTTATATGGGCATCCGAAGGCAAAGGTCAAGGTAAATGGAGTTCTTTCTTCACCTTTTGAAATGAGGAATGGAACGAGGCAGGGCTGTCCCCTGTCCCCCCTTCTTTTTATTTTGGCCTTAGAACCCCTATTGTCCTCGATCAGAAGAAATCCTGATATTGAGGGGCTCAAGGTGGAAGGCGAGTCCCACAAGTTGGCAGCTTTTGCCGACGATGTCCTGTTTTATGTGTGTCAGCCTCGAAGATCGATGCCCACCCTCTTAGAGACCCTTAGAACATACGGAGCCCTCTCAAATTTTCGGATCAACTCATCAAAATCTCATATACTAAACATTAATTTAAATAAAACGGAGCAGCAGGCTATAAAAAGAGACTACAAATTCGTTTGGAAGAAGAGAATAAAATACCTGGGCATAGTCTTAGCCAATTCAATCCAAAAACTTTATAGAATAAATTACCTCCCTTTGTTGGATGATGTCAAAAAAAAGTGCAAGGAGTATATTAATAGGCCCCTATCTTGGATCGGGCGAGTAAACACCGTAAAAATGATGATACTCCCAATAATAACGTATAAGCTACAGATGCTCCCTCTCCCCTTACCTCATCAATATCTTAGGAAGCTTAAGTCAATACTGATGAACTTTGTATGGAAAAATAAAAAACATCGTACCTCGTTACAAATCTTGAAACAGGGTAAGAATCAGGGGGGACTGGCAGTCCCCGATATTATCAGTTATTATCACGCAATCGCACTAATAAGAATACCAGAATGGGGGAAAATTAACACTAATAAAAGATGGGTTCACTTGGAAATGGTTTTGAGTAATGTTCACTTGGGAAAGATTGTTTGGAACCCCCCTGGGTTCAGAGTATTAGGGGAACACACACACATTATTACAAGGCACTCGTTTAAAATATGGGATAAATTATATAAGAAACTGAACGGCAACTACAACTCACCTTTAGTAGCACTTAAGGGGAACGATTTTTTCCCACCGGGGAAAAAAGAGATAGGAGGGGATTGGATAATTAAGGAAGAAACACAATTAGGGGAAGTGATATCTCTGGGACAACCACTGGCACTAAACGAATTAAAAAAAAAAGTAAATACATTTAAAGTGAGTGGCGGTACCTCCAGATATGCCATTTCGTTAAAAAGCTCCCACAACCGATCAGATCAAGTGAAGATCTGACTAAGCTGGAGCAGATATGCACAGCAGTAAACACCAAAAAGACTATTTCTAAAATCTATAGGCTATTGATTGAAGTGGATAGGCTGGAGGTTCCCCCATTCATCGCGAAATGGGAGAGGGATTTGGGGTCACAGATAAACACGGGGATGGTAAAAAAAATATTGAAGCTTACACATAGTTCATCAGTAGACATGCGAACAGCGGAAATGAATTACAAATGTTTAATAAGGTGGTATGCGACCCCCGATATAACAAGCAAATTTCAGGAAGGGAGATCCCCAAACTGTTGGAGGGGATGCAATCAGAGAGGATCCATGGGCCATTTATGGTGGGAATGCCAGAGAATCCAAAAATATTGGGAGACAGTTTTGAAGTACATCAAAGAAATAACCCTAATAGAAGTGAAGAAAGATCCGTGGGTAGTCCTTTTACACGCAACTGAGATGGGAGGCAGGCAATATAGGAACACACTGATCCCACATCTTCTTAATGCTGCAAAAAGATTAATCCAGAGGAGGTGGCAAGAGTCTGAATGCCCTTCCATTGGAGAATGGATTGATGAAGTTGAAGTGATCTATAAGCTGGAATGTATGAAAGACAACCATGACGTAGATACTCACCCCAATGGGAAATGGGGGGGGGGGGTTGGGAAAAATTCAAAAGAACATGGAGTTACGCAGAGGTGCTTCAGAACTTAGGGAGTTAGAAATGAAAGAATCTCAAAAAAAAAAAAAGGTAGCGATGGGAGGAGGGGTCTAGGCAGAGGGAGGGAGGGGGGAGGGGGAAAAAAAAAAAAAAAAAAGAAGAAAAAAAAAAAAGAGGGCTTGGAAGGGAGAAAATTGAGCGAGGATCACATAGTAAGATCTGGGGGGGCTTCCCCTCCCCTGGAATGGAATGCCTTTTAGGCTACCGTCCTAAGCCAGCACAATACGGAGGGGGATCGGTTCTTCTTTTTTATTTATTTTTTATTTTCTTTGTTGTCTTCCTTTCCCTAGTAAACTTAATTAGGCCCCATAATAATAAATAGTAAGTGGGATTTAATGGATTATGCGAATAAATTAAATGTGCAGGCCACTATGATGTTAAGACAAAGATGGGACAGAGGCCAAGGCTTCGCTGATATAGTCCTATACTAATAGTTCTTCTGAGGTGGCAAAAAAAAAAAGAAAAAAAAAAAAAAAAAGAAACCTATATCACTTAAAATATAATGAATTTACACTTCTAACAGGTATCTTCTGCTAGGATATGGAGGGGCATAATGACCTTTGCAAGGGCACATTCACCTGTACAGATTCCCTCTAATCTGGTCATATGTTCCAACCCACTGTCCCTCCCAGGAACAACAATTCTGTTCCCGGTAACTGTAATGCACACATATATATCCTTACCGTCACAGATAAACACGGGGATGGTAAAAAAAATATTGAAGCTTACACATAGTTCATCAGTAGACATGCGAACAGCGGAAATGAATTACAAATGTTTAATAAGGTGGTATGCGACCCCCGATATAACAAGCAAATTTCAGGAAGGGAGATCCCCAAACTGTTGGAGGGGATGCAATCAGAGAGGATCCATGGGCCATTTATGGTGGGAATGCCAGAGAATCCAAAAATATTGGGAGACAGTTTTGAAGTACATCAAAGAAATAACCCTAATAGAAGTGAAGAAAGATCCGTGGGTAGTCCTTTTACACGCAACTGAGATGGGAGGCAGGCAATATAGGAACACACTGATCCCACATCTTCTTAATGCTGCAAAAAGATTAATCCAGAGGAGGTGGCTATAGTCTGAATGCCCTTCCATTGGAGAATGGATTGATGAAGTTGAAGTGATCTATAAGCTGGAATGTATGAAAGACAACCATGACGTAGATACTCACCCCAATGGGAAATGGGAATGTTGGGAAAAATTCAAAAGAACATGGAGTTACGCAGAGGTGCTTCAGAACTTAGGGAGTTAGAAATGAAAGAATCTCAAAAAAAAAAAAAGGTAGCGATGGGAGGAGGGGTCTAGGCAGAGGGAGGGAGGGGGGAGGGGGGGGGGGGAAGAAGAAAAAAAAAAAGTGGGCTTGGAAGGGAGAAAATTGAGCGAGGATCACATAGTAAGATCTGGGGGGGCTTCCCCTCCCCTGGAATGGAATGCCTTTTAGGCTACCGTCCTAAGCCAGCACAATACGGAGGGGGATCGGTTCTTCTTTTTTATTTTATTTTTATTTTCTTTGTTGTCTTCCTTTCCCTAGTAAACTTAATTAGGCCCCATAATAATAAATAGTAAGTGGGATTTAATGGATTATGCGAATAAATTAAATGTGCAGGCCACTATGATGTTAAGACAAAGATGGGACAGAGGCCAAGGCTTCGCTGATATAGTCCTATACTAATAGTTCTTCTGAGGTGGCAAAAAAAAAAAGAAAAAAAAAAAAAAAAGAAAGAAACCTATATCACTTAAAATATAATGAATTTACACAGGGATGTCACTGCACCAATGGCATTGCCATGAAGGGTCAAACGGACAAGGTACTATGTCACCGTATTCAAAGGTAAAGGTGGTCACATGTGTACCTGAAGAGTTATACCAAAATGTAATTATGTTATTCTTTGTGATGGCCACCTCCTGGGTCTCCCCCCCTAGACCAAACAGAAAAAGGATATGCAGCATGGTCGTCATGAAGTGGGTGAGATCTTGTCCGCAGGGGTTGGAGCTTTCTTGCAGTGGGAAGCGTGTATTCAGGTGTTCTTCCCGGGCCAATTCAACTGAGGTGGCTGTGGTCAGCAAAACTTGGAATGGACCATCATATCTGGGTTCAAGTACAAATTTCTTTACCAGCCCCCAATCTCCAGGCAGTAGTTGACATGTTCATGTATCTAATTCAGGATCTGCAATGGAAGAAAACACCTGGACATGCATTTGGGTTAATTCTCGTGATAATGCGGTTACATAATTAGACAACACATCAGATTGCAACTGTAACTGTTGTGGAAAGTAACAGCCAGGTCTGGGGGCTGAACCAAACAAAATTTCATAAAGGGATAGGGCATGTTTCCCCCAGGGAGTGTCTGACACTGAACAGGGCAATGGACAACCTGTCTGGCCAACTGAACCCCCAGTGCTGCCCAAATCTCTTTTGTAAGGGCTGCTGTGAAGGTTTGGCTCTGATCGCTCTCTATCACCTCTGGGACCTCAAAGCTACATACTATCTATCTCACTCATTATTTCTTAGCTGTGGTCCTGGCAGTCATGGCCACCTCCACTAGGGCGTATTCGAATCTGCCACTCCTTGGCACTTGGGAATGATCAATTTGTATCCACTGGAAGGGGTATAGGGCTTTTGCCAAGTGCTTCTTCTGTGCCTTTTCTGTACATTCTGGGTTACATTTGTCCCAGATAGTGCATGATCTGTCAAAGTTGTTGGTCAATGGAGTAACTCCTGGTGCTACTTGTACTTGATAAGAGAGTTCATAAGAGTCTTTGTCAAGTGGGCAGCTCCATTTGCCCATTGCACCACAGCTGGGTACATACTCCTGGGTAGACAAGGCTTCTTGTTGCACTCCAATAGTCCATCTCTGAGAGTTGCTCCTCTCCGCTTTCCAGCTTTCCTTCTCATCCGAACTTGCTGCTTCCTGTAATTCTTTCAGATAAACTCTGTCCACTGGGAGAGTCTGTAGGGTAAGCACAGGGTGGTCTTCTTCTACCACCCTGCTGTCCACTTCCGTGGTCCACTGGCTGGCTGTTTGGCAGCTGAATCGGCTAGATTGCCTCGAGCTTCCTTCGAGTTCACTTTTTCGTGTGCTTTACTTTTAGAATAGTCACTTGGGTTGGGAGAAGCAGGGCGTCCATCAAGTCCTTAATGGCTGAGCTGCAGCCGTCAGGAACCCTCTGTCCTTCCAGATAACACCAAAATCATGGACAACGCTGAAAGCATATCTTGAGTCCGTATGAACGTTGGCTCTTTTTCCCTCTGCCAATTTACATGCTGTAGTAAGTGGTTGCAGCTCTGCCACCTGTGCAGACATCACCGGTGGTAAGGCTTCAGTTTGGAGAACCAAGTTTTCAGTGGTGACCTGGATCCTGCAGGGGTATTTCACTCACGGTGAGGAGATGCGTGGTTTCCAGCCACATTAGTTTGATGCAGTCATGGGGTGACAAGTCAAGACTCTACTCCTCCTCCTTTCCCCCCTCGAGAAGTGGAAGAAGGGTGGTAGGGTTCAGTGTTTGATAACGTAATAGAGTAATGCTGTCCAGTTGAAGGAGAGAACACAGGAGTCTCAAGTGTCTGGCAGTGGACAGATGTTTCGGCTGGATCTTGGTTGAGTATGGTAGCAATGTCATGGGAAGCAAGCAGAACGAGGCAGTGTCCGAGGACCAAGTCTGAAGTTTTGTCAAACAAGGCTTGTGCCGCAAAGACAGCTCGCAGACACGATGGGGCTCCTCTTGCTATCGTATCCAGCCAACAGTAATAGTATCCTATGGGGCGTAGGCAGATGCTGTGTAACTGGGTGAGTACACCTCCAGCACCTCCCAGACATTCAGATACAAAGGGCTTGAATGCTTTGTCGTAGTCTGGGAGCCCTAGCGCCAGAAATGGTGCGCTTGAAGGTCTCAAAGTTGGATATTGCTTCAGGAGACATCTGGAAGGAGTCTGATTTCAGAGCATCATATAAAGGTTGCATCAGTAGGGAGGCTTCTGGCATCCATGCTCTGCAATAGGAAATTAGTCCAAGGAAGGCATGAGGGGGCTTCTGGCCTTGTGGCAGTGGGATGTCAGAGATTGCTTTCACCCTGTCTTCAGTGTGGTGTGTTGTCCCATGGGACAAGACAGTGGCCAAGGAAAATGACAGATGTTGAGCACCACTGCAATTTGGGCTTTGAGGCTTTGCAACCCTGGTTGGCAAGATAGCACAACAGGCTTTCTGAGGTGACCTTAACAGTGGGGAAGTCAGCTGCACAGAGGAGAAGGTCATCAACATATTGGAGGAGAATCACTTCCGAGTGATCCTCTTGTCAAGGATGATAGCCATAGCTTTTGCAAGCTGGCTTGGAGAGTCCTGTGCCCCTTGTGGCATAACTGTCAAGGTATGGGTGTCAAAAGGTACGAGCAGGAGGGGTGAGGGTGGACATTGAAGAGAGCGTTTGCAAGGTCCACCACTGTGATATACTTTGCAGTCAGGTACACCCCCGTAAGTAGCTGGTTCTCTTTTAGGGGTTCTCTTCTTCCTAGAGAACAGATGTGTGTTGCATGGAGAGGCACAGGGTATCAGGGCTCCATTTGACACGAGGGCCTTGACATGCTTCAAAATAGCTGCAGATTAGGCTAACTTTAGGGGGTAGTGTGGTTTCCGGGGCAATGATGCACCCTCTTTGAACTTGACTGAAACTGGTGGCACCTTTAAGTGACAGTTGTCTTCCGGTCCTGTGGATCATAGGCACGCAGGGATTCTATCAAGTACTTCCTGCGGTATTGAACTTGGAGTTATTGCTTCATGAAGTGTCATCAGGAGAGGCAGAGAGCACAAAGCAGATGAGTCTTCTAAGGATAGGGGAGCAAGCCTTTTCTGATAACCTCTTTGAGCCCTGAGACAAAAGTAGTTGATAACTTGTGTGTGCCTTTCCATAACGGGAGAAGCCCAGATCATCAAAGGCCTTTATGAGTCTAGCATGATACTTCTCCACAGACTCCCCTTTATCTTGGGCAATATCTTGGATTGTGGTAGACTGATCCACCAATTTCTCCTTTGCCCAGTCGTGGAGTTGTGCACAGAATTCCACGCCTGAGGTGTAGGAAGTGGCACTTGTCAGGCAGGCATCATTGAAGGCCGTCTGCATGACCGGCCAAAAGACATGTCCTGCTTTAATTTGGCATAGGCTGAGTAAGTCTCTCCAGGTAGCTGAGTAAGTTTCTTGTATCCGCATTATCCTGCGGTAAAAGGGCATTGGCTGTTTCTCTAGGTCAGGCAGACTTGTCACTAAGGCCGCTGCTTGTGATGGGATAAAAGCGACATACATCACCAGTGCCCCTTCTGGTAACCGAGACTGGTGTTGGGGCAGGGTAGAGGCACAGTTCCTTACGGTTGTCAGCATCCGTTTGAGATCCTCTCGGAACTGTGAGTCCGGAGCCGTATAGGGGGTTAAATCAGCAGGTGGCCTTGCTGCCTGTTGTTGGTCTTCCCACTCGGACGCTTCTTCATCATTAACACATCCGACCTGGGAAGGTAGTGCTTCCGTATTAGGGAAGACAGGTGTGTGGTAGGAACCATCCTGGTTTAAGACAGGAAGAACTGGGTATAGGCCGTGGTTGGGCCTACCGGGTGTACCAAGATGGCCACCGGGTAGAAGTGCACTGGGCTGGGCCTAAAGTGAGGGCCTGGGTGCAACAAGATGGCTGCCATTGGGCGTTGTCACAGTGGGTTGTGCTTGGGTTGGGGTGGTGAGAAGGGAGTGGGCGTAAGGCGGGAGGCAGGGTTGTCCCTCTCCTCCATTCCAGGTTTTTTTTTTTTTTTATGGGAGAGGTACAGGCACATTATCAACTCTGTGATAGACATACAGTACATGGCGCAATTGGCATTTTTCTTGATTTCCTCTTCTATCCAACCCTCTTTATCACACAGGATTCCTCCCTGTTTCTTTAGCAACGTAGCACAACTTTGTTAACTATTTCAACATCTTCT
Source organism: Lithobates sylvaticus (assembly GCA_028564925.1). Lineage (NCBI taxonomy): Eukaryota > Metazoa > Chordata > Amphibia > Anura > Ranidae > Lithobates > Lithobates sylvaticus. The sequence goes on along the minus strand of CM053030.1, from coordinate 306,572,640 downwards.
CTCCTCTTCACAATATCACATGCTAGCATTCCCTCTCTCTCTTTCAGCGGATGGCTTCTGAGGAAAATACAGACAACTAGTAGGTTAATACTTCTCTGACTGCTGTCTTATCAAAATTCCTAGGGTGGGGGCTCGCAACGCTGCGAGGCTCCTATCCCTGTCTCCTCGCATGCTCCTGGCTGTTTGACTTTATCAAACTCCAGCTACCCACTTTGAAGTCAAACATTAACCCACATACACATTTAGGACAGGACATTACACCTGCCACTCTTTGAACTGCAAAGCTACAGCACTGAGAAAACCCTTAGTGGCAGCTCATCCGAGAATAAGGAAAATTGTTGCCCATACTTACCGTAATTTTCCTTTCCTGGATCCTCCCCATGTCAGCCTACTATGGGTCAGCTCCGCCCCCTCTGACCCCTCCAGGACCACCTTTTTTCTAGCCCATAAAGGGCGGCTGTCTGCCCACACCAGTGTTCAAAAAATACTCGCCTCACGACGGATAAACTGGGTGGGAATCCTCCGGCTGACATGGGGAGGATCCAGGAAAGGAAAATTACGGTACGTACGGGCAACAATTTTCCTTATTCCTGGACCTCCCCATGTCAGCCTACTATGGGATGTACCAAGCAACATTAAAAAGGGAGGGAAGACAAAAAATCAGCCAAACCCTCAATGCAATGCTACTTAAATTTTTACTGGGCAACGTAATAACCATAGAGCCAAATGTTTCCTCAGGTGGACAAGCCAAATTAAGCCTGTAATGCCTACTAAAAGGTGTTGGGCGCGCTCCAGCTTGCTGCTTTGCAAACTACCTCAGGGGCGACCTTTACGTATGCTGCCATACCCCTCATTGAATGTGCTTTGATCTCTGAAGGAGGAGGAAGGCGCAGCGTTCTGTATGCAATATGTATGGTCTTTGACAAATCCGGAAGACACAATTCTGGATGTTGCCTGTATACCCTTTAGGGCCCATTGGGAAAAACTACAGCAGATCAGCTTTTAGTCCATTACAGGTAGGTTGAAACCGCAGAGGCCAGGTCTAACCTACTCCACCCATCAGCTGTATCCGCCGGAAAGGCTGGGAGAATGACCTCCCAGTTCCTACGAAATTATATGGAAACCTTAGGTAGTAAGCTTGGTACCAAACAATATGGTTCTTTAGATGAAAAGGCGCACAGCATGGAGACTCTTCTGGCCGAGGCAACGGCTAGTAAAAAAAAAAAAAAAAAAAAACAGTTAAAAGTAAAAATGAACAAGAGAAAGCTAGATCAAACGGAGGAACCAGCGATGTTCCCAAGACTAGTGTTAAGTCCTCTTTTGGAAAAAACTATTTCAATGGATGTCAAATTCCTATGGCTGCCCCTAAAAATTGGATCACCAACTGATGTAGAGCATATCTTGTACATGACATAGCAGACAAAGCGGGGATTTGACCCTTCAGGGAATTATAAGCTAACCCTAAGAGACCACTCTGCAGAAACTCCAAAATATTAGATACCGAAGGAGATCCAAGGCCCCAAACCCTTTCTGTAGTATTCCAGTTCTGGTAATAGGTCACAATCGTGGACCTCTTACGACCCTGTAATAATGTCTCCACTATACTGCTCGAGAGACAGCTCAAGCCTCCCTCTCACTTCCAAGTTATTAACTTCATCCTCCTGCGGTTCGGTTCCCAGGCCCCACTCCGCCAAAGGAGATTTTGACAAGTAGCCAGTGGGATTGGTGAGTCCAACTTTATCCTGCAAAGCAAGAGGGAACCACGGCGGCCTGAGTCAGTAAGGTAAGACTACTATTGCTGTGATCCTTTCTCACTGAATCTTCAGCAGGATTTTGAAAGCCAATGGAAGCGGCAGGAACACATATACCAAGGGGAAATTCCAAGACCTGGACAGAGCACCCCGACCCAACACCTGTGGATGCCAGGTCCGGGAGGAGAAGCAAGGCGGTTAGCAATTCTCCTCCAATGCCATAAGATCTATCGATTGAGGCCCCATTCGTTGTGAACCTCAAAGCCTCGACTCAAGTGATCTGCTAAAACATTCCCAGGCTCTGGGATATAAGATGAAGTAAGAGAGCCAAGATTCTTCTCTGCGCATAGGTGGATTGACATGCCACCTGAAGGAGAGGGCGACTTCTTGTGCCCCCTTGATGAGACACCTAAGCCCCCGTAGTTGTTTAAAGACTCTTGGCAGCTCGACCTCGCAACATAGGTTGGAACGCTAAGAGAGGGCGTCTGACAGCATCCGATCCCAGGAAACTTGAACTCTTCACCCCACAAAAGTTCCATCGGCCTTGAACCTGCTGTCCCAGGCAGTGTGCCCCGCAGCCTGCCAGACTGGCATTGGCCATCACCACTATTGGTTCTGAGGCCTTCAATGGAACTCCACGGAAAAGATTGCGATGTACTGAACTACTGGAACTGTGGCTAATAGAATACTGCATGCATTGCTTCACCATCATAGACGCCTGGCTATCACTGCTTTTGTCTAAGACTGAATCTCCTGGACCTTCCTCTGAGGAAGGAGAAACACCACCCTGATCCGTGTGGAATTGTACTGCAAAATACTCCAACATTTGGGTCGGATGCATCTGGCTCTTCCAAGAGTTGAACAACCAACCGAAACAAGCTAGTGTTTTACAGGTGAAATTCACATGAAGTAGAAGGAGCTCATTTGACGGACCCAGAAGTAGCATGTCGTCTAGATAATGGAATATTTGCACTCCCTTGACCCTGAGAGTTGCGATGACAGCAGACAGTAGCTTTGAGAACATTCTCAGAGTCGTGCAGCATTCAAATTGAAAATTAGAGCATTCCACGGAAAACCTGAGAAACCGATGGTGAGATGCGTCTATGGAAACAAGAAGATACGCACCACCAGATCGATGGAAACCAACCAGTCTCCTGAGTCCAATGACTCAATTTTGAATAGTGGTACCTTCATGTAAGAATTCCGAAACCCCCTGAAGCCTCTGGGACTAAAAACAGAGGGGAACATACTCTTTGCCCCAATTCGTGCCTTGGAACCGGAAGGATGGCCCTTGCTGCCAACCGCTCCCCTATATAGCCTCACAAACATCCATAGGAAGCCCAGCTTCTACGAACAAGGTCTGAGGAGGCCTTGTTTTGAACTTGAGATGATAACGCGATCAAATGATGGCCACCATCCAGGCATCCTGTAATTTGTCCGCCCACACCCCCCCCCCCCTTGAATTTGGCTAGTCTTGCTCCTACTCGAGAGGGTCAAGTGGAGACACCTTCAGAAGGACCTATTTGAAGCCTTAGGAGCTTCGTTGGCCCTGGGCTTGGAAGGTTTCTGGAAGGTTGAACTGGCTCGCTTCCACTGTCTGTAAGCACTGGCCTCTGAATCCTTCTTTGGATCTCTTGTTAAACCGAAAGGGCTGCTGTTGTCTTTTTCTCTTTTGCAGGATTAGGCTAGATCTGCCGCTGGAAACCCGCTGAATTGCTGATTCTAAGTCTTCCGGAATAGTAGCTTCCTGCCAAATGGAACTTAACATAACTGTGCTTAGAAGCTTTATCAGCTGACCAATGCTTCAACCATAAGGCTCTGTGGGCTGTGACGGAATGAGCCAATATCTTTGCTTTCATTTTTGAACCAGCTCCCCTGGTTCACCTGGTCAACAGCCACTTGAGCCACAAAATCTAAAGCAGTCTTGAAAACTGCAAAAGAGAAGAACTGCCACTTCCCAGACTTTCATCTGAACATCCATCCACCAGCTCCGCTACCCCCAGTCTAAGGCTGGATTCACACCTATGCATCCCTGTATTCCGCAGAGCTGCACCACAGAACATGTCCCCTAGTAGACCACGGTAAATAAATGGTAGAGCAAAACTGCAAAAAGCACCAAAATAAATAAAAATAAAAACGCACAGGTGCGAATCCACCCCAAGTGCTTCTGCCAAAGAAGTGAGCACTACCGCCGGCCTGCAGGCTGCTCCGGCCAAACTATACAACTTTTTTTTTTTTTTTATCAGGTCTGCATTTATTCTGTGATTCATAGGATCCCTAAAGGCATCCGAATCCTCCAGCGGAAGTGGAATGTGGCAGGCGAATCTACGCAATGAAGTATCCAACTTAGGCGTAGTGTCCCAAGGGTTACAGCCTCAATACTCTATTATGCACATTGAGCCTCTTCTCAGGCCCTGCCCACTCATCATCAAATACTTCTTTGATTTCAGAAATGAATGGGAAGGAAGGTAATGATTTCTTTAAATACGGGTAGTATCTCTGCTGTTTCTTTGGAGGTGACAACTCTCCCTGCCACTTCATCGCATCCTTAACAGCCTCCACCAAGGGGTGAACCGGTGCAAAAAATCAAACGTATGCGATTCCGAGACCATCACAGCCTCAGATGGATCCGAATCGCTATCGACTTCCGAGTTAAAACGCAGTGAAAACACATGATCTGAATCTGCAGATGCTTAAAGATGCAGCAGGATTCCTTGACTGTGTCCTTAATGTAGGATTTAACCTGGCGTGCATTTGCAGCATTGTCCTGAGCCGCCTCCTTGAAGCAAGATACACAAACCTACTTTCCTCTGATGACCTCAGCTGAGCAGGCCCAACAGGATCCTTCTTCTGCCTGGGCTGGCGATGAAGACCTATCCAAAGAAGAGGATCTTCTTCTCTGTCTGCGCCCAGATATGCTCTTTCTAGAGGCTTTCTGATGTCTTGACCTCTCTTGGCTCCAGTCCGAGCGACTAAAGTGAGGTAAGGGTGAGGGAGATCTGGAATGCAGCGACAACAGGCGTCTATCCAGCTGCATGCGACTCTGCCAATTTGTCATGTCCAGTCTCCTTTTTACTCCTTTGAGGCTGGAGTGCTGATTAGGAACCTCTTTGCGGGCATTTAGCGCGCATTGGGCCCTTCTCTCTGTGGAACCTCTTTGCGGGCATTTAGCGCGCATTGGGCCCTTCTCTCTGTGGAACCTCTTTGCGGGCATTTAGCGTGCATTGGGTCCTTCTCTCTGTGGAACCTCTTTGCGGGCATTTAGCGCGCATTGGGCGCTTCTCTCTGTGGAACCTCTTTGCAGGCATTTAGCGCGCCTTGGGCCCTTCTCTCTGTAAAACAGAGGATGTGCTCTCTTTTTAAAAAAAATAAAAATAAATAACTAACTAACTACCAAATAAATAAAATAAAATAAACGTCTCCATCCGAATCTTCAGTGCTAAGGCAGCTAGGTAGGCAGGCAAAGCTCCCCAAGGATAATAAAAACACTCCAGACAAGTAACACAGCAGTAAGAAATGGAAGTCAGGCTTACCAGAGCAGAGTAGTAAATTGATCAGCTGGAGACTGAGATTAGCCTAGAGGACACAGCCTGCTGCAAATCAGTAGTGATCATTCTGGTGTTTGCTTAAGCAATCCAAGAGGAAGCTACCTCTGACCTCACCTGCTGAACTCTGAGCTTCCTGAAAGGAATACATGTGGAGGTGGTGAACTGCAAGTCCCAGCGAGCCAAACCACTGCATGAATGCACAAAAACATGGAAGGAGAGAGTGCCAGTACCTGCCTAACGAAGGTGTATACAGTAATTTATACCGTTGTGACCTTGCCAGTAATACACAGTCATTTACAGTCAATACTGTACCATACAATCCCAGCACCATGGGAACCCACACTCCTTGGGAGATTACAGCCCATCTGGGGGAGTCTTCTGATCCGGGAGAGGCTTAACCCGGACAGGATGGATGGTGGATGGAGAAAAAATAAATAAATAAAATAAAAATAAATAACTAACTAAAATTAAACTTTAAAAGGCGTCCGGAGCGAGGACGAAAAAAGAACACTGGTGTGGGCAGACAGCCGCCCTTTATGGGCTAGAAAAAAGGTGGTCCTGGAGGGGTCAGAGGGGGTGGAGCTGACCCATAGTAGGCTGACATGGGGAGGTCCAGGAAAAACGTTTATAGACATTAATAAGACTGCCAACATTCCAGCAAATCTTCTTTCAGCCTGCCAAATTTCCAGCAGCTGAGATATTCCTCCAGAGGTCCTACACTGTCAACCTTGAGTAACCCGTCTATAAACTTTTCCTGCAGTATTTCTTATCACCGCTAGAGGCAGACAACTCATCTAGGGGTAAGGATACAAACACACACCTGCAGCTGAACTTCAGGCTGCTGTTTTGCAGTACTTCAGAATGACAGACAATGAACAGAAAATACAGTCAGCAGAAAACCATTGGCAGGTTCGTTAACACAGCCCCAGGCGAGGAATAAGTTACCTGCCTCTTTGAACAATCCAAAGGAGCCAACAAGACAAAATCAACCAGCCCAATCAGAGCTCGTTATCTTGTGACGTCTTGCATTCTTGTATGTGTGGGATGGGGGGTCTAGACGCCATTCCTAGTTCCAGACAGTCAATCTGAATACTACATAATAAGTAAGGAGTTGCATAGAAACATGTATACACATAAGCAAATAGACATTTTCTAATTATCAGTATGTACATTACATTCCTTCACAGTACTATCCACCCTCCCACATAAAATTATTATTTATTTTTTTTGGCAACCGATATTGTGTGATACACTCTGTGTCTGTTTTTTTTTTTTTTTTTTTAAAGTTGCCTTCCTGTCTGTTATCCCATGTGTATTTCAACAAAAAAGTGCTTGTCCTCAACAGTAGAACTAGCTGAAGTTTTGGTGCAAATTTGAGCAAACAATGACCACATGAACTAAACTAAACAAACATGTACAAAAGTGACACGTGTTAAATTTTATATAGTGTGTCAACTACAACCATAAAACTTTTTTTGGACAGAGGTCAAGTGATCTTTGAGTTTCTCTAACTCTGATGAGCACTTCAAAATATCAGATACCAATCTTTGGGCAGTGAGGGAATTTAATCCCTGTTCCTCAGACAGATGCTGTGCTGTTGAAGATAACAACAAAAAAAGTAAAATCAGTAAAATGTTTGGGAAATGGAGTGGATGCTAAAGTGTAGGTGTAGTAGATTACCTTTGCTGCTTGTGATGGTCTCAGAGGAATGCTGGGCCTGGTCTGCTTTAACATCTGTTATAGTTTGGGATGGTTCTGCATCATCATCATCTGGTCCTATTGCAGTAGCTGGATCTGGGTCATCAACCAGAACAATATCCATTTCTGTTGTCATAGTTCTGTTTTCAAAGTGTGCTTTCTTGGGTCTTTCTAGGTTTTAAAAACATAAAATCATGTAAAAAGCATGCATGCTAAAGAATATAGTTTGCATTGATGAAGACATTGCAGATAGACTACATGGATTGCATGCCTAGCTGAGAGAGCAGAAATGTCAGAAAACAAGCTAAAATACCTTTTTGTATAATTCTATGTATTTTATGCAACTGGGCTTCCTCCCTATGCTTCAAGTCAGACCATCTCTTGCGCAGCTGGTCCTTTGTTCGCTCCACACCATACTTTTTCTCCAGCACATGGAAAACCTTCTCCATGATGGTGTCTTTTCTTGTATTAGGCCTGGGGTAGTTTTTGCGCCTCCCATCATAATTATTTTTTTACAGAATCTTCACCATAGTGTTCATCTCATCCAGGGACACAGGTGTTGCCTTTTTTTTTTAAACTTTGCAGGCTAAATCGTTCGGGAACGGCATGGCCCTTTTCTTCAGCCATCGTTCTGTTGGTAAAGATGGCGCCGAATGAAGAGGGGCGGAGCTTATAAACTCCCATAAAGCACCATGGTACACTCCGACCAGCCACACAGAACGTTGTAATGTACGAACACAGAACGTACTCTTGCTCAATGCCACGGACCAGCCAAACGATTTCAAACACCAGCACACAGAAGATTCATAACAACTGAAGGTAAGCAGACCAGTATAATATTTATAGAGCAGGGCAATTTCATTGTGGGCCACATCAGCATTATTATTGCCCTCCAAAGGGCCGGTTGTATCTGTAAGATTACATGTCCAGCGCATCCCATCCCCTTACATTCGATGTCAAGAGTCACCCCAACTTTAGAAGTTGAGTCCCCCACTCTCCCTTACATCACATACATGACAGTGCACCACCCCTTCCCAGGGCTGGTGCAAGGATTTTTGACACCCTAGGCGAAAACTAATTTTGTCGGCCCCTTTGGCTCCACCCTGTCATGGAAAATTTTATTAATGTATGTTGTCAGATGCCCCCCAGTGTCGGTTTTGCTGTAATGCGCTCATCTGAGCGTATTCGCACATAAAGACATTGGCGGAAGACCATTGGCTGCGTAAATCTTCCTGTGGACACTACAGACGTGTTTGCTGGTTTAAGGAAGTTAATTTGTGCCTCACCGGGAGACTGGCCATTTCCCGGTGACTGCATTAATAACTTCAAGCGAACATATCTGTGTACATTGGAACTTTAGCATAACGATATAAATATTATGGCCCACTGAGCCATGGCTTTATATCGTTCGTTGTCATTGAAAGCAGTTAGACGGTTTGGACATCACTGTATAGTCTATTTGAATGTATTCTGTGATTGGTTCTTTTGAAGGAAAACAATTGTCCCTGTATTGTAACACCATTGTGTTGTATGTCCTTATATGGTCATTCACATCCTGTGTGAATGAGATGAGGCCACATCCTTTGTGGGAGGGGTTTAGCTGTTGGAGGCAAACCTTTGAGGGTGTGGCTTTTGAATGGTTTCGAAATAAAGGCGTTCACTGAGCTGGGACAGGGTCAATGATGCTGCCCGATGCTGAGATGAACATGTAAGATATATACTGGTAATGGCTCCTTTAATGGAATGCTTGGCTGGTGAGGTTTGAATGAGGGGGCTGAGGTAAGGATGAATGCATGGATGAAGGGGTTTGGGAGGTAATGGAAGATCTTGAGGTAAGGCATTATATCATTAAGACGGAAATGGGTATTTATATTAGAAACAGGAAAAATTGGCTGTTTGCTCTGCGGACAGCCAAATTTTGCTGACAGCGATGGTGAGCCAGAATCGGAGTGAACATGGCCTCTTTAGACATCAGATCAGCAGGAGAAGAGAATGGGTCCATGGTCCGATGTGCTGGGGAGGTCTTGCTTCACAAAAGAAATTTTTTTTGTCTTTTTGAGATAATGCTGGACGTTTGATCGTGTGTGTGTGTGTGTGTGTGTGTGTGTGAGTGTATGTGAGTGTATGTATGTGTGTGTGTGTGTGTGTGTATGTGTGTGAGTGTATGTGTATGTGAGTGTATGTATGTGTGTGTGTGTATGTGTGTGAGTGTATGTGTATGTGAGTGTATGTGTGATCGTGTGTATGTGAGTGTGTGTGTGAGTATGTGTGTATGTGTGTGTGTATGTGTGTAGGTGTATGAGCTATATGTGGTGTTCAACTGAAACAGTTGAGAGAAATGTTGCTCGCACCTTTTCTTTTTCTTCACAGGAAACTACTCACCCCTTCAAATTGGGAGACACCGTGGTGGTCCATCAGCTGAACAGAAATAAGAAGCAAGAGTATCCCTTTGGACCTCCTACCACAGTGGTTGCAGTGACCAGAACAGCCATCCTAGTGGAAAATTGCCAGTCATGGATCCATACCAAGAGAGTAAAAAAAAAAAAAGGTTGCCCAAAGCCCCAAGAGCAAGAAGGAGATCTTGGATACAGGAGGCCCTCAAGCAGAAGTCCAAGCAGATGAAGGAGTTCCTGGGAAAGCAGGTCCGGCCAGAGAAGATGACCTCGCTTACTTCACCACAGACTTCTGACAAGGCATTCTGCCCACTGACCCTGACAGTGTTCCTACCCACCTGGATCACCACTAACTGTATCTACCACCCTGAAGATTTGGGTGCAATTAAAAGTATCTGTGGGAACACAAACACACACACACACACACAAGAACATTATATTGACACAAGCTAGAACCAAGAGAGAGATTGGAGATAGTTTTACTGATAAGATGCTTTTGCTAAAATTTAAGTATGCTTATGCTAAAAAATCAGGGTATGAAGAATGTTGAATATGTAGCATATTAAGTGCTGCACAAACGGTTATATAAATCCTGTATAATAATAATAATAATAATATTACATCCTAGCACTGCCCGAATTGCCCTTTTGGCTGTACCTTTAACCAGCTGAGATCCGCGCTATAGCCGATTGACGGCTTCAGCGTCGATCTCATATGCCGGGACTACGTCTATTGACGTCGTCCCTTTCCCTGGCTCCCCGCGCGCTCTCGTGAGCGCGCAGCGGGGAAAATCTGTGTTGGCCGTGTCCCCTGGACACAGCCAATCACAGATCGCTGTAAACGGCCAATCACAGCGTCCGTTTACAGCGCGATCTTCTCCTCCAATGAGAGATGATCTCAAATGTAAACATATGAGATCATCTCTCATTGCCGGCTTTCTCTCTCCTCACACCGAGACAGCGAGTGAGGAGAGAGAAGCCATCTCAGTGCCATAACGTGTCAGTGAGTGAAATCCCTAAATAAAAAAAACAAAAAGTGCCCAAAAAGTGCCCAAAAGTGCCCACAGTCCCTATTGGTACACACAGCTAGTGCAATCTGTGCCCAGCTGTGTGCGCCTGTGCCCGCCTGTGCCCGCCTGCAGCTTGAGATCAGTGCGCATCTGTGCCACTTCATCTGTGCCACCTCATCAGTGCCCATCGGTGCCACCACATCAGTGCCACCTCATCAGTGCCCATCTGTACCAATCAGTGCCCATCAGTGCCGCCTCATCAGTGCCCATCTGTGCCACATCGATCAGTGCCCATCTGTGCCACATCTATCAGTGCTCATCTGTGCCACCTCAACTGTGCCCATCTGTGCCACCTCAACTGTGCCCATCTGTGCCACCTCAACTGTGCCCATCTGTGCCACCTAAACTGTGCCCATCTGTGCCACCTCAACAGTGTCCATCTGTGCAATCAGTACTCAGTACACATCTGTGCAATCAATCAGTGCACATCTGTGCCGACTCATCAGTGCCTATCAGTGCCCACCTGTGCCACCGCATCAGTGCATATCTGTGCCCACCTGTGCCGCCTCATTAGTACAAATCTGTGCCCACCTGTGCCACCTCATTAGTGCCTATCTGTGCCCACCTGTGCCACCTCATCAGATCACATCTGCGCTGCAAAAATGTCTAAAAGATCTTATTCCGCCGGCGAGGCATACCAAATTCTTTCCACGCCCGACGAGAGCTACGGGGAGCTCTCTATGTCGGATTCCATTTCCAATTCCGGTTCCGAATCTGACCCGAATTATGATCCAGTCCTCAGTAGCGAAACACTGAGTGACTACTCAGAGGATGAAGTTGCTCGGCCCGCCAAACGAAGGCGTTCTAGTGAGGCAGTGGCATCCACCAGCAGTGCAGTGCCATCTACCAGCACCGCAGTGCCACCTACCAGCACCGCAGTGCCATCTACCAGCACCGCAGTGCAAAGTGCAAAGTCCAAGTACCAGTGGGGTGTCACCTCAGCCCCAAAGGGTTAGGACCCGATCCAGCCTTCCCTATGCCCTTCAGTACCCTTTGTGGCTTCCTCCTAATTCAGGAGAAGCCAACATTCCCCCTTTCACTGCCCAGCCAGGAGTCCAGGTGGACACGGAGAATTTTAGCCCAATCGATTTTTTTCATTTAATTTTTATGGAGGATTTGTTAGGATCAATCGTGGCCCAGTGTAATCTTTATGCCCAACAATTTATTTTGAAAAAACCCAACTTCATATTATGCCCGTCCCTATGAATGGAGAGACCTAACGGTGGAGGAGTTCAAGCTTTTTTTAGGCCTCACACTCAATATGGGACTCGACAAAAAAAATCAAGTGCGTACCTATTGGTCAACCAACCCCCTCCACCACATGCCGCTCTACTCCGCTGTAATGTCCAGATCCAGGTATCAAATGATAATGAGGTTCCTACATTTCAGTGACAATTCCCAGTGCCCTCCCCGAAATGACCCAAAATACGACAGACTTTACAAAATTCGGCCACTTATAAATACATTTTCCCAAGCATTCTCCCAGCTTTTTACCCCGGACCAACATATATGTGTGGATGAGTCCCTCATAAAATTTTGCGGCAGGCTTAAAATTAAGCAATATATCCCCAGCAAAAGGGCCCGCTACGGGGTGAAGTTATACAAATTGTGTGAACGAGCCACAGGGTACACATATTCATTTATAGTGTACGAAGGGAAGGACACCCAGCTGCAGCCCCCTAATTGCCCGGATTACTTAGGATGCAGCGGGAAAGTTGTTTGGGACCTTGCCTACCCCCTACTGGATAAAGGATACCACCTGTATGTAGATAACTTCTACACATCCCTGCCCCTGTTCCACAACCTCCACCGGATGAAGACGCCAGCATGTGGCACTGTAAAGAAAAATCGGAAGGGCTTTCCTCAAAGTCTTGTGAACAAGACTTTGAGAAAAGGAGAAGCGGCAAGTTTGCGGAATAAGGAGATTCTGGCAGTGAAGTGGAGGGACAGAAGGGATGTATACATGTTGTCTTCTATCCACAACGATCGTTCGTGGAGATCCCCAGAAGGAGTGGCCCCATAAACAAACCAAAATGCATCTACGACTACAATTTGTTCATGGGGGGAGTCGACTATAACGATCAAATGATGCAACCGTACCTTGCCATAAGAAGGACATGCTACTGGTACAAAAAAGTTGCCATCTATCTTTTTCAATTGGCCTTATACAATACATTTGTACTTTACCGCAAATCCACCCAAAACCCCAAACGCTTCTTTGGCTACCAGGAGGAAGTTTTCACCGCCCTTAAATTCCCAAACGGCCCACCAGTAAATATCAGATCAGATGTTGTTAGTCGACTCTCCGAGCGCCACTTTCCTGATAAGATCCCTCCCAAACCAACAGGACAAAGACGTCAAAAAAGATGTAAGGTGTGTACCAGAGCAGGAGTCAGAAGAGACACATGTTACTATTGTGCAGAATGTCCTTCCCAACCAGGCCTCTGCATAGGTGACTGTTTTCGCTGTTACCATTCTTCAGTAAATTTTTAGTTCCTCCCTTTACACACCGTCACACCCCTTATGCCACTGCCTGCTCTGTAAATGACCCTGGCTTGTTATACGACCATGCTTCTGCCTGCCGATTCTATACCTACCTCTGCCTGATCTGGAACTGACCCTGGCTTGTTATACGACCATGCTTCTGCCTAACGATTCTGTACCTACCTCTGCCTGATCTGGAACTGACCCTGGCTTGTTATACGACCATGCTTCTGCCCAACGATTCTGTACCTACCTCTGCCTGATCTGGAACTGACCTTGGACTGTTTGACCATGATATTTGCCTGCCTCTTGGACTGATCTTGTACCCTGCTACTGGACTAGTGGGATTCAACACAGGGGTCTCACATATGTGAGGGGCTCCAGAAATGTTTTTCTGGATGAAGAAAACTATTTTTTTTGTTTTCTCAATCCTAGATTAGGGTCTGGAGGCTCGGAGGCTTCAAAGAGATTTGGGTGGGAGAAGCCTCTACCCCTGTCCCCCTTCTGTTCTGAACGAGGCCCTACTTGCACTGCCTGCTGCCTGTAGGACTTACTGCCACCATGCCTCTGTCTGTCGCACTAACTACACCACATGGACCTGCCTACTACCAGGACCAATATTTTTGGCACTGCTGACAATATCTCTGCACTGACCCTGGACTGTATATGAACAGTATCCCTGCCTGCTGCCTGAAAAATTGTGTTCGCTGTTGCTGACCAAGTCCCTGCCTGCTGCCTGGACCAGTGCTATCCTCCTGTGGACAACTGCGCTACTACAACCACAGGTAAGCTTTTGTTTACCCTTTTCTCAGCATAATGTATTTTGGGGTGTAATTCTTGGTATGTGCATGCTATGTGTCCCTTTAACACCTGACAGTGTTCCTTGCATGTTGGGCCTCTGCATGTGGCCAGGCTGTGTGAAAGTCTCACACATGTGGTATCGCCATACTCAGGAGGAGTAGCAGAATGCATTTCGGGGTGTTATTTTTGCTATGTAAATGCTATGTGTTGGAAATATCTTATAAACCGACAACTTTGTGTAAAAAAAAAATGCATTTTTATTTTTTTCCACATTTTCCCAAAACTTCTGGAAAAAAATTAACCGTTCAAAAGACTCATTATGCCTCATAGATTATACGTTGGGGTGTTAGCTTTCCAAAATGGGGTCATTTTATGGGCGTTTCCATTGTCCTGGTGCTCCAGGGCCTTCAAAAGTGTAATAGGTGGTTGAGAAATGAAATGTGCGATTTATGCTCCTTGAATGCCTGAAGGTGATACTTCAATGTTAAGCCTTTGTATGTGGTCAAGCTGTATAAAAGTCTCACACATGTGGTATCGTTATACTCAGGAGGAGTATCAGAATGTATTTTGGGGTGTTATTTGCTATGTAAATGCTATGTGTTGGAAATATCTTATAAACCGACAACTTTGTGTAAAAAAAAAATGCGTTTTTATTTTTTTCCACATTTTCCCAAAACTTCTGGAAAAAAATGAACCGTTCAAAAGACTCATTATGCCTCATGGATTATACGTTGGGGTGTTAGCTTTCCAAAATGGGGTCATTTTATGGGCGTTTCCATTGTCCTGGTGCTCCAGGGCCTTCAAAAGTGTAATAGGTGGTTGAGAAATGAAATGTGTGATTTATGCTCCTAGAATGCCTGAAGGTGATACTTCAATGTTAAGCCTTTGTATGTGGTCAAGCTGTATAAAAGTCTCACACATGTGGTATCGTTATACTCAGGAGGAGTATCAGAATGTATTTTGGGGTGTTATTTTTGCTATGTAAATGTTATGTGTTGGAAATATCTTATAAACCGACAACTTTGTGTAAAAAAAAAATGCGTTTTTATTTTTTTCCACATTTTCCCAAAACTTCTGGAAAAAAATGAACCGTTCAAAAGACTCATTATGCCTCATGGATTATACGTTGGGGTGTTAGCTTTCCAAAATGGGGTCATTTTATGGGCGTTTCCATTGTCCTGGTGCTCCAGGGCCTTCAAAAGTGTAATAGGTGGTTGAGAAATGAAATGTGTGATTTATGCTCCTAGAATGCCTGAAGGTGATACTTCAATGTTAAGCCTTTGTATGTGGTCAAGCTGTATAAAAGTCTCACACATGTGGTATCGTTATACTCAGGAGGAGTATCAGAATGTATTTTGGGGTGTTATTTTTGCTATGTAAATGTTATGTGTTGGAAATATCTTATAAACCGACAACTTTGTGTAAAAAAAAAATGCGTTTTTATTTTTTTTCCACATTTTCCCAAAACTTCTGGAAAAAAATGAACCGTTCAAAAGACTCATTATGCCTCATAGATTATACGTTGGGGTGTTAGCTTTCCAAAATGGAGTCATTTTATGGGCGTTTCCATTGTCCTGGTGCTCCAGGGCCTTCAAAAGTGTAATAGGTGGTTGAGAAATGAAATGTACGATTTATGCTCCTAGAATGCCTGAAGGTGATACTTCAATGTTAAGCCTTTGTATGTGGTCAAGCTGTATAAAAGTCTCACACATGTGGTATCGTTATACTCAGGAGGAGTAGCAGAATGTATTTTGGAGTGTTATTTTTGCTATGTAAATGCTATGTGTTGGAAATATCTTATAAACCGACAACTTTGTGTAAAAAAAAAAATGTGTTTTTATTTTTTCCCACATTTTCCCCAAACTTCTGGAAAAAAATGAACCGTTCAAAAGACTCATTATGCCTCATAGATTATACGTTGGGGTGTTAGCTTTCCAAAATGGGGTCATTTTATGGGCGTTTCCATTGTCCTGGTGCTCCAGGGCCTTCAAAAGTGTAATAGGTGGTTGAGAAATGAAATGTGTGATTTATGCTCCTAGAACACCTGATGGTGCTCCCTTCATGTTGGGCCACTGTATGTGGCCAGGTAGTGAAAAAGTCTCACACGTGTGGTATCGTAATACTCAGGAGGAGCGGCAGAATGTATTTTGGGGTGTGATTTGTGGTATGCACATTCCATGTGAGAGAAATAAGCTATTACAATGACAATTTTGTGAAAAGAAATTAAAATTAAATAAAATCTTAATTTTGCAAAGAATTGTGGGAAAAAAATGACAACTTCAAATAACTCACCATGCCCCTTACTAAATACCCTGGAATGTCTACTTTCCAAAAAGGGGTCATTTGGGGGGCATTTATACTCTCCTGGCTTGTTAGGGTCTCAAGAAATGAGATAAGCCTCAGTACATCAGACATAATCATTTTTTTATGATTTGCACCATAGCTTGTAGACTCTATAACTTTCACACAGACCACATAATATCCACAAATTTGGGTTATTTTTACCAAAGATATGTAGCAGTATAAATTGTGGCCAAAATTTATGAAGAAAAATTTCAAATTTGCAAAATTTTATCACAGAAACAAAGAAAAATTCATTTTTTTTCTAAATTTTCGGTCTTTTTTCATTTATAGCGCAAAAAATAAAAAGCCCAGAGGTGATCAAATACCACCAAAAGAAAGCTCTGTTTGTGGGAAAAAAAGGACAAAAAAATCATTTGAGTACAGTGTTGCATGACTGAGTAATTGTCATTCAAAGTGTGAGAGCACTGAAAGCTGAAAATTGGTCTGGTCACGAGGGGGGTTTAAGTGCAAAGTAATCAGGTGGTTAAAGGTTTCCTCCTTTCTCAATGAGACTCCTCCTGTATTCTTGACTAACATATCCACTCTGTACATAAACAACATTGTTACCTTTCCAATAGCAGGTAGAAGTCATTCCCCTGTTTGGTGTTTTAATTTAGGGAATGAGACACAGACTAACCCCTCAGGTCAATATTTACTATCTCCATGTGCGAATCCGGAGTCTCTGCCCCTGCCTGCTCACTGTTTCAAGTAACTGACCCAGGGTTAAACTGTACTTTGCATAACTTTTATTTTTCTCTAAAAATGTAGGTGAAATATTACACTAATTTATAATCGCAACACAGGACAAGTGCACTCATGAGTCTGTCGCTAAGAGACCTTTTTGCACTGGGACAAAGTATCCATGTATGTTGTAGGAAAGTGTGTTATCCCTGGGTGCCCCTCCATGTTAAGGGATGGTGTTACCTTGCATCCTTGTTATCTGTCATGGGAATGGTAGGGGATTATAAAAGACGACATCCACTAGAGGCCAGCTCCAGCAGGAAGCTAGGGACATTGCTAAAACATGGAGCCCATTTGCCAATGCAGGATTTGGGCTTGGAGGTATATTTTTATGGTTAAAAGACATTGTCCTTGTTATGGTATTTATCCTTGCTCTGATTCTTTACCTCTGTTTTAAATGTTGCACTTACATAATTGCGCACCTTCAATCTCCTGATGATAAGGTTCTATCTCACATGACATACATGAAGAGTCATCAGGCAATCTATGCCACAGCCCCAAAGAAGTATTAAAGCACAACATAGAATGTAGAGATCATCTTATATGATCTAAGAGGGGATTGAAGGGATATTTAGTTTAACTACTTCTTTGTATTATAGTCAGCTTCCATTTTGTGTGTCTCTAACATCCATTTTGTGAAATATGCTCAAGTCTTGCTAATCTAGTTTCGTTTTTCCATAATACTGTAATCTTCTGTTGAGTTTCATTTTCTTGTAAAGCACGTGATATTTTAGAAATAATTAGTTTCACTGTGGGTGTCAGACTGTACTTATGTGTCTCTGTATGTGATTGGATAATCTGTTAAACGGCGGTACTTTCTGAAAGTCCCTCTTATATTCACACCCAAGAATAAAGATTTAGATTTGCTCGGAGAGAAACTTGCTGTGTATACTTTTCTTTATCTCAAAGGGCAAATCTCCCAGATCTGGTTTCGGATTGTACAGCATACCAAGCAGTAAGCCCTAATCTTGATTTATTTCCTTTCAGTGAACAGGACACATGAAATATACGCACTGACGTCATCACGTTCCGCGCTGTGAGCGGGTGTACGAGTTGCCGGCCGGCACACACATTTTTTTATCCTTGTTTTCTGCTTGTACTTTTACGTCTACATGTAAGTAGGACTGTTTTTTATTTAATAAAATTTTTATCTGGTATCACACCATGGGAGCATCCCTCTCTTTCCTATCTTTTTATACTGGCTGATAAGAGATCTCTGGTCGGATAATATTGGAGACTGGTTACACCACTATTGGCCCTAAGGAGGAATAGGATCCGATTATCCGTCCCTGGCTGACCATATATGAGGAGATCCGGTTTGGTGCCATATCTGGATGCTTGAGATTTATCCCAACATCATCTTATGGGCTTATTTGAGCTTGCCCTCTGGTAAGCACATTTTATTAACGGTGGTGGATCACGGTGTTCCCGATTTTCACAGTCACAAGATTTTGGATTTCACCCTGTCACATATATGAACACTGTTCTAATTTACATCACTGGACTTTTACGGATATTTGTTTTGTCCTTTTTGGTTTAACCCTCTTTTTTTTTTGGATTTTCATTATTTTCTATTTGCACATGTATTTAATTTTAGTCACTAGCGCGGCTTTTTGTTATATTTTGTCTGTTTATTGTGTATATCCCGCAATTTTTTAGCTGCTGCTTATTATCACTTCCTATTTACACATAATTTCACACGTTATTTTATTGATTCACGTTATTTCATTGATTCACATCAGAATTATTATGATTGTTTAGCTAAGGATTAGCGCGGTGTCTACCTTCTTTTTTCAACAGGACACATGGTTGGGTCTACTCTGAGTCTCCACGGAGCTCTAGTGCCCCAGTGATGACAGCGGTGTATGATATATAGGCATATTGGTATGAGGAGTTGTGACAAACTAGTAAAGACTCCAAACAGACACTTGTAAATGGAATTTATCGATACATTTCTAGAGGGTAAAATTAATTATAATTTTGACAATAGCTCTGGTTCTCACCAGCTTTGGTATCGGGATAACTAGGTAGCCCACAAGTGTGCTTCGGATCTACAGTTTATAAAGTAATTCCCCTAATGGAAGAGATTCATTTGTGCTGGTGAATCTCGTCCCAGCATCTTATGTCGCGGCCGATCGCGAGGGTCTGATGGCACGAGGGAAGCTAAGAATGACAGGGACACCTAGAAGGGAATTGCTTGTACACGGTGGGGACTTGAGCTTATGAAACGATTGAAAAAGGTATCATCCATTGAGGATGGGATGTTTTCATGTAACTGTTGAAGCTACAAGGAAGTTCCCACAATCCAAAGGGGGTCCTGGGAATTCATAAGTAAAGATACCTGAATCGGGGATACTAGTGACAAAGTTCAGGCCCATATGGATGGGGCTTTTTTCCCTAAGAAGCAAAGCCAGAGCTGTAGCTAGTGAAGGATGGAATCCTTTTTAACGGTCTGGGAATCTGTGGGGATTTAATTTTTATTTTTGCAGCGGATCATAGTTGAAGGAAGTAGGGGTATATTTACTCATCATTACAAAAAAGGGAGGGAGCAATAGGGAATGGAGTGAACCAGTGCCACTAAGGGCACCTAGAAATCTCCTCAGATCTAGCTTGTCCAGTGTGGACCATGTCACTCTGGTCTAGTTAATATTAGCAAATAAACAAAAAAACCTGAGGTGTTCCTATCAAGGCTGGCAGGAACCAGGGGACCAAATGAGTGGCAAAACATACACGAAGTGAGGGCTTGAATAAAAAAACAATGATACTTTATTGTAAATACAAAAAAGGGAGGGGAGAAAAATCAGTGTAATCACGAGTGATCCCAAATGTGGATCAATATAATATATGTGACATTTGCAGTTATAACATCATATGGCTCTTCCAGTCACCTGATGAGTCTATGATGCAGCAACAGTAGAAAATAAAAAGACACATAAACACTAAACAAAAATATACAGACAACATTAAACAGAGCGTCCGGACGCCGGCAATCTGTGTGTGGAGAGCCTGTGCATGTATATCACAAGTATGTATGATGGCTATGATTGCCTATAGGTCAGGGAATCCACACAGAGATTAAAGGGAAGCTCGAGCCCAAATATAGGGACAGGGAGATGGGGAGGAGGGAAAGGAATGGAGGGGTATAGGGAGGGAACAAGGGAAAAAGCTGGAAGATGGAGAAAGCAGAGATATACTGCGGAAAGTCAATCTCTAATTTGGATGGTGATGATGGACAATCCTTGCTGAGTAGTAAAAATAGTGCATATCTTCCACCACATTGAAAAAGAAGGAGAGAGAGAGATTTAATTCTCTTCAAAACTTATAAATGTCTAAATTTCCGACTGGAGAACATCAGCAAACAAATACAGTGGGCATTTGATGGAAAAAAGCGGTCAAGCAATAGTGCCTAAAAATGGGATTATACCCGTGGGGATGTGTTGATAATTCAACCCGGCCTGTGTGGGTTTCCGGAGGCAAAGACAGACCAACATCAATGTTTGAATGAATTGATTTCAATTTCCAATTAATGTCCCGAGATAGGATATAATGAATATCTGCTACAAGTAGACAGTCTTATGGGGTACCGCTAAACTGAATCACCCTGGGATTGTTTGGGCTGCAATCAGCTCTCAAAGAAACATAGGTAATATCCCGTCAGGAAAAATTATGTACATCTGTCCCACAAAGTGAGCTTGCGGTACCTGATACTGTCCCGGTGACCAGATGTATATCGATGTATATCGATGGGTATAGTTGACTCCAAGTATATAGCCACAAAAGTATGTTGTGATGTCTCGGATGTCTCGGGTGTCTCGGCGTCTCCTGTGTTAGATCAGCTTCCAGCTGATTCCTCGCTGTTTCCTCCGTCTCTCACCCAGCCTGGGCTGGCTTCCGGGAGGTGTGCCGGCGTCTCAGGACGCGGTGACGTCAACGCGTTTCGCAATTACAGTTGCGTAGCTTCGTCTGGACGTATTGGTGGGGCCTACGTCGTCCCTTTTTATAGCACAGCGCTACGTAGGACTCCCACCAGAGTAGATCTTTCTTAAAGGGACGGAGTGTTTAGCGATATATGTCCATACATAGTTTCCAAGGTGAGACCATTCATGAGTAGAAAATAATAACTTTTACATATTGATACATAGAGGTTAGATGGCCGGGGGGAGGGGGGGGGGGAAGAGGGCGGGAAAAGGGGATTTAATTACATTCCAAGTGTATGGGGAGGTACTTTACATAACGACAAGGGAAACCAACATTTAGAAGACAGGACATACCAGACCTACATGGGGGTGTTGAATGTCACGGGGTTAGGCAGATATCATGGAGAGGAACTGTACTTTGTATATAGTGAATTAGCAAATGTGGATGCATATAAATAGAGAAAATATACATATCTCTCTAAATATGCATAGCGTACCAAGTTCCCTAATGAATAATCTGCAACTCAAACCAAAGACCCTTAATGTACAGTGCCTGATCTAAATATAGATAAGGTGTTGGGGTACAGTTCGGTGAGACTAGGTAAGGAGGTGTGTATGATAAGTTTCCACTATAGTACCCCAGGGAAATATAGTATACCAATCTGGGGGCAGCGAAGCCAGAATAATGTTGGTTCTGGGGTGCCCTGCATCAATTGTGGTAAGGGACCTTATGGTGACAGTGAACCACAGCAGCCATAAAATAGTATTGAGGGAAGGCAACTAAATATATATTGATATAGTGTGGTAAGGGTCATAAAGTGGAGAGTAGCCAGAGACAAAGAGAAGCCCGGGTATTATCATATATAGATATAGATATAATCATAATTACTCCCATGGGTCTGCCGAGAGGATGGCGAGGAAGGGTAGATGGAATAGGGGAGGGTATATCCCCTCAATCATTCCTCAAGAAAAACCTGGAGGTTGAGTTCGGTGTTCATACCCACTGGATGTAAACTTCTTAAGCGGTAAATCCACCACTTTTCTTTTTGCAATAGTATGCGATTAAAGTCGCCACGTCTAGGGGAAAGTTTAAGCATATAAATGCCCTTCACGGTCATACCGCTAAGGCTGCCATCATGTACTAAGGAGAAGTGTTTAGCCAGGGGCTTCTCTGTGTCCCGGGCCCTAATCTCCCGCATGTGCTCCCCTATTCTAACCCTTAAAGGGCGCTTGGTTTTGCCTATATATAATTTCCCGCATGGGCAGGTAATGATATATATTACCTTGGTGGAGGCACAGTTGATAAGGTCACGAATCTCAAATTCATTCTTACCATATGCATCGCGGAATCTGTTGGTTCGATCCACATAGGGGCACACTTGGCAATGGCCACATGAGAACATACCCTTGCTGCGCGGAAAATCTGCCAGCCATGTCTCGTCGGTTTCACTTTTGTATTCTGATTTGACAAGGAGATCGCCTAGGTTTTTTGCCCTTTTGGCCACCATATTGGGTGATGGGCCAACTATTTTGGCCAGTCCCGGTGTACTTGTCAAAATACCCCAATGTTTATTGAGGATATCGCGGACTGTATCCCATTGAACCCCATATTGCGTGATTACTCTTGTGTAACCATTCGTTATGTTCTTATTGGTGTTAGACCTTTTTTTAGGGGTAATGGTCAATAGGTCCTCTCTGTTACGGCCGGCTACCTTGTTTTTGGCCCTTCTAAGCTGGTTATGGGTGTAACCTCGTTCCCTGAATCTCTTGTAGAGGTCTTTACTCTCATTGCTGTAGTCCGAGGGTTTGGAACAGTTTCGCTTAAGGCGAAGAAACTGTCCCACTGGGATGCCATCTTTAAGCCACCTGGGATGGTGGCTGTCTGCCTGAAGGAGAGTGTTAGCTGCCGTCTCCTTACGATATGTGCAAGTACTAATAGTATCACCTGTTACAGATATCCACAGATCAAGGAAAGAAATCTTTATTTGGCTGAATGTAAACGTCAGCCGGATGTTAAAGTCATTAATATTCAATTGTTCCATGAATAAGTGGAGATCCAACAGGGTACCGGTCCAGATAAGTAACACATCATCGATGTACCTTAGCCATGTATGTACATGTCCAAGGTACATCGAGTTGTGGTATACGATGCTCTCCTCCCAGAAACCCAGATGCAGACATGCATATACCGGTGCCCAGGAGGCCCCCATCGATGTACCTTTGATTTGTTGATAGAATTTGCTTAAAAATTGAAAGCAATTATTTTCTAAAGCAAATTTCAATAGTTCCATTATAAACTCGTTTTGGTGGGCACATCTTGGGAAGTGGTAGGAAAGGTACTCCTCCGCTGCCCCTAGCCCTACAGAGTGGGGGATCGACGTGTATAGTGATTCAACGTCTACTCCCACGAGCCAGGCGTCATGGGGTATCTTAAGATCTTTAGTCTTTGCTAGAACATCTCTTGTATCTTGAACGTAGGATACAAGGTGTGTAACCATGTCTTTTAGAAGAGAATCAAGATATTTCCCAACTTTATCCAGGGGGCCCTTAATGGCGGACACTATGGGCCTACCGGGGTTTTTTTTTAGATTTTTATGGACTTTTGGGATTATATAGAAGATGGGTATGTTATATTCATCAACTCTGAGGTACTCATATTCGCGATTGCTGAGGAGTCCCTCTTCTTTAGCGAACTTTAGTTTTTCGTTCAGGGTTTGGGTTATCAGGGGAAAGGGGTTATCTTTCAACAGTTTGTATGTATGAGCGTCACCCAATAATCGTTTGACTTCATTTTCATACATGTCATTATTCAGAAGTACAATATTCCCACCCTTATCGCTTCTTTTAATTGTTATATCCTTGGCATCTTGTAGTTCTTTAAGAGCTGTCCTATCTTTTTTGGTCAGATTGTCATTACCCTTTTGTATCCAGTCTATTTTACCTAGATCGGTTTTTACTAGTTCCTGGAAAAGGCTGAGGTATTTGTTTTTTCCAAAATGAGGCATGTTTGTGGACCTAATGATGAGGTTGGATTTACGTAAAGTAACAATCTCATTGGGATCTGGTCCCCCACTCTCCTCAAGTAAGGAGTTGAGGATGTCCAGCGCCTCCTCATCCTGATCTAAAGTGGTAATTTCTGTGGTGGGTGTTATTTCAGTGTTATATAAGGAACGGTAGTATACCTTACGTAAAAATAAGACTACGTCCTTATATACCATGAATTCGTCCATATCATCAGTCGGGGAAAATGACATGCCCCTACCCAATAGTTTGATATGTCTGTCAGTTAATTCAAAGTTGGATAAATTAATGACTTTCATATCCTCTTTGGGAGTCAGGTTCTGTCCGTTCAACGGGGGCGTTGATCTTTTTGACTTCGTGTCCTTGTTTTTCCCTGGGTGTTCCCTCTTTTGTCTTGTGTCTTTTTCACGGATATCGTGTTGGGAGGATGTGATGGTGGTTGGTTGTCTGAATCGACCCCTCCCTCCTCCCCTGGTACTAAAAAAGTCACCGATTTATTTGAAGTCGCCCCTTCTCCGTCTGTGTAGTGTCCACTTGTGTCAGAGCGGGATCTATGGCGTTGATTACGCTTTCTTGACCCGCTCCTACCACGCTGAACCGTTAAATCGAAGATTTCCCCTTTCTCCCAATCATTAAGGTCCCTTATAAATTTAGACTGTTTAGTAACCCTCAAATTGTATTGGGTCTTCTCAATTTCTTTTTTGAGAAGGACGTTCTGTTTTTGGAATTCTTCAGATTCCTTAAACGGGTCCAAACCTTCTGTACTTTCGTCTATTAATTTACTAAGTTCTGTGAGTTGAATTTTTTCTTCTTCTATTATGAGTTTTATAATGCCCAAACCGTGCTCAATACATAGTGTTTTCCATTTTTCTAAAAAACGTTCATTATGCAAATGTTCTGCTGGGACTACTCTGTCTCGTAATCCTCGTGGTATGATTTTATGTTGTATATAGGATTCAAGGAAACATACATCCCATTTTCTATTAAGGTGTCTAGTGATTAATTTCTTATGCTCCTTGAAGCGATTTTTTACTTCTTCTTCATCATTGAGTATTAAAGGAGCATCTTTAAGAAAGGCGTCCTGGATCTCCTTGTCAAAGTCATCCCCTAGTACATAGGCCATATAGTACTAAGATTGAATGGTAATAACCAATATGTAAATCAAAAAATATAAAAAGAAAGTCAAAAAAATGGTAAACTAAGTATGTAAATAAAATGTTGCTGTGGATGATACCCGAAAACTAACTGCAATAGTTCAAAGTATATAGTTCCCTAAACAAAAGAAAAAAGATCACCAGGATCTAAAGAAATACTGTTCATTACAAAAAAGGGAGGGAGCAATAGGGAATGGAGTGAACCAGTGCCACTAAGGGCACCTAGAAATCTCCTCAGATCTAGCTTGTCCAGTGTGGACCATGTCACTCTGGTCTAGTTAATATTAGCAAATAAACAAAAAAACCTGAGGTGTTCCTATCAAGGCTGGCAGGAACCAGGGGACCAAATGAGTGGCAAAACATACACGAAGTGAGGGCTTGAATAAAAAAACAATGATACTTTATTGTAAATACAAAAAAGGGAGGGGAGAAAAATCAGTGTAATCACGAGTGATCCCAAATGTGGATCAATATAATATATGTGACATTTGCAGTTATAACATCATATGGCTCTTCCAGTCACCTGATGAGTCTATGATGCAGCAACAGTAGAAAATAAAAAGACACATAAACACTAAACAAAAATATACAGACAACATTAAACAGAGCGTCCGGACGCCGGCAATCTGTGTGTGGAGAGCCTGTGCATGTATATCACAAGTATGTATGATGGCTATGATTGCCTATAGGTCAGGGAATCCACACAGAGATTAAAGGGAAGCTCGAGCCCAAATATAGGGACAGGGAGATGGGGAGGAGGGAAAGGAATGGAGGGGTATAGGGAGGGAACAAGGGAAAAAGCTGGAAGATGGAGAAAGCAGAGATATACTGCGGAAAGTCAATCTCTAATTTGGATGGTGATGATGGACAATCCTTGCTGAGTAGTAAAAATAGTGCATATCTTCCACCACATTGAAAAAGAAGGAGAGAGAGAGATTTAATTCTCTTCAAAACTTCAAAACTTATTTTTAACTTTAATTCTCTTCAAAACTTAAAAAGTATATTTACTCATGTTGTTTTTGTTTCTATTCCTTATATATATCGTGATGAGGTGCTCCTGTTGCCCGATTTGGACGCGTGACCACAGCCGGAGCGGATGACCACATTTTCCTCAATGAGATGCCCCAAGACGCCCGACCTGCAAACAAGACACAGAGGATCCCAGACCGACCAGCGACTACTACAGCTCACCATGTTATCTCTACTGAAGAACAGAGTCTACATGTCAAGCCGTGTTTTCCTTTTTATGGACTGTAAGGCCAGGTGTAAGAAGATCGAAATTCATCAAGAGACACATGGGAGGATATGACAAAAACGAGGGACTGTCATGGAAAATTTTATTAATGTATGTTGTCAGATGCCCCCCAGTGTCGGTTTTGCTGTAATGCGCTCATCTGAGCGTATTCGCACATAAAGACGTTGGCGGAAGACCATTGGCTGCGTAAATCTTCCTGTGGACACCACAGACGTGTTTGCTGGTTTAAGGAAGTTCATTTGTGCCTCACTGGGAGACTGGCCATTTCCCGGTGACTGCATTAATAACTTCAAGCGAACATCTCTGTGTACATTGGAACTTTAGCATAACGATATAAATATTATGGCCCACGGAGCCATGGCTTTATATTGTTCGTTGTCATTAAAAGCAGTTAGGCGGTTTGGACATCACTGCTTAGTCTATTTGAATGTATTCTGTGATTGGTTCTTTTGAAGGAAAACAATTGTCCCTGTATTGTAACACCATTGTATTGTATGTCCTTATATGGTCATTCACATCCTGTGTGAATGAGATGAGGCCACATCATTTGTGGGAGGGGTTTAGCTGTTGGAGGCAAACCTTTGAGGGTGTGGCTTTTGAATGGTTTCGAAATAAAGGCGTTCACTTAGCTGGGACAGGGTCAATGATGCTGCCCGATGCTGAGATGAACATGTAAGATATATACTGGTAATGGCTCCTTTAATGGAATGCTTGGCTGGTGAGGTTTGAATGAGGGGGCTGAGGTAAGGATGAATGCATGGATGAAGGGGTTTGGGAGGTAATGGAAGATCTTGAGGTAAGGCATTACATCATTAAGACGGAAATGGGTATTTATATTAGAAACAGGAAAAATTGGCTGTTTGCTCTGCGGACAGCCGGATTTCGCTGACAACCCCTGATTCCACCCCCTTTGCCCTGCCCATGTATACCCCACCTTTTTATAGATTGCTACCATTTTGGGGGGTGGAGTCAGTCACTGAGCTTGGGGGTGGTGGGGGGCATCAGTACAGCGCCCATGACTAATGTGTGCTCTAGGCTGGCGCCTACCTTGTCTATAGGTAGTGCCGGCCCTGCCCCTGCCTTATGCTGCTGCTGGGAAGAAGCTGGATGCATTGCTGGAAAGCAGAAAGTAGGGGTCTGGAGGAGGACCAGAGGAGGGCTTGAGCTCTCCAGCAGCTGCAGGAGAGGTGAGAGGGCCACATGAAATGGCCTGGAGCAGTGCTGGGACAAGGTCATTTGGTGCCCAGGGCAAAGATGGCAAACTGCGCCCCCCCCCCCTATTTAAGAAAGAATCAATGTCAATTCAAAACAAGAATATACTTAAAACAATACAAATTCAATGAGTTTTTATGCAATAGAAACAGAGTTCACTCACACATCACCCCACACAGTATTGCCCCCATTCCCCCGCTTCCCATCCTTCACAGTTCCATATATTTTCCTCCCTTCACTCTCAAAACTTTCACAGAACAGAGAGCAGGAGGCGGGAGCCGCAGGACAATCCTAAACTGAAGGCGGGGCATGGGAGCTGCTGGGTTGACTTTTCATATTAGTGAACTGGTGATTGGCTGATAGCACCGCCTCCTAGCAGCCAATCACCTCCCGATTAATGTGACAGCCAGCTACTGCTCTCCACGAAGTGTTGGCCCCACCCCCAGTGCAGAATTGTCCCGCCTCCCGCCGTCTGCTCCTCTCTACTCTGCTAATGATAGCGGAGGAGGCTGGGGACAAAAGCGGCGATTAAATGGCGTGATCGCAGCGGTCCAGAAAGAGAGCAGCAGCTCAGTCTGGATGCGGACCGTGGGCCGCCATTTAGTGATGGCCGGCATAGGATAAGGATTATGATAATGATACTCTTTTATGCGTGCTAACAACCCACCCCCTCTCAAGCCCCATACACACGCTCGGACTATCCGAGGACCAGGTCCGTCGGATCATGTCCGTCGGATCATGTCCGTCATACTTTGTCCGATGTTGGTTTTGCGTACACACGGTCGGACAAAGTTGTCGGAAAATCCGATCATTCTGAACGTGGTGACGTTTGTTGCCTACGACGGGACTACGTAGAGGCTAGTAGCCAATAGCTTTGGTCTTGTAATGTGATCTGAGCATGCGTAGCACTTTGTCCGTCGGACAACCGTACACACGATCGGATTTGGTGTGATCGGACCGTGTTGTCGGCAAATCTTTCCAGCAGGAGATAAGACTTTGTCCGTCGGACAATCCGACGTACACTGTCCGATGGTGCATACACACGGTCTGATTTTTCAACAACATTGTCCGATCGGACAGAATCCATGAAAAAGTCCGACCGTGTGTATGGGGCTTCAGACTCCGCCCAGGGCACCCGCCCCTCCTGCCCACCCCTTGTACCGGCTCTGGCCTAGAGGGCCCGATTCGGCACGCGGGCCTTGTGTTTGACACCTGTGTTGTAGGGTATTAATTGTTAGGTGTAGTTTGTCAACTGAACATTGATGCATTGTTTCATATTACAGGAGCAATGGTGGACAAATTTACCTCACAACATTTCCTGCCACAATTCCTCAAAATGTACAGAGATCTTCCATGTCTATTGAAAGTACGCTCCAAAGAGTATTCAGACCTTCAAAAACGTATAGAAGCATATACTAAATTAGCGGAACTATGCATGGTTGTGTGTGCCAAAGCAGATGTATCCTTTGTAAAAGAAAAAATTGCTAATCTGCGTACTAGCTTCAAAAAAGAATTTAATAAAATAGCTGATTCCAAAAAATCTGGTGCAGGTGCAGATCAAGTATATGTGCCACGCCTGTGGTATTTTGAGAGTCTACGTTTTAAAACTGACCAGGAGGAAGCACGACCCTCTGTGTCAAGTTTAGACAGTAGCAGTGGAAATATTTCAGGAGATGAAGAAGAAGGAACATTTGAGGAAATGGCAAACAGTCAGTTAAGTCATCATATTATTTATTCAAATACACTTTTATATGTACAGATCAGAAAATTAAAAATGAAGAGAATAACTAAAAAAATGCTAAACACATCAAAAGCACATGTACCTTTGTACTTTTGAAAAAAAAATTAAAAAAAATGTACACCTGTGTTTAATACAGAAATAAGATATAAATGCAGCCACGCAAATATACATATATCATTTACAGATTATTTTGCCAATCTATTGCTCCACGACCAAGAAAATATTCCATATAATCCAGGCGATTCTGACGAGCGAGTTGACTGGAGAGACGTGGTGGGGCACGGCCTAGGTTTAATAGCCCTTCTGTATCATTACGCCACTCACCAGGCATGACATCCCCAGACAGAGTATCCTCACGGTCCACCAGGGATTGTGGCATGTAGGTGGAGCTAGTACGCCTTAAGAAATTATGTAACACACAGCAGCAATGAACTATAGTGTCAATTTTGTGGGGGCTACATTTATTGCTGTATGGAAGATACAAAAGCGGTTGGTCATAATACCAAAAGCATTTTCGACAACTCGTCTAGCACGCGATAACCTGTAATTAAATATTTTTTGATCAGGCCTCATGCACACGGACGTTTTAAAAAACGGGCTGTAAAGCTAGGCCTGAAAAAAGCAGCCTAAAAAACTTGATTGCATAGGCGTTTTTGCACGTTTTTTAGCATCAGCGTTAATTAGCGTTTTTTAAAGAAAAACACATCTCTTGGCTTACACCACTCCCAAATTTCCCACAATGCCACAGAAAACAAAGAAAATATGTTACAGAGCATGTATGGGTGCCATTTTGGTAGGAGAGAGAGAGAGGAGACAGCATTTCAGAGTCTGTTGGAGTTAGTTGATTTTTCTGAGTAATTATGGATCCTGTTGTCCAGAAGATCGATGAGGCAATCCTCCTGATTGTCTTGCGGAGGCAGCTGAGAAGGAGACAGGAGGAGGAGAGAAGCAGTAGACGTCAATTTTGGGTGCATCCTATGGTATCCAATCGATTGTCTACGGGATACCAGTATTTATTGCCAGCTGCGCTCATATCCAGCAAAATTCCTTAATTTTACGAGGATGTCAGTGCCGCTCTTTGATGACCTGTTGGAGAGGCTCAGGCCAAGGCTGACAAGGATGGACACTGTGATGCGTAGCTCTGTGTCACCGGAGGAACAGCTGCTAGTGACACTCAGGTAAGTGAATACACATATGTGTTAGGGTTAGTGCAGGGCTCAAAATTTCAAGTCCTGAGCTACTAGCCAGGCTCAAGGGTTACTCGCCACCAGTTGCCCCACCCAACCCCGCCCCTAAACACGTCCTCATAAATTATCTCATTAAATGACACTTAATTGTAAACTTTATCCGTGCCCACCAATGCAGCCTGCTCGTGTCAACCATGCAGCCCGTGTCCACCATGCAGCCCGTGCCCACTATCCACCATGCAGCCCGTGTCAACCATGCAGTCCGTGTCCACCTTGCAGCCCGTGTCCACCATGCACCCCATGCCCACTATCCACCATGCAGCCTGTGTCCACCTTGCAGCCCGTGTCCACCATGCAGCCCGTGCCCACTATCCACCATGCAGCCCGTGTCCACCATGCAGCCCGTGCCCACTATCCACCATGCAGCCCGTGTCCACCTTGGAGCCCGTGTCCACGATGCAGCCTGTGCCCACTATCCACCATGCAGCCCGTGTCCACGATGCAGCCCCTGCCCACTATCCACCATGCAGCCCGTGTCCACCTTGCAGCCCGTGTCCACCATGCAGCCCGTGCCCACTATCCACCATGCCGCCCGTGTCCACCTTGCAGCCCGTGTCCACCATGCAGCCTGTGCCCACTATCCACCATGCAGCCTGTGTCCACCTTGCAGCCCGTGTCCACCTTGCAGCCTGTGCCCACTATCCACCATGCAGCCCGTGTCCACCATGCAGCCCGTGCCCACTATCCACCATGCAGCCCGTGTCCACCATGCAGCCCGTGCCCACTATCCACCATGCAGCCTGTGTCCACCATGCAGTCCGTGTCCACCTTGCAGCCCGTGTCCACCATGCAGCCCGTGACCACTATCCACCATGCAGCCCGTGTCCACCTTGCAGCCCGTGTCCACCATGCAGCCCGTGCCCACTATCCACCATGCAGCCTGTGTCCACCTTGCAGCCCGTGTCCACCTTGCAGCCTGTGCCCACTATCCACCATGCAGCCCGTGTCCACCATGCAGCCCGTGCCCACTATCCACCATGCAGCCCGTGTCCACCTTGCAGCCCGTGTCCACCATGCAGCCCGTGCCCACTATCCACCATGCAGCCCATGTCCACCTTGCAGCCTGTGCCTACCTGTGCAGGGGAGGAGAGGAACAGGAGACCCCGGATGTTCACAGCGCAGGGAACACAGTGATATCATTTCAATTTGTGTGTTCCCGCCGCTCAACGTCGTATACAGCCCCGCCCCCTGGTTTGAATGACAGGGATTGGATGCGTGATCTGTCTATCAAAGTCCCGGGACCAGGGGGCGGTGCTGTATCTGACAGCGAGCGCCGGGGAACATTGCAATGTGAAACGAAAGCTGTTATTGCCGTGTTCCCCGCGCTGCGCTGTGAACACCCGGGCGGCTCTCTCTTCCCCTCCGCGATCTCTTGGAGAAGGACTCCCATTCTGCCCAAGCTGCCGGTGGTGCTCAGCCCCCCCTGCTCCAAGCAGTCCTCGCCCAGCCCTCAAAATGCACTCGCAAAATGCGAGCAGGCGAGTGCAATTTTTGAGGGCTGGGTTAGTGAATAGGGTCAGGGATAGGGAATAGGTTTAGGGGATAGGGTTAGGGGATAGGGGATAGGAGATAGGGTTATGGGGATAGGGTTAGGGGATAGGGTTAGGGGATAGGAGATAGGGTTAGGGGATAGGAGATAGGGTTTGGGGATAGGGTTAGGGTTAAGAGATAGGGTAAGGGTTAAGGTTAGGGTTAGGACTTATTTTTATGCTTTTCTCTTTCAATAACTAAAATGTTTATGTTATATTAGGTTCCTTGCCACAGGACAAAGTTATGCCACATTGCATCATTACTTCCTCCTTGGCCTCACAACGGTGTCAAAAATAACAAAAGAAATATGTGTGGCAATATGGGAGGAATTGCATGACATTGTAATGCCAGAGCCAACAGAAGACATCTGGGAATCAGTTGTCGATACTTTTTGGGAGAAAACTCAGTTCCCAAATTGTATCGGTGCCCTTGATGGGAAACATATCCTGGTGAAGAAGCCTCCCCACTCTGGCTCATCGTATTACAAAAAATATTTTTCGGTGGTCCTCCTGGCATTGTCCGATGCACACCTTAAATTTCTATGTGTTGATGTGGGAGCATATGGAAGCCATGGTGACGCCCGGATATTCCGTGAGTCGGCCTTCGGACGTCGACTTCATGAGGGACGACTCAATATTCCTGAAAGCAGGCCTCTACCCTGCACTGAGGAACCCAGCTTGCCATTAGTAATGGTGGCAGACGAGGCCTTTGGACTGGCTGAAAATGTTATGAGGCCATACAGTGGCTATGGTGTCAGCCAACGCCAAAGGATCTTCAATTATATGCTCAGCCGTGCACGCCGTGTTGTTGAATGTGCATTCGGGGTGTGCACAGCTAAATGGCGAGTTTTGCTTACAAGTATGCAACTCGATGTGGAGAACGCCATTAAAGTTGTCCTGGCATGTTGCATTCTGCATAATTTTCTGCGGGACAGTGACAGAAGCATTGTTGATCAGGAGCCCACAAACCAACTTCAGAGGGTCCAATTTATGGACTTGCGGTCAACTGCACGTGTTATGAGCATCCAAAACCAGTTTGCAGAATTTTTTGAATCCCCTGATGGAGAGGTATCATGGCAGAATGATTATGTTTAAAAAAAAAATATTGAAATACATCTTGTTTTGCTTTCTTTTCTTTTTTTAAATAAAGCATTTTGAAATTGAAGTTCGTTTGTTCTTTTTATGTCCATTTTTCAATGATTGTTTAACAAGTCCATTAGTCTGCCTTGGGGGTAAGCGTAGGCTAAGCCCAAAAATGGCTAGCTTACGCATGTCAGAAGGCAGAATGACAAAGGGGCTGATTTACTAAGATGAATGCGCTGCGCCGGTTCAGACCTTAATTGGTGCGCCATATAAATTATTAGTTGAACCGACGCACGTATAAGTGCAACACATAATATGCTGGCGCACCGCGATAATAATATACCGTTGATAATAGCGCACGCCATTATCATACAGTCCATTCACACAGGGGCAACACGACTTCCAGCGTGACTTGGGGCGACTTACAACACAACTTTAAGTCGCCCCCAGGCCAGGTGACTTTAATTTAAAAAAAAAAACCTGGCATGGGTTCCCCTCCAAGAGCATACCAGGCCCTTCAGGTCTGGTATGGATTTTCAGGGGAACCCCGCGCCAAAAAAAAAAACGGCGTGGGGGTTCCCCTCAAAATCCATACCAGACCCTTCAGGTCTGGTACGGATTTTAAGGGGAACCCCGCGCCAAAAAAAAAAAAAAAAAAAACGGCGTGGGGGCCCCCCTCAAAATCCATACCAGACCCTTATCCGAGCACGCAACCTGGCAGGCCGCAGGAAAAGAGGGGGGGGGGCGACATCACCCACATAACCCAAGCCAGTTGCGCATCGCCATGCGCCGCAACTCATGTCGAAAACCGTTCGTAAATCAGCCCCAAAGAGTTCTTTGCACTCTGCCTTTGTGGCAAGCGTAGGCTAAGCCCAAAAAGGGCTAGCTTACGCTTGTCAGAAGGCAGAAGGCAGAATGACAGAGTCATTTGCACTCTGCTTTCGGGGTAAGCAGAGTGCAAAGGAGTGCTGTTGTGCATCATATAAAACACAAACTGAACAAATGTATTTTCAGTCAAAAAATATTTATTTAACAAAAATACAGAGTTATTTACCAAATAGTTTTGGGATCACAACTGGTGATAGGAGTGTGGGGTGTAGAATGAGGTCTGGGATGGGATAGGTGGTGGTTGGCGTTGAGGAGGGGGGTGATACTGAGAGGGGGGTGCTAGCACTGCTGAGGGCCCGGGGGCCATTGGGGGATCATGAGAAGCATTATATGGATCGCATGGAGGTGGCCCACCACTTAGTTTTGCTTGTCGGTATTGCGCAACAATACTATTAAGGCGATCCATACAATGCTTCTCTTGGTCTCCCCCAATGTCCTCCAGCATGTGGTATAGGTTGCGGCAGAAGCAGGCGCGTGGGTTGCTGGTGTCCAAAAACGCATCCATACTGCGCCTCTCCTGCCGCACTTCCTGCAGCAGTGCTAGCACCCTGTCATCTTATTCAAAGTTGAAGCCGCCCCTTGTCTGACGTCCACGGCCATGGCCACGAACACCGCCACGACTGCGCTGCTCTACAGATGTTTGAATGGCAGTTGACGCCGATTCGAAGGCCCTTGATTCCTACAAAAGAACAAAAATGTTTACATTGACATGTACATGGACAGACAGACAGTGAGATAGACAGGCAGACATAAGCAGTTACCTCATCTGTGCACTGAACACCTCCCTCACTCGAGGCATGTGGCGATCCAGTGCTCACCATGGGACTTGTGGGTCTTTCTACTTCTACATCTTCTGCAGCCACCTCTCTAGGTCTAATGTTAGAAATCGTCCTGCAGACAATACAAAATGTATAAACGTATAAACTACTTCAGCCCCACATTTTGCTGGCCAAAGACCAGAGTGCTTTTTGCGATTTGGCACTGCGTCGCTTTGTAGCTTTACAAATGCGCGCCGTGCGACCTGACTCATCAAACAATATTGATGTCTTTTTATTCTATCCCCAAATAGAGCTTTCTTTTGGTGGTATTTGATCCCCTCTGCGGTTTTTAAAAAAAGAGCGACAATTTAAAAAAAAACGCATTTTTTTACTTTTTGCTATAATAAATATCCCCTAAAATATATATAAAAAATTTTTTGCTCAGCTTATGGCCGATACGTACATATTCTACATATTTTTGATTAAAAAAATATTGGTTTGCGCAAAAGTTATAGCGTCTACAAAATAGGGGTTCGTTTTAGGGCATTTTTATTAAAAAAATTTTTTTACTAGTAATGGCAGCGATCTGCGATTTTTTTTGTGAGTGCGACATTATGGCGGACATATCAGACAATTTTAACACATTTTTGGGACTGTTGGCAGTTTTACAGCGATCAGTGCGATTAAATTGCAATTAAAAAAAAAAACTTACGGTCTTGTGTTGTTCATCATATTTTGCCGTAAGAACAGCAAATTAGTGTGATAAACATGAGGCCTTTTTGCTGGTGCTGGTGCTCCACTTCGTGCTGCCTTATCCTCATCTGTGAGGTCCCTCCTGACGCGGTCACGTAGTGACTTCCACCGGCGCTGTAAAATTTTGCCTAAAATAACATGGAAAACAAGGGTTTAATATGCAAGCTTCATTTACATTACACACAAACAGACCATGCATTCAAGGAAAATAGACTTACTTATTTCCTTTCTTTCTCCTTGTCTTTTTTCTTACCAGCCAGGGGTTATAGCCGCACTGATTTCTTGCCAGATTCTCACTTTGCTAATATGGTCTCCATGTTGTGGATGTGCCACATCCCACAGTTCAGGATGGGCCTGGATTGCATTGATTAACTCGACTTGGGAAACAGCACTTGCCATCTTTTCTCTATCTCTCTTCTCACCTACCCACAGTCACATGACTGTGCAAAGCACTCTTGGGTAATCTATGTCTAGGCAGGAATTTCCTATACAGGGGTTACAGTGTCCAATCAACTTTTTGCAGCAAAAAAACGCTGCAGCTCAAAAACGCCGTTGCGAGTTTTTGCGCGTTTTTGCGCGATTCGCGTTTTTACAGCTCTAGCGCCACGCCACAGAACGCACTGGTCCTGGGTTTTTTTTACAGCTTAAAAACGCCTATGCCATTTGCAGCTCAAAAACGCCTAGGTGGGCATGAAGCCATAGACTAACATGGACAGGCGTTTTTAAGCTGCAAAAAACGCTCAAAAACGTGGCTGCAAAAACGTCCGTCTGCATGAGGCCTCAGGTGTAAGGTTTTTAAGGGTGAATGGTTTCAACAGATGCTCAGATAATGCAAATGCGTCATCTGCAACAAATATGAAATTTAGTCCTTCCACTGTGTCCTCTTGGGACGGTAGATTTAGTAGTCCGTTTTTTAAACGGTGAAAAAAAAACGTTTTTCTCAATTATTCCCCCATCGGAATTTCATCCATTTTTGCCAATGTCCACAAAGATAAACTCATACTTTGCGTTCACGATTGCCATTAGTATGATGCTAAAGTAGCCTTTATAATTATAATAGAAAGAGCAAGATTTTGCTGGTGGCGTTATGCGAACATGTTTGCCGTTTATGGCACCACCACAGTTGGGGAAATTCCAATAGTGATTACATTTTTTCGCTGTTGCTTTCCATTCCTCCACAGATGCCGGTAGCTGTGCAAAGGTAAAAGATATTTTTAAAAACAATATAAGGCTTAATTTGAAATTTTTTATTTTGCTTTATTATACAGGATCTATTTGCCAATGAAACACAAACTGGCATATCACCACCAGTAAGCAGGACCAAAAAGAGAAAAACAAGGCAAGATTCTACAGGCAACTTTCTACTCCAAGCATCTGCAGCGTTAAATCAGAAGAGGGATGAATGTGATGACCTGGGTTCATTTGCTGCCAAGAAAATGCGCAGGATGTCAGAAGACCAAAAACAACTACTGGAACCATTACTCATTCAGCTTCTTAATAAAGGGTTAAGGGGGGAGCTGACCACAAATACGCACTTAGCTGAGCACAAAACCACACACACCCAATCATCACAACTACCTCAACAAATGCATCAGTGGCACGTACCATACACACAGCAGGATCGTCCACAAAGCAACTGTGGACATGATTATCAGTACACATCTTTGTGAATCACATACATTTTGTTTAAAATATGTTATCTTTGTCAGTTTGACATGTTATGAACTAGTTTGAGTTTACTTATATGTTTAGAGCTTCTAAATTCTAAGTTTAACAAAGCAAGTTGTACAGTGTTTGAGATTGAAAAATAAAAGCACTGGGTCATTACCTTTAAGTATTCGTCTTGCATGATTCTTATGATGGCTTGGCAGATCTCAGGTATGATGCGGCCAAGCGACTGGGCAGAGATTCCAGTGGTAAATTTGAGGTCTTTAAAACTTCGTCCAGTTGCGACAAAACAAAGTGTTGCTACCAGTCTCTGCTCCACTGTGATGCTAGGTCTTAAGACTGTGTCCTTTTTTGTTATGAGGGGGTGACACTTTACTCAGTAGCAGCTGAAAAGACTCATCAGGCATCCTCAGATAGTTCCGATAATCATCGGGATTGTTTTCCTTCAGCTCCCAAACCAATCTCATATGAGAGAAGTCATCACGGTTCTTCAGCCACTCTTTACTCCATAATCTTCACCTTTTGCTTCTGGGCTCCTCTGCTTGCTGTATAGCCATCACTCCAAGCATTACTATGGCAATGCTCCTCTCATCCACATCCATATTGAAGGTGGTGCAGTAGATCTATGCACAGAGTTCGTTCTGACGAACATACGTTGATCCTCTGGGCATATACGTGAAACACAGGAAGTCACAGTGCAGAGGTCAAACACACTTTTAAACACTTCCTTTTTATATGCTAAAACCGCATGAAAAAACGATACATTGATTTCATAAACGATTTATTTGTCAAAAATCGTTACTTATCTGATGGCGTGATCGTTTGCTCCCACAAAGGTATGTTTGTTTTTCGAAAGCGCACTCGGACGATTTTTCGTATAGTGTATGGCCAGCATTAGGCTCTGAGACCTTCTGTCTTTCTCCTGGAACCCTCCTGGCCAGACTTCCTGTCTGATGGGCGGAGCTGTCTCCAAGTCTGAGCACTGACTTCTTTTCCTGGGGTGTTTATGAACCCAGCCCACAGGTGTGTAATTAGTATTCCTGCCAAAATCAGGCATATACTTCTTATATGCACCTGTGACATGGGGGTCGCATCTTCACAGTATATATCACATCCTCCTTCTACACCCTGGCAGTGTTAGGTACCAATCTTACTTGTAGCCAATTAGTGGGCGCGTCCGGCCCCGTTGTGTAGTCTGGGAAAGGGGAATTTAAGATGCTGAAGTCACGTGTTCAGGGTTCGGCTTGCTGTTTGATTCCTGGTTCCTGTCCGGACCAACCCTGGACCCAGGAGTGTCTGCTGCCCCCGTGGGCATGGTCACCCTGACCAGCCCCAGAGGCCCTCATGGTCTGGGGTGGGTATCCGTCCGTTCCCGAGCCTCGGAACTGGCTAGTTCTAGGCCCGGTAACTGAAGGAGGATTCTGAGGTGTCCCGGTGTTCTCTCAGGATTAGAGAGGCAAGGCAACTCGTACAAGCGACCAGGGGAGGACTCTTCGGAGGAGGGCCAAGAAGTTGGCTGCTTGGTAAGAGCCTGGGAGCAGAAGTTGTATGGACACTAGTGAATACGCATTTCTTACGGTATCGCCAAAGCGGCTGAAAGATCCAGGTACCGTAGGAAAAGTTCCTAACTCACCTTTCAGTTAAAACCTAGTCTGTGGCAGAGACTTTACAAATCTTTGAAATCACTTGTTGGCTGCTAAATCTATAGACAGCGGTTTATCCAACAGTGAAGTGCCCAGTTGCGAGTGGCTACTCTCTGGGCTATCTAAAGAGACTTTCAACTGATGTCAGCAGTTCTGAAGTGCCTGAGCTTTGTCATCCGTATCCTCTATTCCCAACTGAGACTGTGTTGTGTTTGAACGTTACTCTTTGCAAATAAAAATCCTCAAAAGGACATTTGAGTGTCAGCTTCCAAAATTACTGGGTACTAACCCTGGGAACCCCTAAACAACAAGCGACAAGCTACAAGGAGGAGGTAATTGGTAAGCCCAGAAAATTCATAGCCGCCCCCAGGGGTTATGGCGTTACACGTGTTGGATTGGCAGTCCGGGATTTACCGTTACCTCGCAAGTTTAATGGAATAGAGGGTGAAGTGTTTTTGATCTGCACCATCAGCGCCATCTTTATTAAGTCATAGACTTTCACTGTGGTGCATAAGTGTGGGAGGAGCCCTTGCCGAAAAGCCTGCGAAGTTACGCAGCCCAAACAACCAATGGGAGGAGTCTGCCCTGTTCTTTTTCCTGCACGAGGCACCGCGTGAGTGTGTTGCGGAAGGGGAATGAAGCTGGTCCAGTTTCTACAGTGTTGGAGGAAAAGTAAATTTCCAAAGAGAATGTACCATGTTGCGGGTGTGCAGTCTATACCCGGACCCAAGATGCCTACTGTGAGGGGTCCGACAGGCATACAGATACCCGGTACCGTGCTTACAGACACGGGCATTCGCCTGCTGCCGCAGGGGCAGTTTGTGTTGTATACCGCTGGAGATATTAAAGCCCTCGGTGTGCTGTGTGGAAAGTGTGATGGCCTGATTGCCAGTCCTCGACTGTTTGCAAGATGTAGAAGATGTGGAGAGTACATCATCAAGGTGGAGCAGCCCACCGAATCGCCTCGGGCTTACCATATGGACTGGGCCACGGGCATAGCAACTGAGGAGTTATTGGCTATGCCCCAGCATCGTCCATCGGGGTCCGCACTGCAAGAAAAGATGTTGCCTCCTCCTCTGAAGTTAAGGAGACTGCCCCGGAGGTCGTGGGCATGACCCCAGCTGTGGACCCTTTAAAAAAGTCACATGCTCAGTGACGATACGCGTCAGGGAAGGAACCAGGTGTCAGTGTTTTGCATCCGGTCACAGCCGAGACCGGAAGCGTCCTTTGTCTTCATCGTCTGTGACAAGTTTTTAATGTAAGTTATTATGTTTGTTTAAATAAAATTATACCGCCATACTACACATTGGACCCCCCTCTCTCCTTTATCACCCTCGTTATCATTAATTGGTTATCGGGAGTATTTCAGTTCCTGGTTGAGGTGGATACAGGGAGATCGACCTGCCCAAAGTGATATTACACATACAGCGCTGCTAGGCCTTTGGGGCCGCTGCTGGAGGTGAGAGGCTAGGGGAAACAGTGGGGAGCACCCTGGATGACACAGAATTCACTAGATGGATGGATGCACAGAATATCACCATTTATATTTGTTTATAGACAGTTTCTGGATGGGTTACTATTGAGGACTATCATAGTGGACCTGCTTCACTCTATTTGTGTTGTTTTTATTTGGAGTCACTTGGAGTGGAAGTCACTAAATAATTTTATATTTTTATTCTGGCACTTGCATTTTTTGGCACTTGCACTTTATATTTATTCATTACCGTTATTACATATTTATTGCATTGATATGTATTCATTATTTATTGATTGGCACATTATGCTGGAGAGGAATTGCACACTATTTATATATTTGAATACTGTTGGGGAATAATCCTTTCCCCTTAGATATTTCAGTCATTTCAGATTTTTTACACATATTTTTGTGGAAATATTTGCACTTATTTGCCCATGAGGATTTCTTTGCACATCAATTCACATGCAATATTATTATTTTTTTAAATTTTATGTATTAGATTTGAAGTATTCACTGGCACATGAAGTTTTATGCCTACCAGGCATATTCATTTTCTTGTGACTTTTTTGCGACTTTTATGCGATTTTACCCTTATTCCATGCGATTCATATTTTTTTGTATTTTATTTATTTATTAATTTTACAAGGTAGCGCTACATACTACTTATATCAGCTTTGAGCACTGCCGCTGCAATGCCTGTCTGCAAGGAGGGAGAACGACCCAACGCTCCCCGTCGCCGCAGAGGCAGACCGTCCCCAAGCTTCCCCGGACGGAAAGAGACTTTCAATTGATGTCAGCAGTTCTGAAGTGCCTGAGCTTTGTCATCCGTACCCTCTATTCCCAACTGAGACTGTGTTGTGTTTGAGTGTTACTCTTTGCAAATACAAATCCGCAAAAGGACATTTGAGTGTTAGCTTCTGAAATTTCTGGGTACTAACCCTGGGAACCTACAAGGAGGAGGTAATTGGTAAGCCCAGAAAATTCATAGCCGCCCCCAGGGGTTATGGCATTATATATATATATAATATATATATACACACAAAAGTATAGTATCTCATAAAAAAGTATAGTATCTCACAAAAGTGAGTACACCCCTCACATTTTTGTAAATATGTTATTATATCTTTTAATGCGACAACACTGAAGAAATTACACTGGCTACAATGTAAAGTAGTGAGTGTACAGCTTGTATAACAGTGTCAATTTGCTGTCCCCTCAAAATAACTCAATACAGCCATTAATGTCTAAACCACTGGCAAAGTAAGTACACTCCTAAGTAAAAATGTCCAAATTGGGCCAATTAGCCTTTTTCCCTCTCCAGTGTCATGTGACTCATTAGTGTTACAAGGTCTCAGGTGTGAATGGGGAACAGTGTGTTAAATTTGGTGTTTTGGCTCTCACTCTCTCATACTTGTCACTGGAAGTTCAACATTCATAGTTTCATAGTTTCAAAGGTTGAATAAAGACATCAGTCCACCCAGTTCATGGCCAAGAACTCTCTAAGGATCTTAAAAAAAGAATTGTTGCTCTACATAAAGATGGCCTAGGCTATACGAAGATCTCCAAGACCCTGAAAATGAGCTGCAGCACGGTGGCAAAGGCCATACAGCGGTTTAAAAGAATTGGTTCCCCTCAGAACAGGCCTCGCAATGGTCAACCAAACAAGTTGAGAGCACGTGTTCAGCGTCATATCCAGATGTTGTCTTTGGGAAATAGACGTATGAGTGCTGCCAGCATTGCTGCAGAGGTTGAAGGGATGGGGGGTCAGCCTGTCAGTGCTCAGACCAATTGGTCTGCATGGCTGTAATCCCAGAAGGAAGCCTCTTCAAAAAAGCTAAGATTTCATTGCCTATGTTGTGAAATGTGAAAAATAATATAGAGATGAAATAAGGGCTTCCTTTGAAGCGTATCAGCCACAGGGCTAATGTGCACAAATTTGCACATGTTTGTGAGAACCTAATAATGTACAACAATGCACACACATACTTGTATACCTCAGCATTCTTCTGAATCCATGG
Source organism: Lithobates sylvaticus (assembly GCA_028564925.1). Taxonomy (NCBI): domain Eukaryota; kingdom Metazoa; phylum Chordata; class Amphibia; order Anura; family Ranidae; genus Lithobates; species Lithobates sylvaticus. The sequence goes on along the minus strand of CM053030.1, from coordinate 306,530,448 downwards.
ACACGGCCACCACAGTTACTGGCAACTAGGGATGAGCCGAACACCCCCCCGTTCGGCTCGCACCAGAAACCCGCGAACGGACCTAAAGTCCGTGCGAGCTTTAGAACCCTATTAGTTATAATGGATGCGAACGTTCGAAATTAAAAGTGCTCATTTTAAAGGCTAATATGCATGTTAATGTCATAAAAAGTGTTTTAAAAACGGCCGTTTTTTCAGGAGCAGTGATTTTAATAATGCTTAAATTGAAACAATAAAAGTGTAATATTCCTTTAAATTTCGTACCTGGGGGGTGTCTATAGTATGCCTGTAAAGGGGCGCATGTTTCCCGTGTTTAGAACTGTCTCTGCGCAAAGTGTCATTTTTGAAAGTAAAAAAGCTATTTAAAATCACTCGCGGCTAATGTTAATTCACGGCTCCCGTAACACAGAGAACAGTGATTCATTGAAACTCATTCATAAAAAAAAGTCATTGATAAAAAAAAAAAAAAAAAGCGTAGGGGTCCCCCAAATTCAATAACCAGGCCCTTCAGGTCTGGGATGGATATTAAGGGAAACCCCAGCCAAAAAAAAAATGGCGTAGGGTCCCCCTCAAATCCATACCAGACCCTTGAGGTCTGGTATGGATTTTAAGGGGAACCCTAGCCAAAAAAAATGGCGTGGGGTCCCCCTCAAAATCCATACCAGACCCTTATCCGAGCACGCAACCTGGCAGGCCGCAGGAAAAGAGGGGGGGACGAGAGCGGCCCCCCCTCTCGCCTGAACCGTACCAGGCCACATGCCCTCAACATTGGGAGGATGCTTTGGGGGTCTAAGACCCCTAAAGCACCTTGTCCCCATGTTGATGAGGACAAGGGCCTCTTCCCCACAACCGTGCCCGGTGGTTGTGGGGGTCTGCGGGCGGGGGGCTTATCGGAATCTGGAAGCCCCCTTTAACAAGGGGACCCCCAGATCCCGCCCCCCCCCCTGTGTGAAATGGTAAGGGGGTACAAAAGTACCCCTACCATTTCACCAAAAAAGTGGCAAAAATGTTAAAAATGACAGGAGATAGTCTTTGACAATTCCTTTATTAAAATCTTCTTTCTTCATCCTTCGGTTTCTTCATCTTCTCCTTCCTTCATCTTCTTCCATCTTCTTCTTCCATTTTCTTCTTCCTCCGATCCGCTTCTTTTTGCGCTGGTCTTCTCGTCCTTCTCGTCCGGCATCTTCTTCCGTCGGCGTCGGTGTCGGTGTCTTCTTGGGCCGCTCCGCGCAATGGGAGGCTCCCGCTGTGTGAGGCTCCGCTCCATCTGACAGGTCTTTTAAAACGGAGGGCACCTGGTGACCCCTGCCCCCTCTGACGTCATGGGGAAAGCCATCATGGAATTCCCCATGACGTCCCTGTGCGTCAGAGGGGGCGGGGTCACCAGGTGCCCTCCATTATAAAAGACCTGTCAGACGGAGCGGAGCCTCACACAGCGGGAGCCTCCCATTGCGCGGAGCGGCCCAAGAAGAGACAGAGACACCGACACCGACGCGACGCCGACGGAAGAAGATGCCGGACGAGAAGGACGAGAAGACCAGCGCAAGAAGAAGCGGATCGGAGGAAGAAGAAAATGGAAGAAGAAGATGGAAGAAGATGAAGGAAGGAGAAGATGAAGAAAACCGAAGGATGAAGAAAGAAGAAAGAAGATTTTAATAAAGGAATTGTCAAAGACCGTCTCCTGTCATTTTTACAATTTTTGACACTTTTTTGGTGAAATGGTAGGGGTACTTTTGTACCCCCTTACCATTTCACACAGGGGGGGGTCCGGGATCTGGGGGTCCCCTTGTTAAAGGGGGCTTCCAGATTCCGATAAGCCCCCCGCCCGCAGACCCCCACAACCACCGGGCACGGTTGTGGGGAAGAGGCCCTTGTCCTCATCAACATGGGGACAAGGTGCTTTTGGGGTCTTAGACCCCAAAGCATCCTCCCAATGTTGAGGGCATGTGGCCTGGTACGGTTCAGGCGAGAGGGGGGGCCGCTCTCGTCCCCCCCTCTTTTCCTGCGGCCTGCCAGGTTGCGTGCTCGGATAAGGGTCTGGTATGGATTTTGAGGGGGACCCCACGCCATTTTTTTTGGCTAGGGTTCCCCTTAAAATCCATACCAGACCTCAAGGGTCTGGTATGGATTTTGAGGGGGACCCTACGCCATTTTTTTTTTTTTTTTGGGCTGGGGTTCCCCTTAATATCCATCCCAGACCTGAAGGGCCTGGTTATTGAATTTGGGGGGACCCCCTACGCTTTTTTTTTGTTTTTTATTAATGAATGACAGTTCTCTGTGTTACGGGAGCCATCAATTCATTAGCCGCGAGTGATTTTAAATAGCTTTTTTCCTGCAAAAATGACACTTTTTTGCAGGGAAAGTTCTAAGCACAGGAAACCTGCCCCCCTTCACAGGCCACCTATAGACACCCCCCAGATGTGATACTGCAATGCTGTTCTAACAGCATGCACACACATATCCCCAGAAATAAAGCACATATTGTCAGCAGCACACTAACACGCTGACACGCTGACACTGACTGAAACATAATATGCGAGGCCACCGGCGCGGCGGCCTCTTATACCGTGGGGCGTGTACTAAGTTGATTTGAAAAAAGGAATCAAGGGGCGCATGCGCGGATGCCAGAGCGAGCGGTAATGCTTGCCTGAGCTCCGCTCCGAGGGGACAGAGAACCGGAGGACTACGGGGCCCAGTGGTACCGTGAGCGGTACAAAATAGCAGACAAAGCCCCACAGAGGACCCCAGGTGATATTACAATGGTCCTGCGGGGCCAGAAAGCAAAATTTAAAGTTACCTTAGCCAAAACAGCGCCGGCCAGACAGGCAGCTAAAATGGCGGCGGCAGTCACCTCACAGGCTCCCACACAGCGCTACGCCCCCTCAGACTACTGAGAAAACAGCAGAGTCAGAATCAGATGCTGAGGTTTCTCAGCAAGAAATAAATAATGACATGTTTAAAAAATTTGAGAATATGCTACAAAAAGCATTAAAAAAGACTTCTGACAGAATTACTGATAAGCGGCCAAAAGAGATTAGAGAACTGGGCCAGAGAACCGCCGACCTAGAAATTAGAGTGGATAGCCTGGACAGCCATGCTCAGCAAAACACCACAGAGCAGGAAAATTTAAAGGAAGAAAATCTTTTATTACAGTCACGTTTAAAAGATCAGAAAAATAGGGCCCGACGATCGAACCTGAGAATTAGAGGAATCCCAGAGACTGTCCTGGATCTCAAAGCCACCATAATAGCTTTATTTCAAGAATTACAACCTGGCATACCAGTGGAAAGACTGGAACTTGACAGAGTGCACAGAGCTTTAGCCCCTCGCAGAACAAATGGCCCCCCCAGGGATATAATTGCTAAATTTCACTATTACAGATCCAAGGAGCAATTACTGGCGGCGGCTAGGGATAAAGATTCCTTACAATTCCAGGGCTATACGTATCAACTTTTTGCTGATATCTCTCCCCTCACGGTTAGGGTTGAGCGAACCCGAACTGTAAAGTTCAGGTCCGTACCGGACTTTTGGGTGTCCGGGTCCCGGACCCGAACCCAAACTATTGGCTGTATGTTCGGGTTCGGGTCCGGTGTTCGGCGATGTATTGGCGCCTTTTTACAAGCTGCAGGGCAGCCAATCGACGCTAGTTTCACTAGTGTGCCCTAAGAAGCCATGGCTGTGATTGGGCAGTGCAGCATGTGACCCAGCCTCTATATATAGTCCAGACACACAGCGTCATTCTGCTATAGACAGGTTCCTGTGCTGCTGAGAGGATTTTAGGAGTTAGTGTGATAAAGTCAGTCAGTCAGTCAGTCCACATTCCTTAACTTTTCTTCTAATTAGTTAGATCAGTGAGCGATCTACATAGCTAGAGTATAGTACAGAGTTTCTTTAGTAAGGAAGAGAAAGAGGCAGAGAGAATTATTCAAGAGATTCCTAAATCAATTGTACCCTGGCTGGGGTGCAGTGCACAGTCTTTTAACAGTGCCATGAGGCCAGTGCCAGACAAAATATAAGTTTTACCTGCAAGCTCAGTGCACCATCACTGCACTGCATATTTTACTAAAGCCCCATACACACGGTCGGATTTTCCGATGGATTCTGTCCTATCGGACAATGTTGTCGGAAATTCCGACCGTGTGTAGGCACCATCGGACAGTTTCCATCGGATTGTCCGACGGACAAAGTCCTATCTCCTGCTGGATAGATTTTTCGACAACAAAGTCCGATCACACCAAATCCGATCGTGTGTAGCGTAGTCCGACGGACAAAGTGCTACGCATGCTCAGAAGAAATTCTGTGACGGAAGCGCTCGGTCAGGTAAAACTACCGTTCCTAATCGACACAGCACATTCGTCACGCTGCAATGTTAAAATGTCTTTAATGCAGCACATTCTTTTTTCTTTACAATGCAAGAAGAATGACATGTTTTAGCTGCTCCTATTCACCCTCACTTCTCACAAACTTATTTCTTTATTAGTTTTCAGGATTTCTAGACTAGATCTTTCTTTTTCCTCAGATCGTAAAAGAATCTTTGTTATATTTTTTGGATGATTTGTCATTTTTTTTTTTTTTTTGGAATACATATTTTCAGGATAATTTTTTTAGATTTTTGAGGGGGGTTGTGTGTCTCAACTTAGCAAAACAACATTATTAACATTTGTATTTGTTGGTTAAATTTACTAGGAGTTTGTTTGTTGTTGGTGCCCCTTGTTAATTGGACTTTATTATTTGTGAAATGTACCAGCCTACTCACAAATAAACTGTCATTGTAGAAAAGTAAAACACATAGGCAATGATTATTTCAAATCAAAAATACCTTTATTTAGGTCTCAGCAACAAACCAAAGAGGAACGCAGCGATGGAGAAACTTGGGGAATTTGCAAAGCCTTGGACACCCACGGCAAACATCATTTTTGAAGCTTCTAAAATTGGTGGCCTGAGGAGTACCTATCTAAATAATAAGGGAGTGCTATCTGGTCCTGGAGTCCAAAACATCCGGAACTGCAGCAGATGCCATCTAGGTCCCCAGGCTCTGGTCCTACGAGAGGCTCCATCTTCTCTCAGACCAGACTGAATCCAGGTCGTCACTCTCTTGTCTTCCTTGTACGCTTCCTTCCACGCTGTGGTGCTGGTGGGGTGGCAGAAGGAGGAGGAAGAGGCGGAGCATGGTCCCTATTGCAAACATGTGTGAGTGGGGTCATCCCCCCAGCCATACCCTTATTTAGGACCTTGAGGATGACCCCCTCACACATGCTGCGTTGCCCCACCTCCATACCCTTCATTTTTGTGGCAACCAAGGAGCCAAAGGCCTCCTCGTAGGTGGGTGTGGCATGTAGGGAGGCTGAAGCCTCTCTGATCAGCCGGAGCGCTGACTCTCCCACCTCCCCCACCCTTCTCGCCCTTTTGTAGGGAAGGCGGAGGGGAGGGACTTGGGAGACAGTCAGGCTCCTACGCCTACCCCTCTCTTGGCTGCCACTACCCACCTCTTGGCTGCCACTAACCCCTGCCTCCTCCTGACTGCCACATTCCACAGCCACCTCCTGGCTGAGGTCTTCCTGTGTATGAAAAAGGGACATAGTTTGAGTTATTTGTTCATCAAACACACACAATTTTCATCTAGTGACTGTTGCAAAATGTTTACAAATAGAAAACCATACAATTCTCAGCCCTGCAGTTTATATTTTTGCCCCAAATGTCTCCAACACTACTGTCTGTTGATATGTCAAACACGTTAGGAACTAAGCAAATGGGGATCCTGAATTAAGTGAACATCATTCATTATTCCCAAAAATGGTTACAAAACTACTATACCTGCCACAAGCTGGGCTCCTCCACATCATCCAGACTGGAAGGCCCAGGTTGCTCCTCGGAAGCCTCATCAGGGGTGGCGTGCATGGAAGGACTCGTGCAAGGAAGAGTCGAGAGTGACTCCCTGACATTAGCCTGGTCTTTGAGAAAATGGAGCCTCTCATAGTACCAGAGCGTGGGGACATAGACCTCATCTGCTGCAACTCCAGATGCTTGGGACTTCAGGACCTTATTGCGCTCCCTGAAATAGGTACTCCTCAGGCTGCCAATTTTTAGTCTTAACTTCTCCACGGTTGCCGTGGGGATCGTTGGCTTTACAAATTCCACAAGTTTCTTCATGGCTGCGTACCTCTTTGGTTTGTTGCTGTAATCTCTGTGTTTTGCCTGCCATAATAGGGGCATTTCCCTATACTTATCAATGAAGAGGGGGAGAAAACTCACATGGTTGAAGCCGTCCATAATCTCTGCAAGACACAACATCACACAAAACACTATAAATAATGTCAGGCTAAACTCTCCTAATCTTCTCCATAAATAAGCCTCAAGGTCTAATCAGTCTAGGCTAGTTATGTACCAACTTCAAATTGTACCTTCGTTCTAGCGATCGTCTCGTGCGTGAGCTTTCGCTCCCCTCGTCTCACAGATCGTGGCTACGACACAGGCGTGTGACGTTTTATATACAGTGCGCATGTGTGAAACTCTGCCCGCCCCTGACGATCTTTCTCGTCTATTCCCCACCCCTTCTCTTTACGGCGCAGTGGGGAGAGCACATGGCGGGGACACAGCAGGTGCGCCCCAAATATTACACCAACGAGGAGGAGGACGAGGAAAGGCCGGAGGCAGAAACGTCCCGATCCCGGAGCCTGAAATTCAAGGCCTCCAATATGTCATTTGGAGAAATGTTGGAGATGGTGGACATATTAAAGAGGAGCGACTATGATGGGAAGTATGGGCCTTACCTCAACCCCAATTTCCGAAAGGCCAAGATCATGTCTAAAGTTGTGAGGAGGCTGTACAATCATTTTGGGGTACAACGATCCAAGGAGCAACTGAGGAAACGCTGGTCAGACCTGAAACTGAGGGAGCCCGATCAGTACAGAAAGATCAAGCGAGTTCTTCAAAAAAGTAAGTAGTTGTGTTTTGTGTTTGGATTTCTTGCTTGCATACTGCTCCATGTGTTTGGATTTTTGCAATGTTGTACATTAGAAAATGGCCACTTTCATGTTCGTCTGTGCATTCGATCGTACTCAACCTCGATCTTTCTGCCAGTGTCATGTTCATGTGTGTCCATTCGATCGTACTCAACCTCGATCGTTCGGCCACTTATAATACGAGGTTTGGGGAATTTTTTAGTGAAAGGAAGTTTGTTCTCACTAGAGATGTCATCAAGAATGTAAAGCCATTTTATTTAATGTAAAGGAGAGGTCACCCAGTAGCTGTTTACCCATCTGGACTCTAGAGCACTAGTGCTGGGACACCCAAACCCCCTTTTTATTATGCTTTTCCACACATTCCTTATCCAGTGGATACTAGAGGGGGGTCTCCATCAGACAAAATTCTACCAAAAAGCTAGTAAGTTTACCACCTTTACAAAGTGACTACATTCATGTTGTTGTCATTTGTAACTGGCCAACCAAAAATATTGTCCCTCACTTTCAAGCAATGTTTGACATTTCCTATTTCTGCCCTCGATAGATTGTGGTGCTAAATCTTCCTTTTGTACATTCTCCTAGGGGAGCGAAAACTCGGGACGTCTGAGGAAACCAGAAAACCCAAAACTCCCAAAGAAGGGGAAAGACCAGAAGCAGAGGAGGAGGAGGAGGAAGGAGAGATCATAGAAATTGAGAACTTGTCACCACAACAGGTGAGTGTGGGAGAACACAGCTACTGGTAAGCTAATCAATGTATGCCTGCCTCATTTCCTAGAGACATATTTTTTTTGGTTGTTTTTAGGTGACGTGGATGTTGTGGAAGAAGAATCGCACTTTACCACAGAAAGTGCCCACGTACTCATCGGGGAGATAATAGTCTGCAATCGAGATCTAGATGAGATAAAGTAAAACATCAATGATGTTCAACAAAAATTGAAGAACATCATTGATGTTTTAGGTAAAATCTGAAAACGCACCAAGTAATTAACACACATTTGTGGCTGTTTGTGACCACATTTGCAACTTAAGAACTGTGTGAAATTTGGAACATGCACACATGGTGTCCACATGTGCTAGCTCCCATCATGGTGGATGAATGACAACGTTTTTTTGGGGGTGCAACCACTTTACTAACTACTAAAGTGGTTGTGGTGAAGGGGTTGCACCCCCAAAAAACGTCCATTGATCCCCATGATGGCAAATGGCACTTTTGAACATTCTAGGCATGTGTTTTACCATCTAATGTCCATTTTCAGACCCAAATTGTGTGCATGTTCTAAATTTCCAGTTTTCAGGGGTGACCCCCCATGTGATGAAGGCAAGATCAAACACACTTTGAACATATAGTCATGTCTGATCTTGTCTTCACTTTAGAAAGTTGAACTTTGCAAGTTCCTAGGTTCTGTTTTGCTCCATGCCTGGTTTTAACAAATGCGGAATGTTTATAAACAATGTTGTAAAGAACCAAGATCTTGTCAGTTTTGCCAAGAAGTTTGTAAACGCACTTGTGAATGTGTTGCAAGTAAAATTGTTTAATTTTCTAAATGTGTGGCTTCCTTATTGAAAAACACAAAAGCATTATGTATGTCAAATGTAAAGGATTTGGGGGGCAATGGGTGTTATTTACTAAAGGCAATTCCAGTTTGCACTGCAAGTGTATTTTCCAGGGCACTTTTGCACTGCACTTGTAGAGCATAGTGGATTTGACTTATGTAAATGACACCCACAGTGCTTTGTACGAAAACACGTAGCACACCATTTTTGGGAATACACACGTCTGACCTGGTGATGAAAAGGAGTATTTTGGGTGTCAGTTATGCACTACAAACCTTCTCTAGACAAAAGATTAGGTATCACACACACAACATGAGAAGATTCTTTTTTGGAAGAAGAGACTGTTACCTCCTTTTGCCCAGAAAGTGCATTCCCACTGTTGAAGCTAAAGGGCAAAAATGTATATCTCAAATAAGCTAGAATATGGAAATGACAAGAAATCATAGATTTGGTTAAAACTCTCACACATCATCAGGCAGAGCAATGCCCCCCCTACCCACAAAGTAGTCCATATATTGCTCGCGGACCTCGCGGGCATTTAGAGGGGGCAAGCCTGGACGTGCCGCTTGAAGGGCTGTGAGGTCGGCATTGGAAGGCCCGTCCACATCTGGGCCAACGGCCACCACATAGTTGCTGTTGTGTCTTTTCAAAAAGTTGTGCAATATGCAGCAGGCAAGAACTATATGGTTGAGTTTGTATTCCGCCAAGTTAATAGCCGTCAAAAACAGGCGGAAGCGGCTGGCCAGGATCCCGAAGGTGTTCTCCACCACTCTGCGGGCTCTCGACAGCCTGTAATTGAAGACCCTCTGGTCTGGGGTGAGGGTCCTCATCGGGAAGGGCCTCATCAGATGGGGAGTCAGCGCAAACGCTTCATCTGTGACAAAGACGAAGGGGAGTCCTTCAGCATTCTCCTCTGGAGGTGGCAAGCACAGACTGCCACTTTGGAGACGCCAGTAGAACTCCGTGTGCGCAATGGCACCACCATCCGAGATCCGGCCATTCATCCCCACGTCCACATACAAAAAATCGTATGTCGCCGACACCACCGCCAACATCACTACACTATTAAACCCCTTATAATTATAATAGTAGAACCCCGAGTTGGGGGGTGGGACGATGCGGACGTGTTTCCCATCAATTGCACCTCCGCAGTTAGGAATGTCCCAACGGCTGGCAAAGTGGGAGGCCACAGTCTGCCATTCCTGTGGCGTGGAAGGGAACTGTGGAGTGAAACAAGAAAAAATAATTAGTCACTTTGCACCTAAACATTGCAAGCAGATTAGACACTAAACACCTTGGAACAAGATCAGACTTTTACATTTTAAGATGGAAAGTATTTTCACCGAAAAGTAGAGGGTCCCCCTAGCAGATTACTCACCCCCCATCAATCCCCCCACTTCTGATGGGCCATTGACACTAACTAGGGGTTTGGGGGGGGGGGTTTGGACAGGTAGCCCTCTGCACTTCATTGATTGCCAAATGGCTCAATAATGTGTGCTAGTTTAACCAGACCCTCCTTACTTAACACTATTGGCAGCCCACAGGAAAGATAAAAGAACATTCCAAATCCCCCCCCCCCCCACAAAAAAAAATTGGGAAAAAATGGGGCTCTGCATGAAGTAAAACACACAGCAAACATTTGTGCATGTTTTAGGGGGTGTTTGGGGAAAACAATACTATGCAGCAGACAAAATACATTGCTTAAGTGACTAGGCCATAGGTGTCTATTGGGGCAGAAGAGCATGCTGGGGAGGTAAGTGAAGGGAAAAATGCATGAAGGAGAAAAGGGGCACAGCATATTAGAGCATATTGCAATCATGGTAATTAGGGAAGGAGGTCAAAAAATACAAGACATTAGCAAACAGAGCATACATAGAAGGGAATAGTAAAGGAGAAATGTTACCTTAATATAGTCCTCCTGCAGGACCTGGATGATTGCAGAACAGGTCTCTGGAATAATGATTCCCAGGGCCTGGGGAGAGATACCTGAGGAGAACTTCAAATCCTGAAGGCTTCTCCCTGTCGCCAAGTACCTCAACGTAGCAACAAGCCTCTGCTCCGGAGTGATGGCTTGTCTCATGCAGGTATCCTGCCGGCTGATAAAAGGGGTCAGCAAAGCCAAAAGACGGTGAAAAACGGGGTCCGTCATCCGGAGAAAGTTCCTGAAATCATCAGGATTATTCTCCCGGATCTCACGAAGCAAAGGCATGTGCAAGAACTGATCACGCTGAAGCAACCAATTCTTGGTCCACATACTCCTCGTCACTCTATTCATGGACGGGTCTTGGCTCAAAGTGGGTTTAAAAACAAGACAGGAAGTTGCAGATGGGTGTGGAGGAGTGTAGAGGAGATGATGGTGGTTTGTGTTTGGTTTGATGTGCAGCAACCAACGTGGACAGCAGCGTTCTGCCTGGAAGCCTCCTAGCAGGTGAAGTCACCTGAAACCACCCCAAGGACTGTTTGATTGCGATAGCAATGCTGGACTTTGAATGTCGGTGAGACTGAAACCTTTTTCTTTTGTCTTTGCTGCTGTCAAGCTGTTTTAAGTTTAATAAACCTCCTTTTGGGTTAAAAGCCTGTGTCCTGCGGTCTGGCTGGTCCCCCGAACTTTACAAGTGGTGCTCGAATGCGGGCAGGACAGAGTAACAGGCGTTTTTTTTTTTTTGTTGCTGTTTTTGCATTTGAATTTAAAACTGACATTTAAAGGGACAGTACAGTGGGTTTATGTCCTGGGTTAAAGCTGCCCAAGCCCTGAAAGCTGAAGCAATGGAGGAACTAATTAAACAACTATCCCTGGCTAATATGCAAGCGCAGACCCGCCATGAAGAAAATACTCGCCTGTTGGTGGCTCAGTTGGCAGCACAGCAAGCAACCCAGCAAGGGGTTATGCAGGCTCAGGTGACTGCCTTAAAAGAAGTAGTGCAGCAGTTTTCTCAGGGTCGTGAGCAAGCAGCTCACGTGAGCCGTGAGGGCAAGCCATTTTTTGCAGAAATTGTCCCTGAGTGATGATGTAGAGGCTTTTCTTGCTACATTTGAGAGGACGGCAGAGAGAGAAGGGTGGCCCCAGGACCAGTGGGCCGGTCTAATTGCACCTTTTCTCACCGGAGATCCTCAAAAAGCCTACTTCGACCTGCCACCAGAGGACGCTAAAGACTATCAAAAACTAAAGGCAGAAATACTGGCTCGTTTGGGGGTGACTACGGCCGTTCGGGCCCAACGAGTGCACCAATGGAAGTATTGTCCAGATCGTCCACCACGGTCTCAAATGCATGACCTGGTGCAACTGGTAAAAAAATGGCTGCAGCCCGAAGTGTTGTCGGGCCCCCAAATCGTGGAGCGGGTCGTCCTGGACCGATACCTACGGTCACTGCCAGACGACCTTCAACGGTGGGTCAGCCATGGAGACCCCAAAACAGTGAACCTCCTTGTCGAGATGGTAGAGCGATATACAGTGGTGGAGGATCTGCTTGGCCCTACCAAGCGCCAAGGGCCCAGTCTGCCACGGCCTATTCGATCGACTGCCGCCCTTCGAAAGGATGTTCCCCGGAGCCCTGGAATCAACACCCCGGAAGGTCAAGAGTCACTCCCAGTACCTCCTCAGCGATCTGTTCCTGTTCGGAGAGGAGGGGATGTACAATGTTGGCGGTGTCATTCCTGGGGCCATACCCGGGCCCACTGCCCACTGCAAGAGGAGCCCATGGAATGCGGGGTTCTTCGGAGGGGGTCTTTTATTGCTCATAGAGCATGTACCACACACCTTGACCGTGGAGAATTTGAGTGTGTAGTCCAAGTGAACCACCTCCCTGCCTGGGCTTTGTTGGACTCCGGAAGCATGGTAACCCTTGTTCATCCTAGAGTACTTGGGAAGATCGGTCCGGTAAGCAAAACTTTACGGGTTGTATGCATTCACGGGGACACTAGAGAGTACCCTCTCATCTCGGTGTCCATTTCCACAGCATATGGCACTGGTACTCAAGAGGTGGGGGTGGTAAAGAACTTGATACATGATGTTATCATAGGACGAGACTGTCCATTTTTTGAAAAACTGTGGGGACAAGGAGAACTATCTGAACGATCCCAAGACTGGGGAGAAACTAGTTCCTCTGTTCCTATGGTTGAGGGTAATAACCCTGAGATGCCAAATGAACCTAATGTGGATCCAGTTGATACAAATGCTAATGATTGGGTTAATGGTGATGAAAGTAGTGCTGATACTGTGAAGGGTGTCAAAATGTGTGGTTCACAGACCTACCTGAACACTGAGGAGGGGGAACCTTCCCCACTTCAGGTAATGCTGGGTGAAGAGGATGAGGAAGTGGCCTCTACCCCTGCCGGATTTGGGTGTTCCCCAGGGGACATTTGGTACTGCCCAGATGCAGGACCCCACTTTGGCCCGTGCACGGGAACAAGTTGTAGTATTAAATGGGGTACCCCAAGAGCCAGGTGCGAATGAGCGGTGGCCCCACTTTGCCATATATAATGAATTGCTTTATCGGGTTACCAAAGTGAGAGAAAATGTGGTAGAACAATTATTGGTACCCCAACAGTATAGACGCAAGGTCCTGGACCTGGCCCATGATGATGTTTTAGGGGGACACCTGGGAGTTGAAAAGACGGAGGCACGGATCACCGACCGGTTTTACTGGCCAGGTCTGAAAGCAGAGGTAAGAAGATACTGTGCCTCTTGTCCCACCTGTCAGTTGACCGCGCCGGTGACCCACTTCCGGAGCCCTTTGGTCCCTCTGCCCATAATTGAGGTCCCATTCGAGAGAATAGCCATGGATATAGTGGGTCCTTTGGTAAAGTCAGCTCGAGGTCACTCCTACATACTGGTGATCCTTGACTATGCCACCCGGTATCCTGAAGCGCTACCCCTGCGGAATACCTCCTCTAAGGCTATTGCTCGGGAATTATTCCAGTTGTTTACACGGACTGGTTTTCCCAAGGAAATACTCACGGACCAGGGCACCCCGTTTATGTCGAGGGTTATGGCTGATGTGTGCAAGCTGTTCCGAATTAAACAGCTGCGCACATCGGTCTATCATCCACAAACGGATGGGTTGGTAGAGCGCTTTAATAAGACCCTTAAGTCTATGCTCAAGCGGGTTGTCCAAAGGGATGGGAAAGACTGGGACTGCCTGTTACCCGCTCTCCTGTTTGCTATCCGGGAAGTGCCCCAGGCCTCCACTGGGTTTTCGCCCTTTGAGTTGGTATATGGGCGGAGACCTCGCGGACTACTGGATTTTGTTAAAGAGGAATGGGAAAGTGAACCTATTCAGCATAAGAGTGTTCTTGAATATGTTTCCCAAATGCAGGAGAGGATCCGAACTGTGATGCCTCTAGTCAAAGAACATTTGCAAAAAGCCCAGGAGGCTCAACGACGGGTCTATAATAGGGCTGCTAGAATAAGGAACTTCCAAGTGGGGGATCGAGTAGCGGTGTTGATCCCCACTGTGGAAAGTAAATTCTTGGCCAGGTGGCAAGGCCCCTTTGAAGTTGTAGAAAAAGTGGGAGAGGTAAATTATAGAGTCCACCAACCAGGTAAGAGGAAACCCTATCAGATATATCATGTAAACTTGTTAAAGCCCTGGACAGACAGGGAACCGGTGACCTCCCTGGCTGGTGCAAGACTTGAGCCTCGGGTTGGGGTGGAGAGTGTCCAAGTAGCAAATACCCTGTCTAGAGTCCAAAGTCAGCAGGCAAAGGAGTTCTTGCAGAGAAATAAAGAGAAATTTTCAGACTTGCCAGGGCTCACTAGTGTCATAGAGCATGATATTGTCACGGAACCAGGAGTCAAAGTTTTTGTCCGGCCTTACCGCATTCCAGAGGCCCAAAGGAAGGCTGTTTCAGAGGAAGTGAAGAAGATGTTGGACCTGGAGATTATTGAGGAATCACAGAGTGAGTGGTCAAGCCCGATTGTGTTGGTACCGAAGCCCAACGGGACTCTGCGATTCTGCAATGATTTCCGGAAACTAAATGAAGTTTCACGGTTTGATGCCTACCCCATGCCCCGGGTAGATGAGCTTATTGAGAGACTAGGTCCAGCCAGGTATATCACTACATTAGACCTTACCAAGGGGTATTGGCAAATCCCGTTGACTAAGGCTGCTAGAGAGAAAACTGCTTTTTCTACCCCAGAGGGAAGTTTTCAGTACAAGAGAATGCCTTTTGGATTGCAAACTGCTCCAGCCACATTTCAGAGGGCAATGGATAGGATTTTACGTCCTCATCGGGAGTATGCCTCAGTATACTTGGATGACATAGTCATTTTTAGCAGAGACTGGGAGTCACACTTGCCCAAAGTCCAGGCAGTACTGGACTCTCTTTGGAAGGAGGGGTTTACAATAAACCCGGAAAAGTGTGCTTTGGGAATGGAGGAGGTGAAATACCTGGGCTATGTTGTGGGTAGAGGGGTAGTAAAACCTCAGGTCAACAAGGTAGAGGCTGTACAGAATTGGCCCCGCCCCCTCACAAAAAAACAGGTACGTGCATTCCTGGGTATGGTGGGATACTACAGGAGGTTTGTACCCAACTTTGCCACGTTGGCAGCTCCATTGACCGATCTGACTAAGGGTCGGAAATCGGTCATGGTGGAGTGGAATGCAGACGCTGAGAAGGCTTTTTTGGAGCTCAAGTCGGCACTGTGCCAACACCCTGTCCTAGTAGCACCCAATTTTTCAAAAGAGTTTGTTGTACAGACTGATGCTTCCGATGTAGGATTGGGAGCCGTGTTGTCACAGGTTATTCATGGCGAGGAGCACCCAGTAGTCTTCCTCAGTAGGAAGTTAACACCAGCGGAGAAAAACTACGCTATAATTGAACGAGAGTGTCTGGCCATTAAGTGGGCTCTGGAATCCCTCAGATATTACCTCTTGGGGAGGAAGTTTAGGCTGATTTCTGACCATGCCCCTTTAACATGGCTGAGACAAGGTAAAGGGACTAATGCCAGGGTTACCCGGTGGTTCCTGGCACTCCAGGAATTTAAATTTGTAGTGGAGCATAGGCCCGGGAGACTGCATCAAAATGCAGATGCCCTCTCCCGAGTCCATTGTTTGAGCTCCACTGTTGCCTCCACCTCCTTGGCGTTGGGGCACAGGGGGGGGATATGTACAGGACGTAGTGGCTGGGTCCTGGAAGAACGCTATGTTTCCCCTCTGTTTGGTCTGTGATCCCTTTAAGGGAACAAAAAGGGTTAACTCACCTGTCAGAGGAAGTGGGTTTAAAAACAAGACAGGAAGTTGCAGATGGGTGTGGAGGAGTGTAGAGGAGATGATGGTGGTTTGTGTTTGGTTTGATGTGCAGCAACCAACGTGGACAGCAGCGTTCTGCCTGGAAGCCTCCTAGCAGGTGAAGTCACCTGAAACCACCCCAAGGACTGTTTGATTGCGATAGCAATGCTGGACTTTGAATGTCGGTGAGACTGAAACCTTTTTCTTTTGTTTTTGCTGCTGTCAAGCTGTTTTAAGTTTAATAAACCTCCTTTTGGGTTAAAAGCCTGTGTCCTGCGGTCTGGCTGGTCCCCCGAACTTTACACAAGATATAGGCCGCAATGACCAACAAATGCGAACTGACTACAAGCACTAATAAACAGATACGCACGACAAGCACAAACTGAAGAGCAGTAACGATCTGAGTGACAAAACTGAGAAGCGCGAATCGTAAGTCCCCAAACTTCAACTAACTCGCGATAAACACAGGATCAGAAGAAGGAGCCCAACGGGTGCGGGACGTGGTGCTGAACTTCCCTTTTCTAGTCTCGTGGAAGACGACTTACGTCACAACGTTCTTGAAGACCGGAAATTCCGACAACGTTGTCCGACCGTGTGTACGCAACACCAACATCGGACAAAGTACGACGGACATGATCCGACGGAACTGGTCATCGGATAATCCGAGCGTGTGTATGGGGCATTAGAGATACACCATACTCTGTGTGTATTCTGATATTGGAAAAACATTGCAAAAAAAATTAATTTTGCTGTGTTTTTTTTTCCCCAATAGCATTTTCTGCGTGTTCATACACGCTTAAGACACTATCCGTGTATTCTGATATTGGAAAAACATTGCAAAAAAATGTAATTTTGCAGTGTTTTTTTTTTTTCCCAATAGCATTTTCTGCGTTTTCATAAACGCTTTAGACACTATCCGTGTATTCTGGTATTGGAAAAACATTGCAAAAAAATTTAATTTTGCAGTGTTTTCTTTTTTCCCAATAGCATTTTCTGCGTGTTCATAAAAACGCTTTAGACACTATCCGTGTATTCTGATATTGGAAAAACATTGCAAAAAAATTTAATTTTGCAGTGTTTTTTTTTCCCAATAGCATTTTCTGCGTGCTCATAAACGCTTTAGACACTATCCGTGTATTCTGATATTGGAAAAACATTGAAAAAAAAATTAATTTTGCAGTGTTTTTTTTTTTCCCAATAGCATTTTCTGCGTTTTCATAAACGCTTTAGACACTACTCGTGTATTCTAAAATTGGAAAAACATTGCAAAAAAATTTTGCGGTGTTTTTTTTTTTTTTCCCAATAGCATTTTCTGCGTTTTCATAAACGCTTTAGACACTATCCTTGTATTCTGATATTGGAAAAACATTGCAACAAAAATTTAATTTTGCAGTGTTTTTTTTTTTTTTTTTCCCAATAGCATTTTCTGCGTGTTCATAAATGCTTTAGACACTGTACGTGTATTCTGCTATTGACAAAAACACCCATTTAGGACGAGATCATAAATTTTGAAAATATGAGGAGATCATCAAAAAGGGGACGTGGCCCGGGTCGTGGTGCTGCTGGTGGCGCTCCTGTTGCAGGGAGAGGACATGGTCGATCTGTGCCAGCTACACGCACTAGTGAAACACGAGTAGGCGACAGAGCCTGCAGCGGTATTTTGGCGCGCCTAATGAGGCTGTACGAATGTTGAGGCCAGGACAAGTACAGGCGATAGTAGATTGGGTTGCTGACAGTGCCTCCGGTTCCTTCACATTGTCTCCCACCCAGTCTCCTGATGAAAGTTCAGAGTTGGCACCTGCAGCCGATGTCCATCAGTCTTTCACCTCACCCCCTTGCAAATCAGCCAATCAGTCTGAGCCCCAAATCATGCAGCAGTCTCTTCTGCTTTTTGATGACTCTGTTAGCAGGGTTTCCCAGGGCCATCCCCCTAGCCCTGCCCCAGAAGTGGAAGAGATTGTGTGCACCGATGCCCAACCACTTATGTTTCATGATGAGTACATGGGAGGACCATTGCAGCACATCTCGGATGATGACGAAACACAGGTGCCAACTGCTGCTGCTTTCGCCATTGTGCAGACCGACAAGGAGGGCAGGGGTAAAGACTGGGTGGAAGATGATGTGGAGGACGATGAGGTCCTTGACCCCACATGGAATCAACGTCATGCAGGTGACCAGTGTAGTTCGGAGGAAGAGGCGGTGGTCGCACAGAGCCACCAGCACAGCAGAAGAGGGAGCAGGGTGCAAAAGCGGAGCGTCCGTCCCCTAGACAATACGTCTGCTACTGCCCAACGCAGCAAGGGACCGAGCACACCAAAGCCAGGTCCAAGGAGTTCCCTAGCGTGGCAGTTCTTCAGACAATGTGCTGATGACAAGACACGAGTGGTTTGCACGCTGTGCAGTCACAGCTTGAAGAGAGGCATAAACGTTCTCAACCTGAGCACAACCCGCATGACCAGGCATCTAAGTGCAAAGCACGAGATGCAGTGGAATAGACACCTCAAAAACCAAGAAAGGTCTCTGGCTCCTCCTGCTTCCTCTTCTGCTGCAGTCTCGGCCTCTTCATCCACCTCTGTAGTGACAGTGACACCTGCCAACCCGCAAACAGAGGATCTGCCAGCAACACTACCACCTGGGTCACCAACCATCTCCACAATGTCCCATGGAAGCGTTCAGCTCTCTATTTCCCAAACACTGGAGCGGAAGAGGAAGTACCCCCCTAGCCACCCGCGATCCCTGGCCCTGAATGCCAGCATTTCAAAATTCCTCGCCTTTGAAATGCTGTCATTCCATCTGGTGGAGACGCAGAGTTTTAAAAGGCTGATGTCATTGGCTGTCCCACAGTACATCGTGCCCAGCCGCCACTACTTTTCCAGACGAGCTATCCCTTCCCTGCACAAACAAGCGGGGGACACAATCAGGTGTGCACTGCGCAACGCCATCTGTAGCAAGGTCCACAGGTAACTACGGATGCGTGGACCAGTAAACACAGTCAGGGACGTTATATCTCCCTAACAGCACACTGGGTAAATGTAGTGGCGGCTGGGTCTGAGGCGGATAGCACTTTGGTGCATGTCCTTCCACCACCGAGGATTGCAGGGCACTTCAGTTTGCCTCCTGTTGCTAACTCCTCCTACTCCGCCTCCTCATCCTCTACCGCCTCCTCATCCGGTCAGCGTAACACCTTCACCACCAACTTCAGCACAGCCAGGGCTAAACGACAGCAGGCAGTTTTAAAACTTTCCTGTTTGGGGGAAAAACCCCACACCACGCAGGAGTTGTGGAGGGACATGGAACAACAGACCGATGAGTGGTTGGTGGCAGTGAGCCTCAAGCCTGGCCTGCTGGTGTGCGATAATGGGCGAAATCTCGTAGCAGCTCTGGGCCTAGGCGGTTTGACGCACATCCCTTGCCTGGCGCATGTGCTGAACTTGGTGGTCCAGAGGTTCCTTAAGAATTAACCCGATATGCCAGAGCTCCTGCAGAAAGTGCGGGCCGTCTGTGCGCACTTTCAGCGTTCTCACCCTGCTGCTGCTCGCATGTCAGCGCTGCAGCGTAACTTCGGCCTTCCCGCTCACCGTCTCATATGTGATGTGCCCACAAGGTGGAACTCCACCTTGCACATGCTTGCCAGACTGTGCGAGCAGCAGCAGTGTTTTTAATTTGCTGCACTTAGAGGGCGCCGTCTCTCTCTCTTTCTGTTTGCATTCCAGAGCTCCTTCTTGCTTATATGGACTGGCAGCCTTTTATGCTCAGCAATTATGTTCTAAATTTCAGCATTTGTACACGGACTAATATCTAAAATTCTTGTACTAATATTTATGTTATCCCCCCTCCCACTGTTACCCACCATATGCATTTTATGAGCTATATCCTGTGCACGCCATACAAAAACTCCCTTGTTTGTTTGCTGTGATTGGACGCCTATCACGCTTCCAATCATAGCAGAGGTGACAGCAAGAGGACGGGAGAAGACATGGAGGACTCGGAGCGTGGATGACAGTGCCGAGACAGGTAAGTGCCGGGTGGGGGTGGCACACTGGCTGCATTTGATAGGGAACGGTAGCGGCAATTGATGGGGCACACTGGCGTCAATTGATGGGGCACACTGACGTCAATTGATGGGGCACACTGGCAGCAATTTATGGGGCACACTGATGGAAATTGATGGGGCACACTGGCAGCAATTGATGGGGCACACTGGCAGCATTTTATGGGGCACACTGGCGGCAATTGATGGGGCACACCTGCAGCAATTGATGGGGCACACCTGCAGCAATTGATGGGGCACACTGGCAGCAATTGATGGGACACACCTGTGGCAATTGATGGGGCACACTGGCAGCAATTGATGGGCACACTGTCAGCAATTGATGGGGCACACTTGCAGCAATTGATTGGGCACACTGGCAACAATTGATAGGCACAGTGGTGGCAATTGATTGGGCACACTGGCCGCAATTGATGGGGCACACTGGCAGCATTTGATGGGGCACACTGGCAGCAATTGATGGGGCACACCTGCAGCAATTGATGGGGCACACTGGCAGCAATCGATGGGGCACACCTGCAGCAATTGATGGGGCACACTGGCAGCAATTGATGGGCATACTGGCAGCATTTGATTGGGCACACTGGTGGCAATTGATTGGGCACACTGACAGGAATTGATGGGCACACTGGCAGCAATTGATTGGGCATAGTGGTGGCAATTTCAGGGGCACAGTGGCAGCAATTGATGGGCACACTGGCAGCAATAGATGGGTACAGTAGCTGTGTTTGATGGCACAGTGGTGTAAATTTATGGGTACAGTGGCTGTGTTTGATGGGCACAGTTGCTGCACTTGATGGGTTTTTTCTTTCAGTTTGTTTGCGCCCCTCCCCCCAAAAAATTTTGAGCACCAGCCACCACTGGTAGAGACTCAAGTTTGGCTATTGTGTCAGACACAAAACAAATCTCAGTTTCCCTTTTCCTTTTAGCACCTAATTTGATAAGTTCTCCTCGTACTACACATTTGTCTGCCTCCCAAAAAATCTGAGGATTGGTCTCCTCTTTCGTGTTGAGGGTAAAGTAACTCTCAATCTGGACGGCTATGTGTTTATACATGAGTGGATCTGTTAAAAGGGAGTAGTTGAGTCCCCAGTTGAAAGTTATGGGTTGGTGTGGAGATAAATCTAGAGTTACAGAAATGGAAGCGTGATCAGCAGTGTTGCCAACTGCCCATATATTTAAGGACAGCTCGTAAAAACAAGGCATTTTTGTGGTGTCCGTAAATGTCCGTAAGAAGGGAAAAGTGCCAGTAAAAATAGCGGCAATTGGCTCAGATCAGAACTGCGCATGCGCGATTCCGGAAATCCCTGAGAAGATCCGATCTTGAGCCGCCGCCGAGTCTCCTGCACGCACAGCCTCTGCCCAGCGAGTCAGTGACAGCCAGCCCACCCGCCGCGCAGCCAATTATCTAGGCGCATTTTTGCGCCAACACCGCCGTCAGCCCTATGGAGCTGCCAGTGAAGAACCTGTGCACTACTGCCTGCCCTGCAGTGAAGAAATAAGGGAAGATGTAATCAAGGTAAATAGAGAACTTTCTGACTTTTTTGCATTGTTTGCTGGATTTTATTAGTAGCTCACCATATGGTTTTGCTTCTTGCTGGACACTGAACAACACCCTTATAATAGTGAGATTTATTACAAAATCATGAATAATTTGTTCACAGCCTAAGCAACTGTCTATTGTTCAGCAACTTTTTCTGAACTACAAACATATATATTTAATAAAAAAATAAAAAAAACATCATGGAGGGTCCAGGTCAACAGCAATATGATGGCACAACCATAGAAATTGTCTCAGGGCACTAAAAACCATCAGTGCAGAATGCACATAAGAGCAGTATTTTCTTAGCATGGAACCCATAATTTACTTTAGCATCCTACTGCAAAGTTTATTAAATAGCAGGCAATTGTTTAGTTCACTCCTTTTGCTTCTGCATTTTGCTTTTTTTTTGTGCATTATTCAGCATTTTTTTTTGGCCCGATAAAAGTTAAATATAGTAGAGGTTGCTATAGGGTGGGGGCTTGTTTTTTTGTTCCCAACCCACAGTAGCATAGCACACAGGCATGACTGGACCCCATAGAAAATAATGGAAATCCTCTTTGATGCATTAAATCGTACATGTGTAAAAAGGGCCCATTCACACTAGATGCAAAATAAAATGATCTATTTTGGCATGCAGGCTAGTGCACATTAAAACTTTACTTTTTTTTTTTTTTTTTACTTCATTGTCAAGTGAGACAAATTTACACTTCATTTGTGTTCAAATTTCTTCATGCCCTTGCTGTAATTAGCATGGTGTGTCATCCACCCCACATAGTATGAAAAAGTCTAAGCCTGGGTTCACACTATAGCGAATTCACAGCGGGGCAAAATACTGCGAATTCACAGGACATTTGAAAACCCATTGTTTTCAATGGGGCACGTTCACACATGTCCGGTGCATGCGCAATGCGAATTGACGAAAACACGCAACCGTCTTTGGTGCGTTGCGGGACGGATCAGGTGCGAATTTTGGCCCATTATCTTCTATGGGCACGCATCTGATTCGCATCTGGCTTGCGTCCTGAACAGAAATTTGCGCCACTCCAACACCTCCCCTTCTTCCTGTTCCTCCCCTGTGTGTTTTGAAATCCAGAATGGAACCAGCATGTCCAAAAGAGGACGAAAAGCGTCATCAACAAAGGAGAAAAAATCTGTGGATTGTGAGGAGTTGATCAGACTTGTGAGGGAGAAACCCATGATTTATGACACCCGGTATCCTAAATATAAGGACAACGTTGCCAAAAAACATGCATGGCAGGACATTGGCAGAGACCTCTTGCCAGAGTGGAACAGGTGCTCTTCCCAAATTCAGGCTGACAAATGTAAGTTTTTTTATTACCTTTTACTATCTGTATATGCTGTTCTGTATTTTTAAGATGGTGGACATTAATTTTATTTATTAGATTTTAACAAACAGCATGTGGTCACCCCCAAATCTGTACCAGGCCACATGCTGTAAACATTGTGCACAAAACAGGTTTAGCTAGGGATGGATGAGGCCCTAAATAAATATAATTTCTAAGGTCAGTAATATGACATACACCACAAATGTGAGAAAAAAAAGTTTTATTTTTCATAGCCAAAATTACATACAACACTTTTCATACAGCAAACTTAGCATTATATTATCATGCATTTACATCCAGTAAAAAAATACATATTTATTTTTAGTCAATAGAATTCATCTGCCAAGGCACCTCCCCAGCTGGTGACAAAAAAAAAAAATCCTAAATTCTTCTCTAATAAGTGTACCAGTAGTGCTGCCCCTAGGAATATTGCAATGTGCTGGCTCCATGTTATGGGTCAGGGAATCTTCAAAAAGAAACCCCTCTCTTTCACGCACATAGTTGTGCAGGGCACAGGCAGCTTTAATCGCACTGATCCCATGATCAATACTCAGGTTAATAGAGGTATGCAGGAATCTCCACTTATTGCAAAGAATTCCAAATGTACATTCTACTACTCGTCGTGCCCTAGTCAGCCTATAATTGAACACTCTTTTTTCAGTTGTCAGAGAGCGACTTGAATAAGGCCTGAGCATGTTCTGGGACAGTGCGAAAGCTTCATCTCCGACAAATACATGTGGGAGGAGAGGCTCTGTAGTCCCTGGCAGGGCAGAATTATTGGGCAAGTCTAGTGTATTGTCACGCAGCATGCCGCCAATCGAGGAATGTGAGAATACACTAGAATCTGAGCTGCTGCCATAAGAACCTACATCAACATAAATAAATTTATAATTAGCGTCTGGCACTGCCATTAATACCAACGAAAAATATTTTTTATAATTAAAAAATTGGCTCCCACTAGCTGGAGGCTTGAGGATGCGTACATGTTTGCCATCAATGGCTCCAAGACAGTTGGGGAAGTTGCATCTCTCCCAGAATAGGTCCACTATCATCAGCCATTCTTCTGGTTTGGGCTTCTTCATAACAATGTCCTTCAGTTCTTCCCATATGACTAGGCAGGTAGCATTAACAATGCCACTAATCGTTGATTTTCCAACCTTGAATTCATAGTGCAAACTTCCAAATGAATTTCCTGTTGCTAAGTACCTAAAATGACAAAAAATAAAATAAATCATTATGTTGTTCTTTATTTTTCAGTGCGCTACTTACAGACAAGATGGCGTAGCATACGTGATGCTTACAGAAAATATATGAGGCATCTCAGAGAAACAAGGAGTGGCTCGGGGGCAGCGCCTAGGGCACCCTATATGTATGCCAGGGACTTGAAGTTTCTACAACCCATTGTGGAGATGAGGGAGTACGTTTTCATTTACATCATCTATGTAACGCACAATCTGGTAATCATCAATATGCCGAGTTAATATTTAAAATTTTTACAATATAAAACAGGACAGAATCTAGTTGGGAGGAGCAAGATGTTTTGGAGGAAGAACAAGAACAACAAACAGAGGAGGAAGCACCCATTGATATTCCAGAAGACACCGAGGATTTAGCACTAATCCAAACATCTTCCAGTCTCTGGGAAACTCAGCCAGAAGAACAATGTTCAGGGGCAGAGGAGGCTGTTCCTGGGCCATCCTCTGCTCCTGCACAAATTGATCAGCCTGGCAAAGTGCCACGGAGGCGCCCAGCACTATCCCAACCAGACCTAAATGAGCGCTTATTAGACATGTTAAAAAACATGACCGGAAAGGTGGATGCATTTTTATGTCCCGATACAATCCTGGTGCTCAGTTTTGTACCACTAATTAAAAAGATACCCCCAGAGCGGTACTATGAAATGCGCAAAAATATAGAAAAAATGCTGCACTCCTTCTCCCAGCCACAGGAGGAAGCTGCCTTTAAATACCCAAATGTGCCCCAACCAAGACCTCCCCATCACTACCCAAGATACCCGCACTACCCTGAGCAGCAACACCATCCTTACCCCTATAATCCACCATCATATCCCTCAAGTTATGACAGGCCAATCTCCAGATATGAAGGGCCACACAGTAACCTTCCCTATCCCATTCCATCCCCACTTCCTTCAATTAGGGCCCCCCCCCCAAACTCAGGGTATGTATGGGCAAAGTCAACATGGGGAGGCTAGGCCTGCTCCCCACACTGCCAGTGATGACCCAGCTTCCGCAACTCAATACTCCTATGATGCCCCTTTTCAAAAAACATATCAGAATCTGTGATGAGGTCTGTTCATGGTTAAGGACCAACATGACACATTTTGTTTAACCGCTTCCCGACCGCCTAACGCAGATATACAGTGGCAAAATGGCACGGGCAGGCAAAATCATGTACCTGTACGTGATCGTGCATGTGCCTGCCTGTGGGTCGTGGCCAGCGGCGCGCTCGCGACCCGGTCGGGAGCTCCGTGACCCCCGGCCGCGGGACCAGCGGACCCGATCGCCGCTGGTGTCCCGCGATCGGGTTACGGAGCTGAAGAACGGGGAGAGGTATGTGTAAACAAACCTCTCCCCGCGCTTCCTACTGTGCCTGTCATTGATCGGCTGTTCCCTGTCATCGGGAAAGCCGATCAATGACGTCAGACGTCAGCCCCGCCCCCTAATGTAAAAAAAACACACACGTCACAGCCCATAACCCCTCCCCTCCCCCTAGTGGTTAACCCCTTCACTACAACTGTCGATTTTTTTTTACCAAAAATATGTAGAAGAATACGTATCGGCCTAAACTGAGGAAAAAAAATGTTTTTTTATATATTTTTTGGGGATATTTATTATAGCAAAAAGCAAAAAATATTGCATTGTTTTCAAAATTGTCGCTCTATTTTTGTTTATAGCGCAAAAAATAAAAACCGCAGGGGCGATCAAATACCACCAAAAGAAAGCTCTATTTGTGGGAAAAAAAGGACGCCAATTTTGTTCTGGAGCCACGTCGCACGACCGCGCAATTGTCAGTTAAAGCAACGCAGTGCCGAATCGCAAAAAGGGGCCTGGTCCTTTGGCTGCCAATTGGTCCGGGGCTAAAGTGGTTAAAAAGGGAAGTGGCCTACTTGACAGGCAAGTTTTTTGTTTTTAAGTTATTGCAGAGTTAATTTATGTTTTATACATGGGTAAAGTTTCTATTTTTATCATATTTTATGATACGTGAATAAATAATTATTCCTACATTTTTTGTGCGGTCATATTTTTAAAAATACCCAGGTTAAAAAACATAAAAAAAAAGAAAACATGGTCAATCTAACGCATGACAAATGACATGAGTGATGATAATTACCTTAATGTGATCAATAATCTTTCAGCAGGCTGGATACTTGGTCTGAAGCTCGTGTTCTGACACTGCAAGCGAGGGGCGATTAAGCCCAGCAATTCGTCAAAACTAAGTAAAAAAAAAATACATCATAAATACATGTGGGAAAAACATTGGGGCATACTGTAAAAAAAAAGTAAGGTAAGTGGTTAAGGACATTATTTAGGGTAACAAGGCAGACATCCTTAGTTCCAATCTAATTATGGCTAAATAAGTGACAGGAACAAAAAAAAGGCATATGGGTCCTCATTTCAACAAAGAAGAAGCCACTGGCCTTTTAAATTATCAGTAACAATTGTCTGAGCCAAAAATGCTAAACAAAGCTGCGTGGCAACACCAACACCAACAAAGCAACTTGTCACTAGCAATTTTGGGCCAAGGTATTTGGGGGGTAAAACATTCACACAAAAAAATGAAAATATGACCTGGCTTACACCAGGAGGGGGGTGCAAGGTGAGGATAATTTAGTGCCCTTAAGGTTGCATGCTGAAATAATGTACAGTTGGTGATTTGGGGGGGGGGGGGGGCAAGGCTTATAAATTACAATAATCTTAACATAACATAATCACACATAGGTTAGACTGGATGAACTTGTGTCTTGCAAATATAAAACACACTACACATCTATGGGTACAAATTAAGTATGGTTTGGCAGAAACAGTACTCACCTACTAATTGACATGCGGGTGAAATTGAAAAATTTCCCTTCATGCCCACGGAGGTGCCCATACAATATCATGAACTGGCCTCTTTCTTCTCGATTTGCAATGATGGGATGAACCCAGGATCTTCTTCTTCTCCGCATCCTTCTACGATTTTCTTCTTCCAGCAAGATTGCTGCTGTGGCAGCAACAACAGTTGGCATTATCATTGGCAGAGCAGCACACATCTTGCAAAGAAACACACACAACACAGGTACAGACTGCTGGACAAGCAGAAAGTGTAGACTGAGCTACCAGGTTTTATAAGCAGCCACACAATCAGCCAAAAAGCTTGGTCAGCACAAAATTAGCAACTCAAATTAGGCAGGAAGGGTTACTAATGAATTCGCTGCGGCTTCGCACCGAAAACGCGTACAATCCGCAGAACAGCCGGCGTTTCACTGCGCAGTCGCGCAGGGCCTTGAGATCGCAACGCACTAGTCTGAACCCAGGCTTAAGGTTCCATTCACACCAGGAGTTGAGACTGAATACATGCTCTTCTTGCACAATACTGTGTGTCGTGTTTAGGGCAGCCCATTAATTTCAATGGGCTGCCTTATGCCAAGAAACATGCAAAAAGGTGGCTGCTCCTTTTTAAAAATCACGTACTGCAGTACCATGCATTTTGCCATACACTAATGCATCTGCTATGCATCTGTACAGTGGCAGCATGTTTTGTTAGCGTTGCAGCAAAGCACAAGACTTTCTGCATGTTCCTGCAACACACTTGTGTGAAAGAAGCCTAAAAAATTTGGGTTACATTAACCTGACCTTCATATCAATGGAGAAATGTTTTTTTACTTTTGTTTAACTTAAACACATTGCTAATAGCACTAGATATATGTTCATAGTTTAAATATTGATATTTGCACTGTTTGGCACTGAAAGCTGTAATTTTAGGTACTTTTTTGCAGTGCCAGTAAAAAAACTGGTTCTGCTCGTAAATTGCATTGTTTTTGCCAGTAAAAAATTGGTGCCGTTTGTAAATTTCGGCATCCTGCCAGTAAATTTCACTTCGGGGGTTGGCAACACTGGTGATCAGACATAATTTTATTGCCAATAGGGGCATGTTGCAGGGTACAGAGCTCTCTTTTGTGACACACAGATATAGTAAGTTTGAGAATATCTGTTGTGTAGTATTGAATAAAAGGTGTAATCTTTGCTAGATGCAATGTGCACCATGAATCAACCACCATCAGTGTCCTTAGGAGACTCTTCAGTTTTTTCAAAATTCTGTATGCAATGCATGTTTTCCAAGAGGTATCATGCAATGGATTTAGAGGGACATTGAGATCCCCCCTAAGATAAGACAGCCAGAGACTAACCTATTCAGTTCCTGGACAATTTGGTGGCAGAAAGAGGTGTGAGAAGTATTTGGGAAATAAATATTAGCCAGCTATAGCAGTTTTCCTGTGCATGTGCCTTTATACCTGCCATCAGGTTCTACAGACAGAGGCGGCTCTCTAATTAGGCAAATTAGGCGATGGCCTAAGGCCTCGCCCTCTCAGGGGCCTCCCACGGCCAGCTAGTTTACCTAATTAGAGAGCCGCCTCTTCCAGCAGCAAAGTTCTGTGTCCTCTCCCTGCTACAGGGAGAGATACAGGCTGCGAGTGAAAGTTACTCTGTGATCGGAGCTCACATACAGCTCCGGATCACAGACAGGGAGAGCCGCTCAGCAGAGCCTGACAGATCTCCCCCTCCCCCTGCTGCCCTCACAGCCAGACAGGAGAGGAGAGATCTGCTTCTGCTCCTCCTCCAGCCCTCTCCTCCTGTGTCTGCCCCGCCCACTCTCCTCGGCAGTGTTCTCTGCTCTGCCTCAGAGAAGAAGATGTGTGGGCGGGAAGATTCATGCTGAAGCCCAACAAACAGAAGAGGAAAAGGGCAGTCTGATCCATCCAGCCCCTCCTGCCTCCCAGTGAGTACACTGATGTGTAGGGGATGTCCTTCCTTCCCTTCTTCCTCCATCCCCCCTTGCTTTCTATCTTTCCTTACTTCTTTCTTTCCTTCCATCTTTTCCTTCCACCTTTCCTTCCTTTTTCTTTCTTTTTTCTTTTCTTTCTTCTTTCTCTCTTTCTTTCCTTCCATCTATTCTTTCTCTCTTTCCTTCTCTTTCTTTCCTTCTTTTTTTTCCTTCCACATTTGCTTCCTTTCTCTTTCTTTTTTTTTTTCTTTTCTTTCCTTCTTTCCTTTCTTTCTTTTCTTTCTTTTTTCTTTTTTTTTTTTTTTTTTTCTTTCTTTCTTTCTTTCTTTCTATTTTTCCTTCTCTCTTACTTTCTTTCTTTCCTAGCATCTTTCCTTTCTTTCTTTTTTTCCTTCCACCTTTCCTTCCTTCCTTTCTTTTCTTTCTTTCCTTCCTTCTTTCTTTTTTTTCTTTCTTTCTTTTTTTCTTTCTTTTTTTTTTTCCACCTTTCCTTCCTCTTTCTTTCTTTCCTTCCACCTTTCCTTCCTTTTTCTTTTTCTTTCCTTCCATCTTTTCTTTCTTTATTTCCTTCTCTCTTTCTTTCCTTCTCTTTCTTTAACTTCTCTCTTTCTTTCGTTTCTTTCTTTCCTTCTTTCTTTCTTTCTTTTTTTTTTTTTCTTTCTTTCTTTCCTTCCATCTTTTCTTTCTTTCATTCTCTCTTTCTTTCCTTCTGTTTCTTTCTTTCTTTCCTTTTCTCTCTTTCTTTCTTTCCTACCATCTTTCCTTCTCTCTTTCTTTCTTTCTTTCTTTTTTTCTTTCTTTCTTTCTTTCTTTCCTTCCTTCTTTTCTTTCCTTATCTATTTCTTTCCTTCTCTTTCTTTCTTTCCTTACATCTTTCTTTCTTTCCTTCTTCTTTCCTTCTTTCTTCCTTCCTTTCTCTATTTCTTTCTTTCTTTCCTTCTCTTTCTTTTTCTTTTTCCTTTCTTTATTTCTTTCTTTCCTTCTCTCTCTTTCTTTCCTACCACCTTTCTTTCTTTCTTTCTTTCCTTCCATCTTTTCTTTCCTTATCTTTCCTTCTATTCTTTATTTCTTTCCTTCTCACTTTCTCTCTTTCCTTTCTTTCTTCCCTTATCTATTTCTTTCCTTCTCTTTCTTTCTTTCTTTCTCTTTCTTTCTTTCCTTACATCTTTCTTTCTTTCTTTCTTTTTCTTTCTTTCTTTCTTCTTCCTTTCTTTCTTTCTTTCTTTTCGTCTCTCTTTCTTTCTTTTTTTTCTTTCTTTCTTTCTTTCTTTCTTTCTTTCCTTCCATCTTGTCTTTCTTTCCTTATTTCTCGTTCTTTCTTTCTTTCCTTCCATCTTTCCTTTTTTTCTTTCCTTCTCTCTTTCTTTCTTTCCATCTTTTCTTTCTTTCCTTCTTTCTTTCCTACCATTTTTCCTTTCTTTTTTTTCCTTCCACCTTTCCTTTCTTTCTTCCCGTCCACCTTTCCTTCCTTTCTCTTTCTTTCTTTCCTTCTATCTTTCCTTCTTTCTCTTTCTTTCTTTCATATTTTCTTTCTTTCTTTCCTTCCACCTTTTCTTTCTTTCTCTTTATTTTTCTTTCTTTGTTTCTTTCCTTCCATCTTTCCTTTCTTTCTTTCCTTCCATCTTTCTTTCTTTCCATCTTTCCTTTCCTTCTCTCTTTCTTTCTTTCCTACCATCTTTCCTTTTTTTCTTTCTTTCCTTCCACCTTTTCCTTCCTTTCTTTCTCTTTCCTTCTCTTTCTTTCTTTCCTACCATCTTTCCTTTCTTTCTTTCTTTCTTTCTTTCTTTTTTCTGTCCTTCCTTCCTTTCTTTTCTTTCTTTCATCTATTCTTTCTTTCTTTTTTTTCTTTCCTTCTCACTTTCTCTTTCATTTCTTTATTTCCTACCATCTTTCCTTTCTTTCTTTCTTTCTTTCTTTCTTTCTTTCTTTCTTTCTGTCTTCCTTTCTTTCCTTCCACTTTTCCTTACTTTATTTCCTTCCATATTTTCTATCTTTCCTTCTCTTTCTTTTGTTTCTTTTTCTTTCTTTCCTTCCTTTCTTTTTATTTCTTACACCTTTCATTCCTTTCTTTCCTTCCACCTTTGCTTCCTTTCTTTCCTTCCATCTTTTCTTTCTTTCCATCTTTCCTTTCTTTCTTTCCATCTTTCCACCTTTTCTTCCTCTTTCTTTCTTTCCTACCATCTTTCCTTTCTTTCTTTCTTTCTTTCTTTCCTTCCACCTTTCCTTCCTTTCTCTTACTTTCTTTCTTTCTTTCTTTCTCTCTTTCCTTAATTTCTTTCTCTTTCTTTCTTTCCTTCCATCTTTCCTTCTTTCCATCTTCCCTTTCTTTCTTTCTTTCCGTCCACCTTTCCTTCCTTTCTCTTTCTTTCTTTCATATTTTCTTTCTTTCTTTCCTTCCACCTTTCCTTTCTTTCTCTTTATTTTTCTTTCTTTGTTTCTTTCCTTCCATCTTTTCTTTCTTTCTTTCTTTCCTCCGTTCTTTCCTTCCTTCCCTTTCCTTCTTTCTTTTCTTTTCTTTCCTTCTCTCTTATTTTCTTTCCTACCATCTATTCTTTATTTCTTTCCTTCTCACTTTCTCTCTTTCCTTTCTTTCTTTTTTCTTTCTTTCTTTCTTACCATATTTCCTTTCTTTCTTTCTTTCCTTTTTTTTTTTTTCTTTTCTCCTTCTTTCTTTCTATCTTTCCTTCTCTTTCTTTCTTTTGTTTCTCTTTCTTTCCTTCCTTTCTTTCTTTCTTTTCTTTCCACCTTTCCTTCCTTTCTTTCTCTTTCCCTTCTCTTTTTTTCTTTCCTTTCTTTCTTTTTTTTCTTTTCTTCCTTCTTTCCTTCCATCTTGTCTTTCTTTCCTTATTTCTCTTTCATTCTTTCCTTTATTTCTTTCCTTCTCTCTTTCTTTCTTTCTTTCCTTCCATCTTTTCTTTCTTTCTCTTTCGTTTCTTTCTTTCTTTCCACCTTTCCTTCTTTCTTTCCATGTTCCCTTTCTTTCTTTCTTTTCTTTCTTTCTTTCTTTCTTTCTTTCTTTCTTTCTTTCTATCTTTCCACCCTTCTTTCCACCTTTCTTTCCTTTCTTTCCATCTTGTCTTTCTTTCCTTATTTCTCTTTATTTCTTTCTTTCCTTCCTTCTTTCTTTCCTTCCTTCTTTCCTTCCTTCCTTTCCTTCTTTCTTTCTTTCTTTCTTCTTCCTTCTTTTTCCTTCTTTCCTTCCTTCTTTCCTTCTTTCCTTCCTTCTTTCCTTCTTTCCTTCCTTTCTTTCTTTTTTCTTTCCTTCCTTCCTTCCTTCCTTCCTTCCTTCCTTCCTTCCTTCTCTCTTTCCTTCCTTCTCTCTTTCCTTCCTTCTCTCTTTCCTTCCATCTTACTGTGCACTTAAAGCGGTTCTGCACTGTGTTTTTTTTTTCTTGGGGGGGGAATATGCAAAGGATTAATAGCTAAATTGGGGGACTCACCTGTTCCATCTTCCATCTCGATCGCAGCCGGTTTTCCTCCGATAAAATTATTTAGATGCTGCTTTTCTGCTGGGGGCCATCTTGCCTGTGGGCATGTGAAACCCCACAGGCACTTTAGATGGCCCAGCATGCACCGCCGTTACTGCGCCAAGCTCGCGCGTGCGCAGTAACGGCAAAGTGCAGCTCACGTTCTCCGAAATCTCGCGAGATGTCGGCACATCTGCCGACATCTCGCGAGATTTCGGAAGATGCCCGCACAGACTCCTGGGATCAATGACACCAGATCCCAGGAGACAGTGCGGTGTGACGACGATCGATGAAGAGACCCCGCCTACACCCGCAGAGACAGAGGACAGGAAGTCATCGATTACAAGGTAAGTGAAAAAAAAAAAAAAAAAAAAAACACATTTCATTTAGTACTCTTTGCCTGATTTGGAAGGCAAAGAGATTTACTAAATGAAATGTGTGCAGAACCGCTTTAAACACCCTTCCTGCCCAGACCAATTTTCAGCTTTCAGTGCTCTCGCACTTTCAGTGACAATTGCGTGGTCATGCAATGCTGTAACCAAATTAATTTTTTATCATTTTGTTCGCACAAATAGAGCTTTAGTTTGGTGGTATTTATTCGCCACTCCGTTTTTTATTTTTTGCGATATAAGCGAAAACATAGCGGAAATTTTGAAAAAAAACAATATTTTCTCCTTTCTTTTTTAACCTCCCTGGCGGTATGATTCTGTCTGGAATTTGGTGCTGAAAGCGGTACAATTATTTTGCATGGAAATTTGGCGTTTTTATATTGTAGGCATGCAATTCTTATGAATAACTCACTTAAATCTGTCCGAACCAGAGTCTAGTAGACATCCCGGGTATAATAAAGTTTGAAACACAAAATAATAAATTATAATATAATAAAAATATATATAAAAATGATTCAATAATGTAATCAAATCAAAAACACTGAAATTTGCTCAGTTGCAGAATAGTCGCTGTCATTAAATTTATTGTTTGATGATAAATTGTGATTTTAATTTTTTATCGGTGTTTTCTAGCTGGTCTAAAACCACTTTTGACATAAAGGGACACTTTTTGGTTGCTATGGACAATCTCCAGTTTCCAGGCAGAAAAAAAAAATCTTTTTATTATATAAAATGACATGCAGGGCACTGGGCAGACCACTAGGGACAAAGGGTGTGTGTATATTTTGTATACAGTACTGTAATCTGTAAGATTACAGTACTGTATGTGTTGTGTGTTTTTAAACTTTTTTAAATTTGGCGCCGATCTCCGCTCCCGTGCGTCGGAACGTCGCAGGGAACGGAGACCGGCACTGTGTGAATCGAGCGAGCGGACGGCTCGCTCACACAGCGGAGAGACATCGCAGGATCCAGGGGAAAAGGTAAGTAACTTCCCCCCTGCATCCTGCACGCAAGCCCGAGCCTGGCTCGGGGTTACCACTCCCAGCACAAAAAGCTGGACCCGAGCCAGGCTCGGGGTTACCGCTAGGGAGGTTAAAAGAAATCCAATAAAATTTCATTTTGTCATAAATTTAAGCCAAAATGTATTCTGCTACATGTTTTTTGTAAACAAAAATCCGTTAAGTGTATAATAATTGGTTCGCGTGATCACGAACATATGTACGCAAATGATCATGTAAAAGGGGTGTGCAGGTGATCACGGACATACAGTGGTGTGAAAAAGTGTTTGCCCCCTTCCTCATTTCCTGTTCCTTTGCATGTTTGTCACACTAAAGTGTTTCGGAACATCAAACCAATTTAAACAATAGTCAAGGACAACACAAGTAAACACAAAATGCAATTTGTAAATGAAGGTGTTTATTATTAAAGGTGAAAAAAAATACAAACCATCATGGCCCTGTGTGAAAAAGTGATTGCCCCCTAAACCTAATAAATGGTTGGGCCACCCTTAGCAGCAACAACTGCAACCAAGCGTTTGCGATAACGTGCAATGAGGCTTTTACAGCGTCCTGGAGGAATTTTGGCCCACTCATCTTTGCAGAATTGTCCTAATTCAGTTACATTACAGGGTTTTCGAGCATGAACAGCCTTTTTAAGGTCATACCACAACATCTCAATAGGATTCAGGTCAGGACTTTGGCTAGGCCACTCCAAAGTCTTCATTTTGTTTTTCTTCAGCCATTCGGTGGTGGACTTGCTGGTGTGTTTAGGATCATTGTCCTGCTGCAGAACCCAAGTTCGTTTCAGCTTGAGTACACGAACAGATGGTCGGACATTCTCCTTCAGGATCTCTTGGTAGACAGCAGAATTCATAGTTCCTTTTATCACGGCAAGTCTTCCAGGTCCTGAAGCAGCAAAACAGCCCCAGACCATCACACTACCACCACCATATTTTACTGTTGGTATAATGTTCTTTTTCTGAAATGCAGTGTTCCTTCTACTCCAGATATACTTGGACACACACCTTCCAAAGAGTTCCACTTTTGTCTCATCGGTCCACAGAATGTTGTCCCAAAAGTCTTGGGGATCATCAAGATGTGTTGTGGAGAAATTGAGACGAGCTTTGATGTTCTTTTTGCTCAGCAGTGGTTTTCTCCTTGGAACTCTGCCATGCAGGCCATTTTTGCCCAGTCTTTTCCTGATGGTGGAGGCATGAACGCTGACCTTAACTGAGGCAAGTGAGGCCTGCAGTTCCTTGGACGTTGTTGTGGGGTCTTTTGTGACCTCTTGGATGAGTCGTCGCTGCGCTCTTGGGGTAATTTTGGGCGGCCAGCCACTCCTGAGAAGGTTCACCACTGTTCCATGTCTTCGCCATTTGTGGATAATGGCTCTCACTGTGGTTCGCTGGATTCCCAAAGCTTTGGAAATGGCTTTATAACCCTTTCCAGACTGATCTCAATTACTTTCTTTCTCAATTGTTCCTGAATTTCTTTGGGTCTCGGCATGATGTGTAGCTTTTAAGGATCTTCTGGTGGACCTTACTGTGTCAAGCAGCTCCTATTTAAGTGATGCCTTGATTGTGAACAGGTGTGGCAATAATCAGGCCTGGGTGTGGCTAGAGAAATTGAACTCAGGTGTGGACAACCACAGTTATAGTATGTTTTAACAAGGGGGGCAATCACTTTTTTCACACAGGGCCATGATGGTTTGTATTTTTTTTCACCTTTAATAATAAACACCTTCATTTACAAATTGCATTTTGTGTTTACTTGTGTTGTCCTTGACTATTGTTTAAATTGGTTTGATGTTCCGAAACACTTAAGTGTGACAAACATGCAAAGGAACAGGAAATGAGGAAGGGGGCAAACACTTTTTCACACCACTGTATGTGTGCAGATAATCATTGGCACATGTTATTTTACTTGGACATATGTGAGGGACATGTGTTTTTATTATTTGGGGACATGTGTGTTTTGGGGACATGTGTGTTTTGGGGACATGTGTGTTTTACTGTGGGGACATGTGTGTTTTACTGTGGGGACATGTGTGTTTTACTATGGGGACATGTGTGTTTTACTATGGGGACCCTAGACTGGTGATCAGTGAGTAAAAAAACAGCTAATACTCACTGATCACCAGCCGGCTGCAGCGATCCGCTCTCCTCTCCTCACCGACGACTTCCGTGTGAGGAGAGGAGGGCCGATTGCCTAGCAACCGGCTGTTTGTTTACATCACATGACGGCCGTGATTCGACACGGCCGTCATGTGATCAGGAGGGCCAATCACCGAGCCCTCCTGCCGATCCGAGATGCGCCGTGTCCGGGTGACACGGCCGCATCGGGATCGCGCCGCTGCGTGGGCATGCGCGCACGTGATCCCTCTACTTCTGAAGGACGTTCCTGAACGTCCATTCAGAAGTAGACGGCTCCCACCCGGCCGTATATCTACATTGGCCGGGTGGGAAGTGGTTAAGAAGAGGAATGTTCAATCCCTTTACATTAAGGGAAATCACTGTCAGGCGCTTCCCTAGAGACAAAAAAGTCATAGTAATGGTTGACTGTGGTACCGAGCAAGGGTGAGTATTGTTGAAATGTAATCTCTCAAGGCAATTAGGGTGAGGGAAAAGGTCCAACTAAGGTGGGTGTAAAGACTGAGTCACAAAGTACAATACCTTCAGATACTTCAGTACCCTAAGGGTTGAAAAATGTAGAAATGTGAAACTAAACACAAAAAATATGCAATATAAACTCTACTTGGTGGGGAATAAAGGAGGGTCATTTCTGCATGAGCACCAATTACTTAGTAAGAAAAAGAACAACAAGATTTATAACTGGACAACAAGTGCTAACAGCATTTGTGCAAGTAACAACGTGTGTAAAGTATCTCTGTCTCCCAAGAGGGAGCATACATCATGCATGGCCTGGTCCTCCAAGGTGCTCCTTATGAGCATGCGCTATATGTTTTGTAAATTTAAATGTTCCTAAAACCACAGTTGGGTTTTGGGGTTAATTGTTCTAAATTATGGTCTCAGTATCCGTTTGGCTGGATTGCACTGTGTTCTGCTTGGCCATAGGTGTCACCCCTGGCAAGCATGGGAACGAGGTCCGGTTGGACGCATTGGGTGCAATCTCTCTCGGAACCAACCAGTGAGTGTGTCATCTTGCTGGGCATTCTGGGAGGGGGTACTTAAGGTGCTGAGGTCACGTGATTCGGGGTTCCGGTCCAGAAGGCCTTTCTGTCCCTTTGGTCCTGGTCCTCCTGACCAGCCCTCAGGGGCCCTCATGGCCTGGGGTGCAGATCCATCCGTTTCCGAGTCTTGGGACTGGCTAGCCCGAGGCGCAGTAACTGGAAGGAGGATTCCAAGGTGGTCCGGTGCCATCTCGTCTTTGGAGAGGCCCAGGAACTGAGAACGGAACCAGGGGAGGACTCTTCAGAAGAGGGCCATGCAAAAGGCTGGCTGCTCGGCAAGAGCCTGGAAGCTAAGTTGACAGACACCAGGTGAATCCACACTCGTACGGTATCGCCGGACCGGCTGCAAGATACTGGTACCATATGAGGGTTCTCTAACTTCATATATCCTTCAGTTACAACCAAGTCTGCGGCAGAGACTTTTCATTTACAAGTTCTACAACCAAGTCTGTGGCAGAGACTTTGCTCTATCTGAATCATCTAACGGCTGCTAAATCTGCTGAGAGAAGATTTATCCGATAGCTGTAATACCCAGTTGCGAATGGCTATTCTCTGGATTTCATGGAGAGAGACATTCAGTTTGAAGCAGTTCCAAGAGTACCTGAACTTCCTACCTATACCCTCTACCCTTTATTGAGAGACTGTGTTTTGTCTACCATTTTGCAAATAAAAATCCCTACAGTGGATCCAGTGTCAGTTTCTTCAGTTCTTTGGGCCATCTACCTTGGGAAACCCCTAGAGGCATACGAGGTCAAGAAGGTAACGGTAAGCCCAAATTAAACCAGCAGCTCCTTCGGGGGGTTAGTGCTACATATATATATATATATATATATATGTGTATATATATATATATATTTTATGGTTTAGAGCCCTATGGCCGATACGTGTAAAGATGACATACGGGTTTAACACAAAACTTACCACATGAAATGGACCTGAAAGTGTGCCTTTGGTCTATCGTATGGTACACCAAAATAAGGGGGCAAAACATTCAGGTAGGAAATAGCTTTATTGGTTTGAGATAAGTCACTGTGTACGCTTGGCAAATGCCTGGGCCATTTCCACTTGTGGATTAGGAATGTAGCGTGCGAAGCAGGCTGGCTTCCATCTGCCTAGCTTTTGATGATGTGGTCCGGGACATCTTGCCGGGATGCTGTTGAGGCTGCCCCGATCCGGAACGAATGTCCGGAGTACTGTCTGGGGTTTAGGTGTAGGTTGCTGAGGAGGATCCGGGCGTGTTTCATGAACTGGGACGTGTTTAAGAGGTTTAACAGGAAAGGGCAGAAGAGGACTGGGGTCTGGCTGATCAGACAGAAGGGTTAATAACTGATTCAGTGTGGCCACTGGATACCAGTTGTTATGAGTCCTGAAGAAATGTAGGAAAAATGGAGTCGGTCACCCTCTTCAAAAGTTTGGGAGAATTAGAAAATGTATGCCACATCCGATAGTTAATGAAAAAACTGAAAGGGTTTTCCCCTAGGTTGATGGACTTTTAGTGGGCATTACTGTGCTTTCCCAAATAAAATTTCAGTTGTATAAGATAACAAAATTTATTGAAAGAATTAAATATAGAAAAAAGGTTTACATAGGATACATTTAAAACAGCATCAAACATATGTAAATAATTTGTTACATGACATCTGACTAGACGCGTTTCGGAGTGTATTATTCTCCTTCTTCAGTGGTCGTCGTGTCGAAAACAAAAATTAATTCTAAAATACAAAAAGAGTTTTTTTATATATACATAATTTAACACAACAAGGTACATTTGAGGGAGAAGAAACTGGGAGGGCCAGTCAGGGGGATCGGCAAATGGGGAGGAGGGAAAAGGAGAAGGGGGGGAGGGGAGGGGTCGGGGACAGAAAGGGGAAAAGACAAGAGAAGAGTCCAAAATAAATATCCTATATTGAAAGGGATATTGCATAGGTGTTCATAGTATCAAGAAACCGTATCTGGCTAAAAAGATCAAAGACATCAGATATATACAGGATCATATTTGTGGACTTACATAAAGGTTGATGCATTGAAGGTTCAGACATTACGTCGTATTTAAAAACACAAG
The DNA here is from genome assembly GCA_028564925.1 of Lithobates sylvaticus. Taxonomy (NCBI): domain Eukaryota; kingdom Metazoa; phylum Chordata; class Amphibia; order Anura; family Ranidae; genus Lithobates; species Lithobates sylvaticus. Next base: position 306,491,633 of record CM053030.1, on the reverse strand, counting down.
GTAGAGTGTCGCATAGGCACAGCATAGGATGTTTTGTTGGGTATAGATCGGTGATCTCCTCCAATGATTTCACTTGGAGAATATACAAGGAATTCAAATGGGATTCATGTAGAAAAAACCTAAAGTTAGAATATCATATTAGATTCCCAAAACGAGACTGGGGTTGCCGTAAAGAGACAGAGACGCTAAGAGGAACATATGGGACTACTGAGGTCAACAAAAGATCTCAAATCCTCTAGATTACAAAGCAAAAATAAAAAATTGTATTTGTAAAGTTTATTTCATTCATTACTATTACCTATATGGCAGATATAATTTTACTTACACTTTACAGAGTAGAACGCCTGTGTAGTCTCTTTAGAATGATCCCTGCATCGGGCTGACTTCACAAAAGTGTAGATGTAATCTACAAGAAAATGAAGTCAGAGGAGGGAAAGTTTTTCTCTGATATTTGAATATGTTCTCTCAATAGTATATATTAAATGTATAGCAAAAAAAAAAAAAAAAAAAAAAAATTTTTTTATAATTGTTGAATGTAAAAGATAGTGGCACAATATTATTAGCAGGTGTGTAATGTAATAGCTACTGTGTAGCAGTTTACAAATATGAGAGTATTAAATTGTCGGTATGTTTATTACTAGAAAGTTGATTTTTAAATGAGAGCGCAGAGCCAAACAGGTTCTCTATGGGATAGCTGAATGGTCAAATATATGTAGAGAGTAGTTTGTATGAACAACAGAGGGTCCACAGTACAATGTAAAATGCCAAAAATAGTGGTGTGTCTAAAATGCACAAAAATAAGAATAAAATTTTTTAAAAAAAGAAGAAAAAAGAAAATATGTAGATACCTTAGAGATGGAGGAGAGGCAAAAACGACAGCAGCACTGAGCACTGGCTGGCCACAAGGCGAATGCTAAAGTGCATACTGAGCAGCTTTTTGATTTATACCTGTGGTTGCTCTACTCTGTAAAGTGTAAGTAAAATTATATCTGCCATATAGGTAATAGTAATGAATGAAATAAACTTTACAAATACAATTTTTTATTTTTGCTTTGTAATCTAGAGGATTTGAGATCTTTTGTTGACCTCAGTAGTCCCATATGTTCCTCTTAGCGTCTCTGTCTCTTTACGGCAACCCCAGTCTCGTTTTGGGAATCTAATATGATATTCTAACTTTAGGTTTTTTCTACATGAATCCCATTTGAATTCCTTGTATATTCTCCAAGTGAAATCATTGGAGGAGATCACCGATCTATACCCAACAAAACATCCTATGCTGTGCCTATGCGACACTCTACCTTGTGTTTTTAAATACGACGTAATGTCTGAACCTTCAATGCATCAACCTTTATGTAAGTCCACAAATATGATCCTGTATATATCTGATGTCTTTGATCTTTTTAGCCAGATACGGTTTCTTGATACTATGAACACCTATGCAATATCCCTTTCAATATAGGATATTTATTTTGGACTCTTCTCTTGTCTTTTCCCCTTTCTGTCCCCGACCCCTCCCCTCCCCCCCCTTCTCCTTTTCCCTCCTCCCCATTTGCCGATCCCCCTGACTGGCCCTCCCAGTTTCTTCTCCCTCAAATGTACCTTGTTGTGTTAAATTATGTATATATAAAAAAACTCTTTTTGTATTTTAGAATTAATTTTTGTTTTCGACACGACGACCACTGAAGAAGGAGAATAATACACTCCGAAACGCGTCTAGTCAGATGTCATGTAACAAATTATTTACATATGTTTGATGCTGTTTTAAATGTATCCTATGTAAACCTTTTTTCTATATTTAATTCTTTCAATAAATTTTGTTATCTTATACTACTGAAATTTTATTTGGGAAAGCACAGTAATGCCCACTAAAAGTCCATCAACCTAGGGGAAAACCCTTTCAGTTTTTTCATTAACTATCGGATGTGGCATACATTTTCTAATTCTCCCAAACTTTTGAAGAGGGTGACCGACTCCATTTTTCCTATAATTATTTTAGGTAGCAGATACCTTATTTCCCCACCTGGTCAACCCCTTTTCAATATCCCAGTATTCCCACTTACTACTTAATTTTCTGGGAATACAACTTAAATATATGAAGAACGGGGTCAGCCGCATGCTCACTCCCTTCTTCAATATAGATAGTACTAATTTCTTTCTGGTTTTTTCTTTTTTCTGCTTTTTTCTTCTTTTATATATATTGTTTTGCATAATAACATTTGCATTTTTGTGTCTGTACAACAATTTTTATAACTGCTTGCCTTTTGCAAAAAAATGACAAACTTTGTAGGTACAGAATGGGAGACCCTCATGGAGGGCTATTTACAGGACTTTGGCAATAAGGAGCAGGTAGATTCTGATCTTTTTTTACTCTTCTCTAGACTGTCCCGTCTACTTGAGAAAAAATCTATGCTTTTCTGGCACACTAGAACCTTTGAGAATTACATTAGGGAAAGCATCAACCCTCTGGGACTCAGGGTCCAGATCTTCCCCACCCTGGAAGGCCTGGACCCTGATTTTAAAACCCAGTGGGAGGATGCTCTGAAAGCATGTTCTCGTACCCTTATGGAGTTATTGATAACAGAATATAGAAAAAGATCATTGGTACTCGATATCGAGATTATCAATATCTGCAACAAACTTCATAAATTAAAATCTACTCAATCGTTAACCTCACAAGAAGATAGACTGAAAAATCACTTGGAACTTTTCAATAAAAATATTCTTAAGAAAAAAAGCATCAAATTTAGTCGTGACAAAGACGCGTTTAGTGATGGGAGAGCGTATAAATGGACTCAAAATAATCACACCTATAATAAAGTAAATGTTCATAAGGACACAGCAGAACCCAATAAACCCAAATTAAAAACCCGTAATGACACTGCACATCAAACCCTACCCAAACATGCTACCACTAAGAAACCCAATACGAGCACAAAACATTTATTTCAAAGCACGTCCCCTGAAAATCAGAAGGCTAAAAAGCCCAACCCACATACCCCTATCACGGAGTTCACTCAAAATCAGGACAATAGACATCCTACCCCTAATCAAGCACCAATAAGCACTGATCAAAGTAGTAAGGACACCAACATTCACAATACTGTTGAAAATACTTCCACTATGGAAATCCCTTCAACAGACACTTCTTTTTTAGAAAAAGTCTTGGCAGGACTTCAGCCCTCAACCTCGAACCCGAACACTTACACTCAATTCACACTTTAAATGATCCCCAAAAATCCGACGATACGGTCGGTAATAATATTATCAACTTGTCCTCCTATTCCCTTTCAAACGACGAAATCTTAGTGCTAAGTAGAGGGTTAAATTTCTGTCCGAATCAAGATGGAGACAAATTTGGCTTCTACAAAGATCTGCAATTGTTTATACGCAAACTTCTGCTAAAGAAAATGTTCCAAAAACATGACATTCGACCCGATTTTACTACTCAAGAAAATCGGGCCGTCGATCATCTAGTCGCTCTCTTGGAGGAAAATGATCCAACAGATTTTATTGATCAGATCAATCTTCAGCAGGCTTTGGATTCTGTCTATTCAATCAGAGACGGTACCAAATCTCTGTTGAAGAAGAAATCGGACATCTGTCCAGCCCCAAGTACGAACCCTAATGCCGCCACCTTTCTTTATCTAGTTAACAGAGATCTAGAAAAACTCAAAATCCACACACCCAAAATTACCAATTTTTCAAAGAAAGAAACAACTGCTTTGAGACAACTTGGTGATAAAAACGACTTGATTATCAAGTCCTCTGATAAGGGCGGAAACATAGTCCTTCTAGATAAAGAACAATATATCCTAATGTGTAATAAAATCCTAAACAACCAAGAATGGTATAGACGGATGCCAGCAAGTATAGTCACTAAATATCATAATGATTTTTACCATCTAATTGATTCAGCTCACAAATACAACATTATTACAAAACAGTTGTGGACATTTATCCGCAACGACTTCCCTAAAGTGCCAACCTTCTATGCGCTGCCCAAAGTCCATAAAAATAGGAACAATCCACCAGGTAGACCTATCATTTCAGGAATTGGCTCTATAAGTGAAGGCGCTAGTCGCCTGATAGACGATTTCCTTAAACCCTACGTTTTGTCACTTCCTTCCTATGTCAAAGACACCCTCCACCTTCTTCAAATTTTGGATCAACTTACTGTCCCACCAGAAGTTCTTTTAGTAACAATAGACGTGGAAACCCTCTATAGCTCTATACCACATGCTAGAGGTGTAGCTGCCATTAAACATATTTTACATAGGGATGAGAGAATTGACCAAGCTTACGGCGAGTTCATTCTCATTTTATTGGAATTCATTCTCGAACATAATGTTTTCACCTTTAACGGCTCCCACTACCTCCAGGTGCAGGGGGTGGCGATGGGGACATGTTGTGCCCCATCCTACGCCAACCTGTACCTGGGGGAGTGGGAGCAGGCCTTCCTAGGCGATGAGGACTTGTCGATGTACACGGACCATATCCTTGGATGGTACCGGTACATCGACGACATCCTCATCGTCTGGGACGGCACTATTTCACTTCTGGAGCAATGTCTCCTTAGAATGAATAAAAATGTATTTAATTTGAGCTTCACCATGTCGTACAGCACTGACCATGTCCCGTTCCTAGACATAGAGATTTATAAAAATGATTTGGGTAAACTACTGACCCGCTTATATAGGAAACCGACGGCGGGAAACGCGATTCTCCATGCCAGTAGTTTTCATCCTACCCCATTACTCAATTCCATCCCCTATGGGCAATATTTGCGCATTAGAAGGAACTGCACTGATGATGCAATCTTTCAATTAGAAGAAAAAAATTTACGGACTCGTCTGTTACAGAGAGGATACTCCCACGCATCTTTAAAAAGATCCTACCAACAGGCATGCCTCCAAAGTAGGGATCAACTCCTATATAATAAAAAAATAAGAGAGGATGCAAATCCACTTAGAATTATTTCCCGCTACAATAATCAACAGAAAAAATTTAAAACAATAGTGGAGAAGTATTGGCATTTACTAACATTCGACCCGCTGTTGGGACAATTTGTCCCTGAAAAAACACTATTTACTTTCAAAAGAGCAACTTCTATTAAAGATTGCATCACAAGCAGTGAACTGAAAAATGATAAACAACACTGTAAATACAAAGGAACCTACATGTGCGGTTCCTGTCATTACTGTAAGTATATGGCCGTTGATAAGAATCCCATTTTACCGAATGGTGAGATCTTTCGTGCCCAACACTTCGGGAACTGCAAGACACCAGGGGTAGTCTATCTTCTTATGTGTGACTGTTCCTGCTTCTATGTCGGGAAGACGAAGCTCGAGTTTTGGAGACGTGCCTATAGACATGTGCGCAGTATGATGACTTGCGACCCTGACCTCCCTCTGGGCCGGCATGTCACCAGCGTACACATGGGCAGGTTCCCAAGAGTCAAGTTTCTCATTCTAGATCGGATCCATCCAAACCCCAGGGGAGGGGATTGGAATAAATCCCTTCTTCAACTCGAGTCGAGATGGATCTATAGGCTTCGGGCTACCCAGGCCCCAGGCTTAAACGAAACCATTTGGTTCAAACCTTTTTTGGAAGGCTTTGCCTCTGGGGGAATGGAGAAATGACATTCAGTACAATAAAATAACATTGATAACCTTACAGGGGTCTATTTAATTACATCTTTCTGCTACATAAGTAACCAACATAGCAACTAACGTTTTATACAAATAGGTTAACTAAATAAATGGTATTCTGTTTGTGACCATCTGCCACCTACATCAATCTGTTTGTTATGTTTAGATAAAATCTATATGTTTTGCAGCTACAATGTAAAATGCTCTTTAATCTACTCTTACTTATGTATAGACGTATATGACCGTAAATATAGAGCTATGTATTTGGTTAGTAATGCTATGTTACAGACATGTATATGAGACTGTAAATAATTTTTGATGCAAGATTAAATACAGATAAAGGCAAATCTGGGTGTAGCATTTACGCGGCATAGACTGTTTATCTCATATTCCACTGTGGGCAACAATACTCCCCTAATTAGGGAGTCCTGATAGAGGCAAATTTATATATTTCCCCTCTCAGAGTAAGCTAGCCCCACTTTATTTTCAGGGTTTTTTTATTGGCATTTCAATTAAGCTTTTTACAGTAAAACTAGTTATATTATGTCTTTTGGACTCCCATTGGGAGACTATGCCGTGTTTTCTTTTTCTTTTTCTTCTTTTTTCCTTTCTGCCTCTCCGGGATCTCTGTTTCTTTTGCTGTCTTTCATCCCCTCTCTTTGCCTTTGACAGACGCTTGGATAGTATGGTAACTGCCCGGCACGCAAGCCGCCCGCCCTAATAGGCGGTGCGGCATTCGGAGGGGAGGGCGAATGCTCGCTCTCCTCCCCTTTGGTTTCTTTCCTCGGATGCGCGCGACTCATGGGGGGAGCTACACGTCCATCTTGCTCCCCCCTTAGAGCATGCGCGCTCCGATCTTGAGGCCTTGCGTGCCGGCGGGAGGAGTGGGCGTGGCCGTAGCACACGGCGCGACCATTACTGGCCGCGCGGGGCTGTGGCCGCGCCCACACCGCTCGGGGGGCCAACCCATCCCCAATCCTCTCACTACCTTACAGACAGCTGATTTTAATGTCAGCTAATTGAGGAAGAGAGCAACCACAGGTATAAATCAAAAAGCTGCTCAGTATGCACTTTAGCATTCGCCTTGTGGCCAGCCAGTGCTCAGTGCTGCTGTCGTTTTTGCCTCTCCTCCATCTCTAAGGTATCTACATATTTTCTTTTTTCTTCTTTTTTTAAAAAATTTTATTCTTATTTTTGTGCATTTTAGACACACCACTATTTTTGGCATTTTACATTGTACTGTGGACCCTCTGTTGTTCATACAAACTACTCTCTACATATATTTGACCATTCAGCTATCCCATAGAGAACCTGTTTGGCTCTGCGCTCTCATTTAAAAATCAACTTTCTAGTAATAAACATACCGACAATTTAATACTCTCATATTTGTAAACTGCTACACAGTAGCTATTACATTACACACCTGCTAATAATATTGTGCCACTATCTATGACACTATCTTTTATATTCAACAATTATAAAAAATTTTTTTTTTTTTTTTTTTTTTGCTATACATTTAATATATACTATTGAGAGAACATATTCAAATATCAGAGAAAAACTTTCCCTCCTCTGACTTCATTTTCTTGTAGATTACATCTACACTTTTGTGAAGTCAGCCCGATGCAGGGATCATTCTAAAGAGACTACACAGGCGTTCTACTCTGTAAAGTGTAAGTAAAATTATATCTGCCATATAGGTAACAGGAATGAATGAAATAAACTTTACAAATACAATTTTTTATTTTTGCTTTGTAATCTAGAGGATTTGAGATTTTTTGTTGACCTCAGTAGTCCCATATGTTCCTCTTAGCCTCTCTGTCTCTTTACGGCAACCCCAGTCTCGTTTTGGGAATCTAATATGATATTCTAACTTTAGGTTTTTTCTACATGAATCCCATTTGAATTCCTTGTATATTCTCCAAGTGAAATCATTGGAGGAGATCACCGATCTATACCCAACAAAACATCCTATGCTGTGCCTATGCGACACTCTACCCTGTGTTTTTAAATACGACGTAATGTCTGAACCTTCAATGCATCAACCTTTATGTAAGTCCACAAATATGATCCTGTATATATCTGATGTCTTTGATCTTTTTAGCCAGATACGGCTTCTTGATACTACGAACACCTATGCAATATTCCTTTCAATATAGGATATTTATTTTGGACTCTTCTCTTGTCTCTTCCCCTTTCTGTCCCCGACCCCTCCCCTCCCCCTCTTCTCCTTTTCCCTCCTCCCCATTTGCCGATCCCCCTGACTGGCCCTCCCAGTTTCTTCTCCCTCAAATGTACCTTGTTGTGTTAAATTATGTATATATAAAAAAACTCTTTTTGCATTTTAGAATTAATTTTTGTTTTCGACACGACGACCACTGAAGAAGGAGAATAATACACTCCGAAACGCGTCTAGTCAGATGTCATGTAACAAATTATTTACATATGTTTGATGCTGTTTTAAATGTATCCTATGTAAACCTTTTTTCTATATTTAATTCTTTCAATAAATTTTGTTATCTTATACTACTGAAATTTTATTTGGGAAAGTACAGTAATGCCCACTAAAAGTCCATCAACCTAGGGGAAAACCCTTCCTGAAGAAATGTATGTCCGTTCCTGCGCCTAGCTGCTGAGTCTTTGACACAGCCAGGTGTAGGACGAAATGATCCTGGTGGCGGACTAAGTTAGGTTTGCGTAACAGTGGACCTGAAGGGTGGCTACAGGTAGATTCACTGGGTCGTAGGAACCCGTAGAAGGCCAAGTGCATGGCGGCTGCAGGACCAGACTGGGGAGTAGGGATGAGCCGAACACCCCCCCGTTCGGCTCGCACCAGAACCCACGAACGGACCTAAAGTCCGTGCGAGCTTTAGAACCCTATTAGTTATAATGGATGCGAACGTTCGAAATCAAAAGTGCTAATTTTAAAGGCTAATATGCATGTTATTGTCATAAAAAGTGTTTGGGGACCTGGGTCCTGCCCCAGGGGACATGTATCAATGCAATTTTTTTTTTTTAAAACGGACGTTTTTTCAGTAGCAGTGATTTTAATAATGCTTAAATTGAAACAATAAAAGTGTAATATTCCTTTAAATTTCGTACCTGGGGGGTGTCTATAGTATGCCTGTGAAGGGGCGCATGTTTCCTGTGCTTAGAACTGTCCCTGCAAAAAGTGTCATTTTTGCAAGAAAAAAAGCTATTTAAAATCACTAGCGGCTAATGTGAATTGACGGCTCCGGTAACAACAGTTCAGTCATTCATTGAAAGTCATTCATAAAAAAAAAGTAATTGTTAAAAAATAAAAACAAATTAAAAAAAAAGCGTGGGGGTCCCCCCAAATTCAATAACCAGGCCCTTCAGGTCTGGGATGGATATTAAGGGGGGCCCCAGCCAAAAAAAAATAAAAATGGCGTAGGGTCCCCCTCAAAATCCATACCAGACCCTTGAGGTCTGGGATGGATTTTAAGGGGAACCCCTGCCCAAAAAAATGGCGTGGGGTCCCCCTCAAAATCCATACCAGACCCTTATCCGAGCACGCAACCTGGCAGGCTGCAGGAAAAGAGGGGGGGACGAGAGCGCCCCCCCTCCCACCTGAACCGTACCAGGCCACATGCCCTTAACATTGGGAGGATGCTTTGGGGGTCTGAGACCCCCAAAGCACCTTGTCCCCATGTTGATGAGGACAAGGGCCTCTTCCCCACAACCCTGGCCGGTGGTTGTGGGGGTCTGCGGGCGGGGGGCTTATCGGAATCTGGAAGCCCCCTTTAACAAGGGGACCCCCAGATCCCGCCCCCCCCCCCCCTGTGTGAAATGGTAAGGGGGTAAAAAAGTAAAAAAAAAAAGTGTCAAAAATGGTAAAAATTACAGGAGACGGTCTTTGACAATTCCTTTATTAAAATCTTCTTTCTTCTGGTCTTCCTTTCTTCATCCTTCGGTTTCTTCATCTTCTCCTTCCGGCATCTTCTTCCATCTTCTTCTTCCATCATCTTCTTCCTCCGATCCGCTTCTTCTTGCGCTGGTCTTCTCGTCCTTCTCGTCCGGCATCTTCTTCCTCACACAGCCTCACACAGCGGGAGCCTCCCATTGCGAGGAGTGGCCCAAGAAGAGACACCGACGCCGACGCCATGGAAGAAGATGCCGGACGAGAAGGACGAGAAGACCAGTGCAAGAAGAAGCGGATCGGAGAAAGAAGAAGATGGAAGAAGAAGATGCCGGAAGGAGAAGAAGAAGAAAAAGAAGATTTTAATAAAGGAATTGTCAAAGTCCGTCTCCTGTAATTTTTACAATTTTTGACACTTTTTTGGTAAAATGGTAGGGGTACTTTTGTACCCCCTTACCATTTCACACAGGGGGGGGCGAGATCTGGGGGTCCCCTTGTTAAAGGTGGCTTCCAGATTCCGATAAGCCCCCCGCCCGCAGACCCCCACAACCACCGGCCAGGGTTGTGGGGGAGAGGCTCTTGTCCTCATCAACATGGGGACAAGGTGCTTTGGGGGTCTCAGACCCCCAAAGCATCCTCCCAATGTTGAGGGCATGTGGCCTAATACGGTTCAGGCGGGAGGGGGGGCCGCTCTCGTCCCCCCCTCTTTTCCTGCGGCCTGCCAGGTTGCGTGCTCGGATAAGGGTCTGGTATGGATTTTTTTTTTTTTTGGCTGGGGTTCCCCTTAAAATCCATCCCAGACCTCAAGGGTCTGGTATGGATTTTGAGGGGGACCCTACGCCATTTTTTATTTTGGCTGGGGTCCCCCTTAATATCCATCCCAGACCTGAAGGGCCTGGTTATTGAATTTGGTGTGACCCCCACGCTTTTTTTTTTTTTTTTTTTTTATCAATGAATGACAGTTCTCTGTGTTACGGGAGCCATCAATTCATTAGCCGCGAGTGCTTTTAAATAGCTTTTTTCTCTGCAAAAATGACACTTTTTGCAGGGACAGTTCTAAGCACAGGAAACATGCCCCCCTTCACAGGCAACCTATAGACACCCCCCAGATGTGATACTGCAATGCTGTACTAACAGCACGCACACACAAATCCAGAAATGCAGCACATAATGTCAGCAGTCAGCAGCACACTGACACACTGACACTGAAACACAATATGCGAGGCCGCTGCCGCGGCGGCCTCCTATACCGTGGGGCGTGTACTAAAGCCCCTGAGCTATAATTGGCTACAGGCATCCTGCCTGTAGCCAATTATGGCTCTCCTCGCTGCCGGCGCTGTGATTGGCCAAGCATGCGGGGTCACAGTGCATGCTTGGCCAATCATCAGCCAGCATTGAACTGCGACTGGCGCAATGCATTGCGGGCCGCTCGCATCACACTAATGTGGGGCGGCCCAAATAGTTCTGGGCTCGCCGAACGGGTGAACGCCCGATGTTCGATTCGAACATGGGTTCGAATCGAACACCGGGTCCATCCCTACTGGGGAGGACACCGAACGGAGACGTGTCCAGGATGGTGGACATGTCCCTGAGATCTCTCCTGTTATCGGCAATCGCCTGGGACAGAGTACCGGCTGACGTTTCTGAATACCCCGGAGAACGGCCCGTACTACATGGAATGTGAATACGGAGGGTCTCGCAGGGTCCTGAAGGGACAGAAAATGCTGTACACCGGCCAGGTACAGCCTTATGGTGTTGGGGACTGGCTCCAGTCATCCGTTGGAGAAGAGACGTAGTTAGAACGGGAAAGTGCATCCGCTGCGAGATTGCGTTTTCCCGGGATGAACGAGCTGTAGATGTTAAATTGATGCTGAAGGGATAACTGTACTAGCCTATGTAGGAAGGACATGACGGGCCGGGACTTGGATCTGTCTTTGCTTATGATCTCTGTGGTAGCAAGGTTGTCGGTTGTACAAGGCTACTGTCTGCCCAGACCAGCTGTTGCCCCACAGGTGCACTGCTGCCACAATGGGGTAGAGCTTGAAGAGGGCAGACGTGGTGATAGGGCCAGGTTTTGCTAGAGCCTGCGGTGGCCAGGGCGCTGAAAACCATAAATGACCAAAAATGGTGGCGGACTCTGTGGAGGCCGCCGCATCTGTCACCACCTGTGGGGATGAAAAGAGAAACGCCGTTCCAGTTGGCCAGGAATTCCTCCCTCATGGCGAGGTCCACTATGGCTGCGGCGTCGAGTTTTATGACTTGATCCGGGTCCTGGGTGTGGGACAGGTAACTGGCGGGCGGGATGTGGGGAAGCGGCCCTAGGGAATGACCCGCATCGCCGAATTAAGCTTCCCGAAAGGGACTGAAGTTGCTTCTGGGTACATCTTCTGGCACGGGTAAACTCCCGGCGGACCATTCTGATGCGGTCCAGTTTATCTGGGGGGAGGCTGTCACGCCTTCATTTGCTTGACCTCGCATAGGAGCCTGGGGAAAGCCCTCTGTCTGACATAGGGTTCAGACGTGGAGTAGGCGGCACTGGCTAAAATTAAAGGTGCCATAGTTATAATTATTGCAGATTGCTGCTCCCCCGGCCGTCCGAACTAGTCGTCCAAGTTTGTCCATTTGTGGCCCTCCTGCAGAGGCCTGCTGACCCTGACCTGTGCTGGTAGTAGCCGTGTTTGTCTATCTGTTGGATGGTAGCTGCATTGGCACACCAGACAGCGGTGTGGGTCGCTGACTGGCATATGGCACATGGTGGTGACCGTAGGCCCGTAAAGTGCCGGCAGAATGGCTCCATGTCCATGACACTCCCGTCTGTGGGTATGGAACCGGAGGAACCTCGCTGCGGCTTTGGCTGAGAAGGAGCCGTGGTAGTCGTAGAGCCCAAAGCCACCGTATTTGTAGCCTAGGTCTACGACTATGTGAAGGTGTAAGTCCAGCTCCTCCCGTCTGCCGGGGGAGGCTGAACACACCACGTCCCTCAACATGCCAAATGCCTTTGATTGTGAGGGATTGGTCGATGAAGTTTGTATTGGCAAGGATCCGAATTATTGAGCCAGTGCTGCGACTGGACTCGGATCAGTCGGTGACATTTTATTGCCAAGGATCTGAATTATTGAGCCGGTGCTATGACTGGACTTGGATCGGTTGGTGGAGTTCGTATTGCCGAGGATCAGAATCGTTGCGCTGATGATGCGACTAGATTCGGATCGGTTGTGGATGTAAGGTGACGAGGGGGCTTGTATGCCGGATCCGAATCGTTGCGCCGGGGATACGACCGGCCTCAGATCGACTGACGGTGTTAGTGGTTGAAGGGGCTTGTGATTGCCGAGGATCCAAATCATAGGGCCGATGTTGCGACCAGATTCGGATTGGCTGTTGGTGTGTGCTTGGTATCCAAGAGGTGTAGGGGGTCAGTTAGGTGAAGTGTGTGTTTTCCGTGGGAGGTGTAAGGGGTCAGTAGGTGAAGTGGGGGTTTAGTAGGGGGTGTGGTGTGTGGGACGCGGGCTCGAGACCCTGCGCCGTAAGTGACTTGTTCTGAAGGACCTGAAGAAAATGCGAGGAAAACACTCATTTGAGGGTTTGTTTGCTGTTTGTCCTGTGAATTGGTTCAGAATTTGATGATAACAGGCGTCAGTGACTTAGGAGTTGAAATTAATGAAAGAATTTTAATTTTTTTTCTTCTTTTTCACACCTTAGCTCCGCTGTCAGTCTGGGGATAGTCCACCCTCTAAGGGACTGAACACTGCCACTCTCGGAGACTGGAGAGGGTGACAGAGGGGCCGTAAGGTCTTCACTGCCGGCTGAAGACATGCTGTGGCTTTATGAAGCCTGCTGCCTTGTCCTCAGGGTCGAGTGTCTTGCAGGCCTATAGAGGGTGACATGATTTGAAGTCTTGTAGGTGCTCTCTACTATATACGTACCTAAGCTGGGAGTTCATGTCCCCCTTTTCTTTTCTTTTTTTTTTTTTTTACCTGCTGAAGGAAGCGCCGTTCAAGTTAGTGCATGTGGACCTACTGAATCCGACTGACCTGAAGAAAAATGCTAGAAAAACACTCGGTTTGAGAGTTGTTTGCCATTGTCCTGTGGATTGGTTCAGAATTTGATGGTAAGAACAGGCGTCAGTGACTTAGGAGTTTGAAATAAATGAAATTAAATTAAATGACAGACAACAATACAAATGAAATGAAATGACATGTTGCCTTTGATGAAATGAAACTCCCATGACAGAGGCCTGGCCTGGTCGTACCGCATTGCTAGTAACTGCGAACCGGACTCTGGAGCATGTACTGAAATGGGACAACGGTGAAATGAGGCCCAATACCTGGGGCACACCGGGACGAATTGGTAACATCGTAGATGCCACGGAATTCGAGTCAGAGCGCAATACGTGAGGTGAAATGATTGAACTCCCATGACAGAGCCTGAATCGCTATGCCACTGTTTTGCGACTGAGCACGATGGACTCTGGAGCATGTACTAAAATGAGGCCGGTCCTGGGCATGCCGAGATGAATTAGTGCGGGGAGTAGGGATGGGCCCAGTGTTCGATTCGAACCCATGTTCGAATCGAACATCGGGCGTTCGACCGCTAGTCGAGCCCTGAATTATGTGGGCCGTTCGCATCAAATTCGTGTGATGCGAACGGTCCACAATGCACTGCGCCAGTCGCAGTGCATTGCTGGCTGATGATTGGCCAAGCATGCACTGTGACCCCGCATGCTTGGCCAATCATAGAGCCAGCGGCAAAGAGAGCAATAATTGGCCACAGGCAGGATGCCTGTGGCCAATTATAGCTCAGGGGGTTTAGTACACACCCCACACTATATAAGGCCGCCGCGCCGGCGGCCTAGTGTAGTGTGTTCCGGCGTTAGTCAGTGACTGTTTCAGTCACATTATCTGCTGTGATTCATTCTGCATTGCTGACAGACAGTATCTGCTGTGTTATTCATTCTGCTGAGTGCTCACAGTATCTGCTGTGTTATTCATTCTGCTGAGTGCTGCTGACATTATCTGCTGTTTTATTCATTCTGCTGAGTGCTAAAATTATCTGCTGTGATTCTGGGGATTAGTCTAGTGTGTGCGTGCTGTTAGTACAGCATTGCAGTATCACACTAAACCACCTTTACCCTTCTGGCCTGTTGTCATCTAAGGCAGCCAGCCATCGCAGGAGTTAGCGTGTGTGTGTGCTGTGTGAGTATAGCACAGCACACAATAAACCACCTCAGCCTCTATCTGCCCTAAGGCCCTGTTGTTGTCATCTAAGGCAGCCAGCCAGGCATTTGCAGGAGTTAGCGTGTGTGTGTGCTGTGTGAGTATAGCACAGCACGCAATAAACCACCTCAGCCTCTATCTGCCCTAAGGCCCTGTTGTTGTCATCTAAGGCAGCCAGCCAGGCATTTGCAGGAGTTAGCGTGTGTGTGTGCTGTGTGAGTATAGCACAGCACACAATAAACCACCTCAGCCTCTATCTGCCCTAAGGCCCTGTTGTTGTCATCTAAGGCAGCCACCACCTCAGCCTCTATCTGCCATAAGGCCCCGTTGTTGTCATCTAAGGCAGCCAGCCAGGCATTTGCAGGAGTTAGCGTGTGTGTGTGCTGTGTGTGTGTGCTATACTCACCGCTGTGTGAGTATAGCACAGCACACAATAAACCACCTCAGCCTCTATCTGCCCTAAGGCCCTGTTGTTGTCATCTAAGGCAGCCAGCCAGGCATCTGCATGAGTTAGCGTGTGTGTGTGCTGTGTGAGTATAGCACAGCACACAATAAACCACCTCAGCCTCTATCTGCCCTAAGGCCCTGTTGTTGTCATCTAAGGCAGCCAGCCAGGCATTTGCAGGAGTTAGTGTGTGTGTGTGCTGTGTGAGTATAGCACAGCACGCAATAAACCACCTCAGCCTCTATCTGCCCTAAGGCCCTGTTGTTGTCATCTAAGGCAGCCACCGCCTCAGCCTCTATCTGCCATAAGGCCCTGTTGTTGTCATCTAAGGCAGCCAGCCAGGCATTTGCAGGAGTTAGCGTGTGTGTGTGCTGAGTGAGTATAGCACAGCACACAATAAACCACCTCAGCCTCTATCTGCCCTAAGGCCCTGTTGTTGTCATCTAAGGTAGCCACCACCTCAGCCTCTATCTGCCCTAAGGCCCTGTTGTCATCTAAGGCAGCCACCACTACAGCCTCTATCTGCCCTAAGGCCCTGTTGTTGTCATCTAAAGCAGCTATCTGCAGGAGTTAGTGTGTGTGCTGTGTGACTCCAGCACAATATACACTACCCACTACAATGCCTGGAAGACAGACAAGGAGAGGCAGACAGTCCCGAGGCAAGAAAACAGGGCAAGCAGGCTCTGTGTCTAGAGACAACAGTGCTGGTCATGGAAGTGGTGCATCGTCATCAGCACGTGGCCATGGCACACGCTTGTCCTTCTTTTCAGCAGCTGGACATGTTGAGCCGCATCATGCCGAAGGCTTGGTAGAGTGGATGACCAAGCCCTCCTCATCCTCTCACCCAGGCTCAGGGTACTGGCAAAGCAGCTGCCAATAGTCATACTCAATGGCATCATCAGGCACCCCTTCCCTAGACCCACCATGTCCTCCTGAGGAGTCCCCCGAACTGTTTGAGCACAGTGTTGGGTACATGCTCCAGGAGGATGCCCAGCGTTTTGAAGTCTCGGATGATGATACCCAGCTAGAGGAAAGCAGTAGCGTGAGCGCAGAGAGAGGGGATGCTCAAGGACAGCAATCTGGCAGTCATGTTCCACCAGCTGCAGCT
This sequence comes from Lithobates sylvaticus, assembly GCA_028564925.1. Classification (NCBI taxonomy): domain Eukaryota; kingdom Metazoa; phylum Chordata; class Amphibia; order Anura; family Ranidae; genus Lithobates; species Lithobates sylvaticus. Next base: position 306,475,339 of record CM053030.1, on the reverse strand, counting down.
TAATAACAGGTTTGCTCCAGTGGTGAAGAGGGAGGGGATGATGAGGTCACTGACTCCACGTGGGTGCCTGAAGGGAGAGAGGAGGAGGAGGCGGCACATCTCCAATGAGGCAGGATGCCCTCCGGGGGCCAGCTTGAGGCCAGCACACCAACTGAATCACACCGCAGAGCTGCCTCTGCACGTTATTACAAAAGTTCTTTGGTGTGGGCCTTTTTTGAGACGAGTGCATCAGATCGCACCACTGCTATTTGCAACATATGTCTCAAGCGTATCTCGCGTGGCCAAAACATCAGCCACTTGGGCACCACAAGCATGACCAGACATATGTCGACCTGCCATGCAGCTCGTTGGCAAGCGCACATTAAAGACCCACACCAAAGAACAAAGCGGACCTCTCCTTGCTCCTCATCAGCTGGGATCTCCAACCTCACTATACCTTCAGTCCTCTCTGAAACCTGCACTGAGAGGAATGAAGGTGTAGAATTAGGTGTGTCACAGCCAAGTACTTGCGGGCACTCTGCTAGCAGTACACCGACGTCCGATTCTACCAGGCAAATTTCCCTGCCCCAGCTGCTGGACCGTCAAAAGAAGTTTACTCCCAGCCATCCACATGCCCAGCGGTTGAATGCTAGCTTGGCTACATTGCTAGCACTTCAACTGCTGCCTTTTCAGTTGGTAGACTCGGCCCCCTTCCGTGAGTTTGTTCAATGTGCGGTTCCTCAGTGGCAGGTTCCCAAACGCCACTTTTTCTCACGGAAGGCGATTCCGGCTCTCTACCGGCATGTGGAAGGCAATGTCCATGCCTCGCTGGACAGGGCGGTCAGCGGTAAGGTGCATATTACCGCTGACTCATGGTCCAGCAGACATGGACAGGGACGTTACCTGTCTTTCACGGCCCATTGGGTCACTCTTTTGGCAGCTGGGAAGGATGCAGGACAAGGCGCAGTAGTGTTGGAGGTTGTTCCGCCACCACGCCTCCAAAATGCTACTACTGGTTGTGACACACCTCTCTCCTCCACCCCCTCCTCTTCTTCTTTCTCCATGGCCTCTTCGAGTGCTCTGTCCTCGGAAACCAGCGGTGCTCCGTAGGGGTCCAAGGGGCTAGGCAAGTACGCAGGCAAAAAGATGCCATGCCATGCTTGCGCTGGTGTGTTTGGGGGACAGGAGCCACACTGGGGCAGAGGTTCTGTCAGCTCTGCAGAGGCAGGCCGAGAGGTGGTTGGCGCCACGCCAGCTTAAGCCAGGAATGGTCGTTTCTGACAATGGCACCAACCTCCTCTCCGCCCCGCGACAGGGACAGCTGACCCATGTGCCCTGTATGGCTCACGTCCTTAACCTGGTGGTGCAGCAGTTCTTGGGCAGGTACCCAGGCTTACAGGATGTCCTGAGGCAGGCCAGGAAAGTCTGTGTGCATTTCCGCCGATCATATAATGCCAGTGCTCGGCTGGCAGAGCTGCAAAAGGAGTTGAACCTGCCCAAGAACCGCCTTATGACATGCCCACCAGGTGGAACTCAAAGTTGGCCATGCTGCAGCGACTGCACACGCAGCAGAGGGCCATCGATGAGTACCTGTGCGACTACGGCACCAGGGTCAGGGGAGCTCGGATTTTTTTCCCCACGCCAGTGGAGCATGATCAGGGATGCATGCACTGTCCTGTCACCATTTGAGGAGGCCACGAGGATGGTGAGCAGTGACAGTGCATGCATCAGTGACACTGTACCTCTTGTCCACCTGTTGGAGCATACGCTGCGTGTGATAATAGACAGGGCACTTGAGGCAGAACAGAGGCAGGAAGAGGAGGACTTCCTTGCCTCTCAAGGCCCCCTTTATCCAGACAGTGTTCCTTCTCTCCCACCCATCACACAGGAAGAGGATGAGGAGGAGGAGGATGAGGATTGTGTCAGCATGGAGGTGGAGCCTGGCACTCATCAGCAGCAGCAGTCTTTTAGGGATAATTTACAGTCCCAACAAACCAGTGGACTTGTACTTGGCTGAGAGGAGGTGGCTGCGGATCATGTCGTCCTCAGTGACCCAGAAGACTCTGGACCGAATGCAATCAAGGATGTACCAGTCATATAAATATTATTAAAATATCAATGTTACTGGTAAGAGGTAATAAATAATACAATACTAATAGGTGTAGGTGTCTACAATAAATAGGATTTAAAGTGACTTGTGCATATGTGCAAAAAAAAAACCTTATTAGTAGTGACCATATAAAAGTGCTGTGAAGTACAGAATAAATAAATTCAAACGGTTATTGTGCATCAAGGTGCTATACAATATAGAGTGATTAATAGATAAAAAGTCAAAAATGAATGAGTAGTATATACTCTAAAGGCAGATAAATGGTTAAAAATAATAATAAATATAGTCCCAGGTTGGATAAAATATAAATGAATATGACAGTGTCCAAGTTAGTCCATCCGGTCCTGATAGTATGACTATGTATAGTCAGGTACCGCGATCGCTCTGATCATGCAGTAATAAATTAGTGATGTATTCTATTCACTCAGGTAATCAGCGCTAGCTGCGTGACTTATAGAGGTGGATAAATATTGGGTCCTGTGTGTTTTATAAATTCTGCAGTGGATACTTGGTCCTGATTTTCATAAAATTCAATCCAATCGCCAGTCTCCCAAAACATGTAAGATTGAAGCTTTTCGGGCATATCCTATAGCCCCATGGGATGTAGATACAAATTGTTCAGCAAAAAACTGGTAAGAGTAAAAACCTTCTCCTTTAAGGGCGTTTTAAATCTTGGATCCTGCAGTGCTCAGTGTCAGGATGTGACAAAGCGTCAAAAACAAGAAAAAAGGGGAAGCCTCCACTAGTGTAGTATTTTAGTTAAATAAAGACATGTTTATTTAGACAAGTAGGTGGACTCTTACATTTAAAATCAAAGTAAATAGGCAAATCGGCATAAACAGATAAAGATAAAGTAGCTCCTAGGCGTTCTCAGCGCCTTCTCACGTCTCCTTCTCTGCCTACGGCCACTCCCTACGCGTTACGACACATCACGTGTCTTCATCTGGGGAACCGGATTGGCTATTTGGGCTTAGTTTATATTGTGTAAATTTGATGTTCGGCCATCTTAGTTGTGGTCAGGTATCTACTTAGCGGCAGCCATTTTACCGGTGGTATGTTATTATTATTCCGGCGGACATGCTTTCGGCGGTGCGTTCCACCTCAGCGTTCCACCGTTATGGCGGCCATTTTCTTGTGGATTGTTGGATTATTATTATGCGACCACAGTATCGTAATTTCTAGCTATGTCACTATAGCACAAATGATATTGGTGCATACCGGAATGTAATGTGATCATAGTCATGTTATACAATCCCCACCTGAGTATGTGTATACATGCTATTAAGGACCACATATGTCACGTGTCTGTGGTGGTGAATTTCACCCCATTAGTAAATCAGTAGTATGCATAGATTACTCCTAAGGTTTATATTAATAGTCCAATTATATTAAAATGGGTAGTAATCTATATTGGAGGCAAATTAATACTGAAATTAGATTGGTGGTTTTAAAATTGGATAATATCCTATATATAAATAAACCAAGTCTGTATATTCCCAATACATTAATACTGGTGTTGCCATAATATCAATCAATGTGTATATATGTTAAATTCCCCAAAGTCATCATATTAAAAAGTTAAAATACATAAATAGTTAAAATATTGATAAAATCAATGGTGTATGAAGTAAAAATACACCATGAGTGTTTGTGTAGAGCTCTAACAAGTGTACCCTATGTACACATGTAGAGTAATTGCTAAATATCGGAGTGAGAGAAAACCTTGAGATACCTTCTATTCATTAAAAATATTATAAATATATAAAAAATCCATCAATAAATTTACAATAAACAGTCAAAATGAATATCAATCAGCCACGCTATAGGCTGTATGCATAAATTATGTATTATGATGAATCGTGTAGTAAAATATGTGTAGGTATAAAATTGATAACCATAGATAAAAAAAAATATGGGTACTCTAGATAATTATATGTGGGGGCATATATTTAGAGTGTTGTTTCGCCCACTATCTTCTTATGTATGTTAATGTGGGTATATGGGTGCTGACTCCTTCTTCCAGGGTATATGTTCCAAAATTGTTCAGAAATTGCTCAAGAAACAGTTCAGATCGAACTCAACATTGAGTCCTCCAGGGGTGAGAGTACGCATTGTGTGAATCCATCTCGATTCTTTTTGGCTTATTGTTCGTATTTTGTGACTGCCTCTCCATGCTTTATTGTATCTCTCTATTCCCCAAAATTGTAGGGAAGATGGGTCTTTATTGTGTTTTAGTGCAAAATGTTTTGACACATTGTGTTTAGGGAACCCGCGTCTGATATTTCGCACATGTTCCTCTATTCTTACTTTTAATGCCCTTTTAGTTCTTCCCACATATTGGAGATTGCAACTGCATTGTAGCACATACACAACTCCCTCTGTATGGCAGCCTATAAAGTCTCTTATTTTGTGGGTTTGTCCCGTAGTTATGGCTGTAAAGTCCATTCTCTTCTTTTGGGGTTTTTGTGTGTGTCTGCAAGCGTAGCAGTTGCGACAGGGGTAGAATCCCTTCCCAGAAAAAAATGAAAAAGTCGATTTTGGTGGGGGTTCTACTACCGATTTTACTACTAGGTTCCTAATAGTGGGGGCCCTGGTGTAGATTATATTCGGTTTTTGTGGTAGTATAGTTTTTAGATCCTTATCCCTCTTGAGAATATGCCAGTGTCTCTCTATTACTTTGGCTACATCTTTATACTGTATGTTGTAGTCCAGAATTAGACAGGGTGCCTCATTTTGGTAACTTTTTTTCGGTTTGTTCTGAAGCATGGTTGTTCTATCCATTTTGCTGACATCCTGTATTTGTTTCTCTATCCATTGGTCGTCATATCCTTTTATTTTAAATCTTTCTCCTATTTGTTTTGCCTGGGTTTGGTAATCTTCTTCTTTCGTACAGTTCCTTTTTATTCTTATTAGTTGCCCCTTTGGTATGTTATATAACCATGGTTTGTGATGGCAACTGTTAAGAGAGAGGTAGCTATTAGTGTCTACATTTTTGAAGAACGTTTTAGTTACTATTTTGTTTCCATCCAGACTGATTTTCAGATCCAGAAAGTCCACCTCTTTTTCATCGATTTTCCATACGAGCTTAATGTTATTTTCGTTTTCATTTAGTCGCGTAAGGAATGATTCTAACGTGTTTCTGTCTCCGTTCCACACGATAATGACATCATCGATGTATCTTTTGTACAAGGTAAGTTCAGCTGGGGTATCGTTGTATATCGTTTCTTCTTCCCATTGAGCCATGAATGCATTAGCCACTCCCGGGGCAAATTTGGCACCCATGGCTATGCCTATGGCCTGTTTGTAGTAAGCCTGGTTATGCCAGAAGTAGTTATACTTGAGGCAGAAATCCAGACATTTGATGAGGAATTTTCTTTGTTTACATATATAGTTACTATAATTCCTCAATAGCCATTTAGTTGCTAAGCATGCATTATGGTGTTGTACTATCGTGTATAACGATGTGACATCTGCTGTTGCTAGTATGGTCCTCCCCTCCAGTACTGGTGTTGTTTCTAGGAGTTGTAATATGTGTTTGGTATCTTTGAGGTAGGCTTTCGTCTGTTGTACCGCTGGTTGGATATATTGGTCTATATACTGTCCCATTCGTGACGTTAGGGAATCTATCCCGTTGACGATAGGTCTTCCTGGGGGGTTTTCCGTGCATTTATGTATTTTTGGCACAGTATATATTATCGGAATCCTACAGGTTTCCGGTACAAGATATTTTGATTCTTTAGTGTTGAGGATTTCTTTCTTTACTCCTAGTTTCACTAGTAATTCCAATTCTTTTTTATATTTTGCAGTCGGATTACCCAATAGTTTAGTATATGTTTCTTCATCGTTGAGTTGTCTGTTCAATTCATTCTGATATTGCTCTTTAGATTGTAGTACTATGGCTCCTCCCTTGTCTGCCGGTCTGATTACCAAATCTTTTCTCTCCGTTAATGTTTTGATTCCCTTTTTAATATGTATGGGATCAGATATATTCTTCAATTTCAGAGATTCCAAATCTTGTAATACTAAGTTTTTGAAAACTTCTATGTGTTGGTTATTGGATACTTGAGGGTTGTACACCGAGTTGTTGCGTAACATGCTATGTATCACCGTGGGAGATGTATTTCTTCCCTCATTTTGGGGTCTCCAAGGTTTGTTCATGATACATTTTTTGATATTGATTTTTCTGATGTATTTTTGTATTCCTATGTATGTGTTGAATTTATTTAGGTTTTTAATCGGGGCATGTTTCAAACCCTTATCTAATACCGCCAACTCCTCTGCTGTAATGGATATATTGCTGAGATTGACTGCATTTTCTCCGACTATTCTCTTTTTCGTTTGGATTCTCTTTCCCGCTCGTTGTCCTCTCTTCGTTCTGGGCTGTTTCTGTGTTCTTCTTGTGGGCGTCTCCGTTCTGGACTGTTTCTGTAGTCTTCTTGTGGGCGTCTCCTTGGTGAATGATTTGTCTCGTATGTTTGTCTCCGAGGAGAGTATTCTCTCCTCTCCCGGTCTAAAAAAGATCGCTGTGTGTTATATTCGTATTGGTTCCCATAGTTGTGTTGGTTATCATGTTGTTCGTGATAGTCTCTTATAGTATCATATCGATTGTATGTGGGTATTGGTGCTCTTCCATATCCTAGACATGGGAACTGCCAAAAAATTCGAATGACAAAGTGTCATTTTTGCAGAAAAAAAAAAAGCGTAGGGGTCCCCCCAAATTCAATAACCAGGCCCTTCAGGTCTGGTACGGATATTAAGGGGGACCCCGGCCAAAAAAAAAAAAAAAAATGGCGTGGGGTTCCCCTCAAAAATCCATACCAGACCCTTTATCCGAGCACGCAACCTGGCAGGCCGCAGGAAAGGAGGGGGGGACGAGAGCGGCCCCCCCTCCCGCCTGAACCGTACCAGGCCACATACCCTCAACATTGGGAGGGTGCTTTGGGGTCCCCCCCAAAGCACCTTGTCCCCATGTTGATGAGGACAAGGGCCTCATCCCCACAACCCTGGCCGGTGGTTGTGGGGGTCTGCGGGCGGGGGGCTTATCGGAATCTGGAAGCCCCCTTTAACAAGGGGACCCCCAGTCCCGCCCCCCCCCCCTGTGTGAAATGGTAAGGGGGTACCCCTACCATTTCACCAAAAAAGTGTCAAAATGACAGGAGACGGTCTTTGACAATTCCTTTATTAAAATCTTCTCCTTCCGGCATCTTCTTCCATCGTCTTCTTCCATCGTCTTCTTCCTTCGATTCGCTTCTTCTTCCTCCGGTCTTCTCGTCCTTCTCGTCCGGCGTCGTCCTTCTCGTCCGGCATCGTCGTCTCTTCTCGCAGGCCGCTCCTCGCAATGGGAGGCTCCCGCTCTGTGAGGCTCCGCTCCGGGTGACGGTCTTGTATAACGAAGGCACCTGGTGACCCCGCCCCCCTCTGATTGGGGAAAGCCATAGGGAATTCCACATGACGTCCCCGTGTCAGAGGGGGCGGGGTCACCAGGTGCCTTCGTTATAAAAGACCTGTCACCCGGAGTGGAGCCTCACAGAGCGGGAGCCTCCCATTGCGAGGAGCGGCCTGCGAGAAGAGACGCCGATGCCGGACGAGAAGGACGACGGCGGACGAGAAGGACGAGAAGACCGGAGGAAGAAGAGCGAATCGAAGGAAGAAGACGATGGAAGAAGATGCCGGAAGGAGAATTTGGAGCTGAAATTCGAAACGGAATTTTTCCTGCAAAAATGACACTTTGTCATTCGAATTCATTCGAATCCATTCGAATTCATTCGAATTCATTCGAATCATTCGGCGACGAAATTCGTAAACGGAATTTCGTATTCCGTACGGAATTCGTATTAAATAAAATTCGTACTACAGATTCGTAAATTCGTACGAATTTCGAAAAATTCGTACGAATTACGAAAAATTCGTACGAATTACGAATTCGTACGAAACGAATCACACATGTCTAATATCCTCCATGGTTCTCGTATTGATATGGTGGCCCTCTATATTCCCGTTGGTTTCTCTCATTGTGGTTCCAATTGTTAAAAGGTTTTTTAAAAGGTTTTTTTCCTTTTTTCTTTGGCGTCTGTTGTCCGTACCTGTTATTGGGTCTTTGGTTGTTTTGTGACCTTGGTGTTTCAGGATATCTATCTCTTTCATCCCATCTTGGTGGGTTATATGTATGTGAGGTTGTTGGATCCTGAATTCTGACCTCCTTTTCCAGTGTGGAGTACGTTGATGCCGGTTGTATCTGTTCTATTTTCGTTTGCCATTTAAAGACTTGATCAGTTTTATAGTCTGTTGTATCTCTTATGTATTTTTTCATCTTTCTCTGTTGTGCTTCCAGGTCTTTTGTGATTAGGTCTTTATTTAATTGTGTTGCAAGTTTTTTAAAATCTGCCAATTCTTTGTATGGTTCTAATTTCTGTTTGATTTCTTCAATTTGTGTTTCCAATAGTCTGGTTTTCTTTAGTTTCCGTTGTAATAAAAATTTGAGCCCTTCTACACTTTTATTATTGTAGAACTCAAACCATTCATCCATTGACTCCTTGTCCACCAAACCATCATTGGGTGGTAGTTCCCAGCGGAGTCTTCTAGGAACAATATTTTCCCTTATATACCTCTCGAAAGTATTAGTGTCCCACCATAGGTTCACCTTTTTCTCCATATGGTGTCCTAATTTTCTCACTATACTTTCCAGATCCATATTGCGTGTTTTGGTTTGGGGGTTGAAAACCTCATCCAAATTGACTTTTCTACTCTCCATGAATGTAAAAACATCCATTGTGGCTGCAAGGGTTTAGTTAAGTGACTCAAAAAAGTAATGTGAATGTGTGCCCCTCGCGCTACTTGGAGTAAGTGAAATAGTCACAGATAAATGAATAAATAATAGTGCTCTGCTGCAAAATGTGGTGTGTTCACAAATACACAATAAATTATAAATATAAAAGGAATTTCGCGCAATACGTAGCTAAAAGTGAAATAATGCAATCAAGGATGTACCAGTCATATACATATTATTAAAATATCAATGTTACTGGTAAGAGGTAATAAATAATACAATACTAATAGGTGTAGGTGTCTACAATAAATAGCATTTAAAGTGACTTGTGCATATGTGCAAAAAAAAACCTTATTAGTAGTGACCATATAAAAGTGCTGTGAAGTACAGAATAAATAAATTCAAACGGTTATTGTGCAGTGTCCAAGTTAGTCCATCCGGTCCTGATAGTATGACTATGTATAGTCAGGTACCGCAATCGCTCTGATCATGCAGTAATAAATTAGTGATGTATTCTATTCACTCAGGTAATCAGCGCTAGCTGCGTGACTTATAGAGGTGGATAAATATTGGGTCCTGTGTGTTTTATAAATTCTGCAGTGGATACTTGGTCCTGATTTTCATAAAATTCAATCCAATCGCCAGTCTCCCAAAACTCTCACCTCAGATATGTAAGATTGAAGCTTTTCGGGCATATCCTATAGCCCCATGGGATGTAGATACAAATTGTTCAGCAAAAAACTGGTAAGAGTAAAAACCTTCTCCTTTAAGGGCGTTTTAAATCTTGGATCCTGCAGTGCTCAGTGTCAGGATGTGACAAAGCGCCAAAAACAAGAAAAAAGGGGAAGCCTCCACTAGTGTAGTATTTTAGTTAAATAAAGACATGTTTATTTAGACAAGTAGGTGGACTCTTACATTTAAAATCAAAGTAAATAGGCAAATCGGCATAAACAGATAAAGATAAAGTAGCTCCTAGGCGTTCTCAGCGCCTTCTCACGTCTTTCTCTGCCTACGGCCACTCCCTACGCGTTACGACACATCACGTGTCTTCATCTGGGGAACCGGATTGGCTATTTGGGCTTAGTTTATATTGTGTAAAAACCGGAAGTTGATGTTCGGCCATCTTAGTTGTGGTCAGGTATCTACTTAGCGGCGGCCATTTTACCGGTGGTATGTTATTATTGTTCCGGCGGACATGCTTTCGGCGGTGCGTTCCACCTCAGCGTTCCACCGTTATGGCGGCCATTTTCTTGTGGATTGTTGGATTATTATTATGCGACCACAGTATCGTAATTTCTAGCTATGTCACTATAGGCTGCGGATCATGTCGTCCACATCAGTGACCCCCAGAAGACTCTGGAGGCAAATTAATACTGAAATTAGATTGGTGGTTTTAAAATTGGATAATATCCTATATATAAATAAACCAAGTCTGTATATTCCCAATACATTAATACTGGTGTTGCCATAATATCAATCAATGTGTATATATGTTAAATTCCCCAAAGTCATCATATTAAAAAGTTAAAATACATAAATAGTTAAAATATTGATAAAATCAATGGTGTATGAAGTAAAAATACACCATGAGTGTTTGTGTAGAGCTCTAACAAGTGTACCCTATGTACACATGTAGAGTAATTGCTAAATATCGGAGTGAGAGAAAACCTTGAGATACCTTCTATTCATTAAAAATATTATAAATATATAAAAAATCCATCAATAAATTTACAATAAACAGTTATTGTAGCCTCAGCTAACCTACATTGCATGGCCTCCCTGATCCTGCAAAGCCTGCTGAAGGATCCTCGTATTCTTCGGATCATGGAGAGGGACCATTACTGGCTGGCCACTCTCCTTGATCCACGGTACAAGGGTAAGGTTGCGGACCTTATCTTGCCGTCGCAGAGGGAGCAGAGGATGAGACATCTCCGGGAGGCCTTGCAGAAAGGTCTGTGCAACGCGTTCCCAGAGACTGGGAGGTTACAAACTCCTGGTCCTGGACGACGAGTTGCTGAGGCTTCGGTCAGTAGTAGAAGGAGCGGTGGTGAAGTTGGACGTCTGACCGATGCGTTCAGACAATTTTTTAGTCCGCAGACAGCAACCATCGCCAGCGTCTGATATACATGGTGCAGGAATACCTAGGGGCAAGGTCAGACTTGGACACCTTTTCCACCGAAAATCCTCTGGCTTACTGGTTCTTGAGGATGGATCACTGGCCAGAGCTTGCACAGTATGCAATTGAGCTACTGGCCTGTCCTGCATCCAGCGTTCTTTCCGAACGCACATTCAGTGCTGCTGGAGGCTTTGTCACCGATCACAGGGTGCGCCTGTCCACCGACTCGGTTGATCGACTGACCTTCATAAAGATTAATCAGTCTTGGATCACCACCAGCTACCAGGCACCTGAAGCTGATATAACTGAATAATTTATAATGTCACATCCCTTCAAGACTGCCTATGCTGATGCTGAGTGACTGTCCTGTTATGTTGACTGACTATCCTCTTCCTCCTCAATGATCCTGATGATAGCTTGGAAGAACATTTTTGTTTCTGTTTCTGTTTTTGTTTCACCAGTGGCTAAGGCCCAATTTTTCAGCCCCTGTTTAACAGGGGCGTGTAATTACAATTTTTATGCAATGCTTTGCAACAGGTCTGACTGCTGTGCTCCAAGTACAGTATCTGTGAGGGGTTGCAGTGTTGTGGCACCAGCACCAGTGACTAAGGCCCAATTTTTCAGCCCCTGTTTAACATGGGCGTGTAATTACAATTTTTTAAGCAAAGCTTCGCAACAGGTCTGACTGCTGTGCTCCAAGTACAGTATCTGTGAGGGGTTGCAGTGTTGTGGCACCAGCACCAGTGCCTAAGGCCCAATTTTTCAGCCCCTGTTTAACAGGGGCGTGTAATTACAATTTATTATGCAAAGCTTTACAACAGGTCTGACTGCTGTGCTCCAAGTACAGTATCTGTGAGGGGTTGCAGTGTTGTGGCACCAGCACCAGTGCCTAAGGCCCAATTTTTCAGCCCCTGTTTAACAGGAGCATGTAATTACAATTTTTTATGCAATGCTTTGCAACAGGTCTGACTGCTGTGCTCCAAGTACAGTATCTGTGAGGGGTTGCAGTGTTGTGGCACCAAAACCAGTGCCTAAGGCACAATTTTTCAGCCCCTGTTTAACAGGGGAGTGTAATTACAAATCTTGATCTAATAGTTCACAGCAGGGCCCATTCCTGCGCCCACCAAGAGTAACTGTGAGGGCTTACAGTCTTGTGGCAACACCGTCCACCACCACCACCAAAGGCCCAATTTTTCAGCCCCTGTTTAACAGGGGCGTGTAATTACAAATCTTGATCTAATAATTCTCAGAAGGGCCCATTTCTGCACCCACCAAGGGTAACTGTGAGGGCTTACAGTGTTGTGGCAACACCGTCCACCACCACCAAAGGCCCAATTTTTCTGCCCTGTTCAACAGGTGCATGCAATTACAATTCTTGATTTAATAATTCACAGCAGGGCCCATTCCTGTGCCCACCAAGAGTAACTGTGAGGGCTTACAGTGTTGTGGCAACACCGTCCACCACCAAAGGCCCCAATTTTTCTGGCCCTGTTCAACAGGTGCATGCAATTACAAATTTTGATCTAATAATTCACAGCAGGGACCATTCCTGTGCCCACCAAGAGTAACTATGAGGGCTTACAGTCAGTGGCGTAACTTGAACCCTCAGGGCCCCGATGCAAGAAACCATGGAGGGCCCCCCCCCGACCCTGAGCCCGATGTTGGAACACCAGGGCCCAGTCACAAGTGGGTGGCTGCATATAAAGGAACCAATTTCTTAATTTTAATATAAAAACACACACACACACACACACTATATATATATATATATATATATATATATATATATATATATATATATATGCACATATAAACCAGTGACAGCTGGTGCTCAAAATTTTTAGGGGGGCGCAAGCAAACTGAAAAATTCAGAAATTAAAACATCAGTTGCAGCCACTGTACCATCAAACGCCACCACTGTACCATCAAATGTTGCCACTGTGCCCATCAATTGCTGCCACTGTGCCCATCAAACTCTGCCGCTGTGCCATCAAATGCCGCCACTGTGCCCATCAAATGCCGCCACTGTGCCCATCAAATGCATGCCGGTGTGCCCATTAAATGCTGCCGGTGTGCCAAATGCTGCCACTGTGAATCCCCACCGCCCGCTCGCACATCCACACACTTGCATGCACACCCACACACATATGCATGCACACCCCCACACACACACATGCATGCACACCCCCCACACACATGCATGCACACCACCCACACACATGCATGCACCCCCCCACATACATGCATGCATGCACACCCCCACACACACATGCATGCACCCCCACACACACATGCATGCATGCACACCACCACACACACATGCATGCACCCCCCCCACACGCATGCATGCATGCACACCCCCACACACACATGCATGCATGCACACCCCCACACACACATGCATGCACCCTCCCCCCACACACACATTCATGCACCCCCCCCCCCCCCCCCCCACACACACATGCATGCATGCACACCCACACACACATGCACACCCCCCCCCACACACACACACACATGCATACACACACATATAAACACACATACAGTAGATAGTCTTATAAAAAAAAAAGTCAGACATTTACAGTACCTTCTTCCTGCCGGGTACTGCACTATAGGTGGAGACAAAGAGCACAGCACACACTGCTTTCACTTTAGGTATGTGAGGACGCAGTGCCGATTACAGTTCGGCTGACGATCGGGGGGAGCTCCTCTCAGCCTCCCCTCCTATCAAATAGTACAGGGGGACCTCAAGGGCCCCCTGCAGCAAGGGGCCCGGTCGCCATGGCGATCTCGGCGACCCCTATAATTTCACCACTGCTTACAGTGTTGTGGCAACACCAGCATCTAATGGGGCAAATTTCTGCAGAGTTTATACGGCAGGCCCCTACTTTCAAACATCCAACTTACAAACGACTCCTACTTGCAAACGGAAGGAGAAAACAGGAAGTGAGAGGAAATCTACCCCAGAGGAAGGGAAATTCTATCCTGTTAGATTTAATTTGGGAAAAAGGTATCTCCTCTCTACTGATGCTTTATCACCAATCCTTGTTTCAATGAAAACCCCACTTTTCCAAAAACATTTGTCATTAGGACGGAAAGTGAGGTGAAATGTTCTAAACAGGTGCACAGACAGCAAAACAAATGTTACAGGGGTGATAACCCTTCCCTATGTTCTCCAAAAAGCTTAAAAATAGATTTTTTTGGATGGAGCTAGACTTAAAAATGTACCTGTTCCAAATTACAAACATATTCTACTTAAGAACAAACCTACAGTCCCTGTTTTGTTTGCACTGCCTGTATACTGCTGCTCAGAGTACATAGGGTTGTAGGTATAGAGTTTTATTTTGGGTGCGGGGTTCCCCTTAATATCCATACAAGACCCAAAGGGGCTGGTTATGGGCTGGGGTGGGAGGGGAGGGGGGTTTGGATGGGGTAGCCATGCCATTTTTCTCAAATATTTTCATCCATATTGCCAGGACAAGACATGACATTAAAGCCGCAAGCAGTTTTAAATGGCTTCTTTTTTTCCTTTACAAATGTAATTTTTTGCAGGGACAGTTCTAAACACGGGAAACACATGCCACTTCACAGGCATACTTTAGACACCCCCCAGCTACCATATTTGAAGGAATATTTCACTTTTTTTTTTTCACTTTATGCATCATTAAAATGACTGCTCCCGAAAAAAACGTCAGTTTTTAAAACTTCTTTTTGCATTGATACATGTCCCCTGGGGCAGGAACCAGGTCCCCAAACCTCTTTTATGACATTAACATGTATATTGGCCGTTATAATTAGCACTTTAGATTTCGAACGTTTGCGTCCATTGTAACTAATAGGGTTCGAATATTTACGCAAACTTTGGTCCATTCGCAGGTTCTGGTGCGAACCGAACCCAGGGATGTTCGGCTCATCCCTAGCGGGGAGATGACTACATTCGTGTCAGAACGTGGTAAGGTGACACAGAAATGATATACCATGACAAAGACGAGAATCAACATGACCAGACCTTCGACGTGATTCTGTCTCTGACGCATGTATTGAAATGAGGCCGAGCAGCTGGGCGCACCGGATCGAATCGGTCGGTGCATCTTTCGGATGCGACTGAATTCGAATCGGAACGTAATATGTGACGGGGTGATGCCATGACAAAGACTAGAATCAACGACTGAGGCTAGTACCGACAAGTCTCTGGCGCATGTACTGAAATGAGGCCGGGCGGCTGGGCGAATCGGAGCGAATCGCTGCATGTTAGATGCGGCTAGATTCGAATCGGAACGTAATATGTGACAGATACCATGACAAAGACTAGAATCAAGGCCTGCATCTGTAACCAATAGTGAGTCTGTCCCTGGAGCATGTATTAAAATGAGGCCACAGTCTGGGGCACACCGGAGCGAATCAGTGCATCAGAGATGCGACGGGATTCGGATCGGAGCGCAGCTGGTGACTGAAATGAAATGATTGAAATGAAATGATTGAAATTAAATGATTGAAATTAAATGATTCGAAACGATTCCGAAATGCTTGATATGACAGAAATGATTTGAAGTGTTCCGGATGGATTCGAAGTGACTCGCCAATGTTTTTTAAACGATTCAAAAAAGATTGTGCGATTCGAACAGGTGAAATGTTGGTGAAATGAGTGCCATGGTGCGGCATCGATCGGAGTGTCATGAGCGAACGACTACGAGTCGTCTGTGACACCTGGTAGCGTCCGTAGTTTGGTGGCGTACACGTGCGGATGAAATGTTTGAATGATTCGTGACATTTGTGAGTGATTCGTGAGTTAGTGCAGGTATCACAGTTTAGTGACATAACAGCGGTGCATAGAAATGAAATCGGGAGCTGAAGCCCTAACTGCTACAGCCGAACCAGACGTGTTGTACTGAACCTGCGACTCGGTAACACGAGTGCGACGCGACACGAACAACAACGACTCACGGACATGAAACAGATAACTTGCAACACGACTGATGGAGATGGGACTAACTAACACGGGAACTCACGAACAGGAACTCACAAATGCTTGTCTCGAATAGTCGGCCCTTAGATGTCTGCCGTAACAGATATCTCGCACAGGAAACCGACAAAGACCGGCAGCCTGTGGGCTGGTTAAATACCCCCCGGGCTCCTCCCATAATTTCAGGCCACCATACTGGCCTTCTTATATATATATGTGACAGACCTAGCCAGGACAGAGGCTTTTGGAGGGGACTGAATGCTAGCCTCTTGCTGACCGATTATGGGCCCTGGATTTTAAGGGAACAATACTCTTTGCAAGGTGAATGAAAAATCCAGTCTGATCTGTACTAATCAGACTCAATCTTGTATATATGTATATATTGTATATTGTCTCATGCTGTTGTGTGCTATTTGCTGTGATTGTTTGGGGTAGGGCTGTATTCCAATGTTCTATTGTGTCTGTCTGCTTTGGATATTATCTGATGTTTATCTCTATGGAGGAAGGGGGAATTCCTCCAGCAGCCCCCCTGCTAAGACTGTTTACTGATAAGAAGTTAAACACACCTGACCTGCGTGTCCATTGTCATTGGACAGTTTAACCCCCCTGTTTTCCAAGGGGGGGGGGAGTGTTTTGAAGTGGGATCTGTATAACATGTGCTTGAATAAAGATTCATTCCTGCTTGAACCTCAAGACAGAGCCTTGTCTCGTACTTGGGGGAGAATTATTCGTATGGGTTCCTTGTTCATCTGATGGAAGTGTTCGGTAGCTGCCTTTGTGTTCAGAAATAGAATGTCCTAAACGGCGTTAACACCTTTCATTCTCTGGGTGTCGTTACAACTGGTGGCAAGCAGCGGGATGATTCCCACAGCCCAGAAGGACAGCTACAAGAAGACATCCAAACCTCCACCTGGATCCAAGATCGGGATAGCAGCCTTCAGTCACCCTAGCGGACATATGGATCTGGCATAAAAGTTCCTGGGGCTGCTGCGGATCATCCTTTCAGCAATCCCCAGGACTGTGTCTGCGGATGAATACCTGGACCTCAGGCAGACGATTTGGGTAAGACACTGGATTAGAGCCCTCCAGGTTGCTGGCATGCAACAGGGCAAGTGCTTTCCAACCCCAGAGCAGCAGGCCAGTGAACAACAGAAGTTGCGGATGCAAATCCTGGGAGAGCGGCCCCAGGAGCAATGGGTGACTGAGTTGGACAGGCTGGTCCAGCAGGAGATAGAGCTGGACAATCGGTATTGGGCTCTGCCTGGGTGAGAGAGGATAAGGAGGATGAGGAGGGCTTGGTCATCCACTCTACCAAGTCTTCGGCATGATGTGGCTCAACGCATCCAGCTGCTGAAAATAAGGACAAGCATGTCCCATGGCCACATGCTGATGACGATGCACTGCATCCATGACCAGCACTGTTGCCTCTAGACACAGAGCCTGCTTGCCCTCTTTTATTGGCTCGTGACTGTTTGCCTCTCCTTGTTGGCCTTCCAGACATACTAATGGCCTGCAGGGAGATAGGAAAACCAGCAGTAAGGGGTAACTTCAGATGTATACTGTGCAGGAGGCACACTATACCCACTGAATATTAGGCAGATCCCTGTGTTGCACAACTGAACTACACAACACCAGCAATGAGGGGGTAGATTCAGGTGTATACTGTGCAGGAGGCACACTACACCCACTGAATATTAGGTAGATGCCTTAGTGTGGCACAACTGAACTACACAACACCAGCAATGAGGGGGTAGATCCAGGTGTATACTGTGCAGGAGGCACACTACACCCACTGAATATTAGGCAGATGCCTTAGTGTGGCACAACTGAACTACACAACACCAGCAATGAGGGGGTAGATTCAGGTGTATACTGTGCAGGAGGCACACTACACCCACTGAATATTAGGCAGATGCCTTAGTGTGGCACAACTGAACTACACAACACCAGCAATGAGGAGGTAGATTCAGGTGTATACTGTGCAGGAGGCAGACTACACCCACGGAATATTAGGCAGATGCCTTAGTGTGGCACAACTGAACTACACAACACCAGCCCGCCTTGTGTGATCTCCCCGGCGTCCGTGAAGACCGGAGGGTCCCGCATCTGCGTCGTTGCAAACGCGTGACGTCACCGCATCATGCGTACGCACGGGGCCCTGCGCATGCGCAGTGATCAGAGAACGTTCCGAGAGCGCTCAGGGACGCCGCCGGCAAGGTTATAATTCACCAATGAGAGGCCCGAGGCCCGCTCAGGCATCAATTGGGGAAAAAATAGGTGGAGGAGCTAAAGTAGATGGAGCTCTTCCGCCCCTTGCCATGAAGACACACATAAAGAGGTCCACAGCCATGCCACCCCGGCGAGAATAGCAGAATGGAGCCACCTAGAGGGGAAATAAAGAAAGGGAATAAATGAAAATAAATGAGGGAGAAAAACAATTTTTACGTGTGTTGATCTAAGGTTGAAGAACACACCTATCCTCAAAACTTCAAAGCATCTTATATATGTAAAATATTTTAGAATTTTTTGAATTTATGAATTTCATTGACAGAATATTAAACAGTAAATTTATACAAACATGAAGTCTCAAACAAATGCAGAGAACATCAATACATGGTACATGTCCTGGTTGGATTCTATATTTGGCTGACATATAATTACAATTAATAATAATTATAATTAATGGCATTGGTGACATTACACAGAATGGGGTACATGCATATGCAGGCATATAATTAGTAGCATTTGTGACATTACACAGAACAGAAAATGGGGTATATGCATATACACATACAGAGTGTATAGGCGTAGGGAGGAAGAGGGAGCAGGAGAAACACATACTAATTGAGCCCAGGATATCCAAACACGTCTACTAACTTATTACGTTCATAAGAGCGTATATTGTAATGATATTCTTATTGCGTTTTACCGGATGCAAAACCTTTCAAAAAGGGGGCATACGAAATAGACTCGTTGAGTCCAGGAAAGGAGGTGGCTTGTAGTTTAAAGATCCACCTTTGTTCATGTTGTAGCAGAGTCTTATTCCAATCACCGCCTCGATCCGGGATATGTACCCGGTCGAGTGCGGTGAAGGATACTATGGGCATCCTGTAATTGTGTCTCAACACCACGCGTCGGCCAAGTGGCAAGTAATGGTTCCCGATTTGCATCGAGTAGACGTGTTTGGATATCCGGCAGTGGAACTCCTGCTTCGTCTTCCCCACATAATAAGTCCCGCATTCGCAGGACATAAAATACACTACACCCCTAGTTTGGCAGTTGACAAAATGCAGAGGTTTAAAATTTGCCCCATTCGGGAGGTAAAAAGTTTTCTCACGTTTTATATACTGACAACAAGAACAGTGGCCGCATGGAAAGGAGCCAAGGACTGAACAATATTTGAGTCTTTTTTGTTCACTTTTATATTCACTTTGGACCAGTTTGTCCTTCAGTGAGGTGGCTCTCCTAAATGTGATAGAGTTACTATCTGATATAAAGTAATTTACCTTAGGATCGTCCGTCAAGATACTCTAATGCTTATGGATAATATTTCTGATTTCGTTGTGTTGTCTGGAGAAGCGGAGAATGATCCTAGTTGGATCCTTACCCCGGTTCTCCACCACTTTTTTCTTTGACAGTAAATTGCAGCGGGATAGCATTATTATTCTATTGTATGCTTTCCGCAAACAGGAGCGACTATAGCCGCGTGCTAGTAACCTGTTTTTGAGATTCTTAGCTTCTAATTTGAACAGGGATTCCTCAGAGCAGTTCCTACGTATCCGTAGTTATTGCCCGTACGGAATGGAATTTTTGAGGAACTGGGGGTGCAAGCTTGTCGCATGAAGTACTGTATTTCCAGCAGTGCTCTTCCGGAAGAGAGTTGTGAAAATTTTGTTTTCAAGGTTGCGTTGCAATTGAACATCGAGAAAAGTGATAGTTTTATAATCATAAGTCATGGTGAACTTAAGGTTATATATGTTGGAATTGATGCGGTCATGGAATTCTAGCAATAACTCTTCGGATCCCTCCCAAACGACGAGGACGTCATCAATGTACCGTAGCCACAATTTAATGTGGCTCGTGTACATGAGGAGGTCTTCGTCATCCAAGAGGGATTTCTCCCACTCCCCCAGGTACAAGTTGGCGTAGGCCGGTGCACAACACGTGCCTATGGCCACGCCTTGTACCTGGAGGTAGTGGGAGTTGTTAAAGGCAAAAAAGTTTTGGGTCAGGATGTAGTTTAAACCCCCAAAGATGAAATCATTGAGGGCATGATCATATCTGCCACTACGTAGAAGAATGCCCCGTACAGCCTTGACCCCCTTGGTGTGGGGGATCGAGCTGTACAGGGCCTCCACATCGATAGCCACCAATAGAGAATCAATTGGAACTGGCATATCCACAGTGGTCTGTAATAGGTGTATGGTATCCTTCAAATAAGAGGGTAGACATATTACAAAAGGTTGTAAGAAAGAATCAATCACTTTACTCAGATTTTCTGAGATGCTCCCATTTCCATGGACGATTGGTCGCCCTGGTGGTTTGCTTTTGCCTTTATGGATCTTTGGTAAACTGTAAAATGTAGCTACCCGTGGGTATTTAACCCTAATAAACTCATATTGATCCTTAGAAATGGTACCATTAATGAAGGGCAGGTAGATCATATCATAAAACTTGCTGTAAGAAGTTTGTATTGCCTTGATGGAAACCTTGGTGTACCATTCTTTGTTGTCTAGAATATCCTGACACATATCGACGTAGTCCTGATTATTCATCAGGACCACGTTTCCACCCTTATCTGAGGGTTTGACCGTGATGTTTACATTATTGCATAACGAATCTATTGCCTTAAATTCATCAGAGCTTAAGTTGGTTGGACGAATTTTCTTTCGTGGGAGTTTATCAAAATCTTGAAGTATCTGTTTAATAAAGGTTTCTATACTTGGATTTAAGTTAAGGGGAAGGAAATTTGGCAGATGGCAGATGATACAACATGAACAAAGGTGGATCTTTAAACTACAAGCCACCTCCTTTCCTGGACTCAACAAGTCTATTTCGTATGCCCCCTTTTTGAAAGGTTTTGCATCCGGTAAAACGCAATAAGAATATCATTACAATATACGCCCTTATGAACGTAATAAGTTAGTAGACGTGTTTGGATATCCTGGGCTCATTTAGTATGTGTTTCTCCTGCTCCCTCTTCCTCCCTACGCCTATACACTCTGTATGTGTATATGCATATACCCCATTTTGTGTTCTGTGTAATGTCACAAATGCTACTAATTATATGCCTGCATTGGTGACATTCTGTGTAATGTCACCAATGCCATTAATTATAATTATTATTAATTGTAATTTTATGTCAGCCAAATATAGAACCAGGAGATGTACCATGTATCGATGTTCTCTGCATTTGTTTGAGACTTCATGTTTGTATAAATTTACTGTTTGATATTCTGTCAATGAAATTCATATTAGACCAAATATTTTACATATATAAGATGCTTTGAAGTTTTGAGGATAGGTGTGTTCTTCAACCTTAGATCAACACACGTAAAAATTGTTTTTCTCCCTCATTTATTTTCATTTATTCCCTTTCTTTATTTCCCCTCTAGGTGGCTCCGTTCCGCTATTCTCACCGGGGTGGCATGGCTGTGGACCTCTTTATGTGTGTCTTCCCGGCAAGGGGGGAGGAGCTCCATCTACTTTAGCTCCTCCACCTATTTTCTCCCCAATTGATGCCTGAATGGGCCTGGGGCCTCTCATTGGTGAATTATAACCTTGCCGGCGGCGTCCCTGAGCGCTCTCGGAACGTTCTCTGATCACTGCGCATGCACGGGGCCCCATGCGTACGCATGATGCGGTGACGTCACGCGTTTGCGATGAGAACAACACAGATGCATGACCTTCCGGTATTCACGAACGCCGGGGAGATCACACGAGGCGGGCCTTTGTGGCCACCATGACCACCACAGGTGGCCGTCGGATCGGTAAGTACCGGGGAGGGAGGGGCGACTAAACACACCTGTGCCGAGTCCAGGTCAGCCAATCAATACCTAAGATGGGCACATATAAAAAACCCATGGAGTGGAGCATAGACTCCATCTCCATGAGAGGGTGTGCAGCATCACAGACCATACTTCAGTGAGTATATCTCCATATCCCAGAATGTACTTGAGTATCTCTAAAATCATCCATGGGCTAGCACAGAGGTAATAAATTTAGGAAAGAAACAACACACCATGAATTATTAAATACAATTTTTATTATTATTATGGGATATATATGGCCACGGTGTTATCCAGGGGGGCAAATATTCAACATTAAGTCAATATAAATTAATATCAGGCAATTCTGGCCAAAAATTTAAATAAATCACATGGTGTCCATCCAAAATATTGGACGACTACTCCCCACCGGCTGAGGCTAACCGGGAAACCGAGGGCGGAGGCCCCCCCCAACACCGTGGCAGATTCTATCAAATTTTGCAAACCCATATTAAATATGTCCAGTCCGACCTCCGATAGGTGGATCATATCCTCCTGGAACAGACCGGGAATAAAACCTTCCAATTCTACGTGACGGAAGGATGTACCCCCAGCCGACACAAGGAAACTATGTATAGTCTTGTTGAGACGCCTTCTGATTCTGTTAACATAAAACAGACCTCCAAAAGGAGACCATAATAGTCGAGGAATCATTTCAGAAAATGCTAACGTGACTGAAGGAAACATTAACTTAATGGTATTGAGATCCTTCTTAATTTCACATAATAGCTCCCAAGTACCCACCTTACCCACCTTACCCAAATCATTAGCCCCCAAATGTAGGACCAATACCCGAGGAGGCGGCCATGTTTCTGCTAGATGGACTAAATGAGGTAATAAATTACGCCAACGTAAGCCCCTAATACCGGACAATAATACTTGAAAGGAACCTGGATCTAGTCCTAAGCTGGCGGAATAGGTCCTGGAAACCGCCTGTTTGGCCGCCCAAAAAATGTAAGAGTGGCCTACAATCCAAATGACCGATTTACTGGAATCTGTAAAAGAAAGTCAAAGTGTTAGCATATCAGGACGAACGTATATCTTATATCTATTGCTAACCCAACGGCCTACTTTTTTAAGTCCATCAGCAGAAAAGCCTAAAGCGTCGGCTGTCGTGGCTGCCCCAATATGGAAAGAATGAGAAGAAAAATAAAATTTAGATAAATTCAGCCGTTTCAAGCAAGCAGCCAAGACAGCCGAAAACTGGTACCTGGACAAGGAGGACAGGTCCTGGTGGATGAAAAAGGAGTCTGCAACGACTGGCCGCTAAGCCATGTAACTGGAAACCAATAAAACCGGGCAGATTGATGGGTTACCCAATTTAGATAAGGAAATCCAATGCTCAACACCAGACGGTGCAGACTTAGAACGACATAGAAAAAGGTTAACAGATTTTGCATCCAATATGACATGACCCCCGAGAAGGAAGGATGATGAAGCCCTATTAGGGGCAGTAAATTCGCCAAGCCTCAGGGCTCCAAAGAAAGCCACCGAAAATGCAGCCCTAAACAATGCAGATTCATATTCTGAAACGCAAACCTCACCCAAAACCCGAATGAGGTCCACAAGTAGGGAGACCGAAATTGGGCGCCTAGTATCACTAGAAGGCCTAGCCTTTCTAAAACCTTTAAGAACCTGATTTACTTGGAAGAAAGATGTTAATGCTGAAACACCTGCGAATTTGAGAAAAAAGGAGACACCGGCTAGAATTCTGCTAATAGATGCCGGGCTCAGGTTGGCCTGCATCAAATAAGATACGAAGGACAACGCAACATAAGAGGAGACCTCTAACGTATCTATGCCGTAGAGTTGACAAAAAGACAGCCATTTTGACCAAGAAAGGCGATAATCCACCCAAGTTTTAACGATACCGAGTTCTTGAGGTTCCTGAGCATCAGCTCCATATTAAGCCCCAGAGGAAAACTGGGCAAGGGGTTCCCAAAAGATCTGCCGCTGGAGCCAACTCCCGAAACTTCTTGAACTGTGAACGAGACAAAGCGTCAGCAATATTATTTTTACAGCCAGCAATATGTTCTGCTTTCAACCAAATGTTAAAACGCATACAATGTAAGCAGGGCCAGATTAAGAACATCATGGGCCTGGTGCTGAGGATTTTGGTCGGGCCTTTTATAAATAAAAATGCAAACTATTTTTTGTTATAACAAATTAAATTAAAGAGAGAGAGAGGGAGGATGAGAGAGAGAGAAAAAGGGGATGAAAGAGGTGTGAAGGGTAAGGGAGGGAGGGAGGTTGAGAGAGAAAGGGGGATGAGAGAAAGAGGATGCACATGAGCATGTGTGGGAATGACATCAACGCAGCCCGGCCAAGGCAAGTGACTAAGGGCACAGAACCCGGAAGGAAGACTGGGTGAAGATGGAAGCAACCGGGCCCCGCCGGATTGATCACAGCACAGCACTGGAGGGCTCAGTCTGACAATTTAAGTGTACCCTAATGTGCTAATATGCTGTGCATACTTGTACATTATGGCATAACCTACCCCAGGGCCTCTAAAAAGTAGTAATGTTAGAAAAGTTTACTACCACTTTGATATCACAGGAGCCTCTCAAAAATATTTTCAGGGACACTGAAAGTGCTATATTTAGAGTAGCTGACATCCCCTATGTTCCTCTATACATCACAATAGTAATTACAAAATTAAATGAGTACTAATAATGGGGCAGAACAAATATGAGGACTGAGATTTCCTTTAGTTGAACTTACAAAAGTGTGCCCATTCTAGAGCATTGAGGATATTCAGTATAATTTTAAAGAACTGTTTTTGTGGGTAAGAGGCATAGGGGAGGAGTATGGGTGGTATAAAAGTGGGAAGTATGTGCAGGTGAGGGAGAGGAATGTGGAGGGTCTAACAGTGGGCACTATGTACATGAAAGGAGTGTGGAGGGTATGGCAGAAGGCACTATGTACAGGAGAGGAGTGTGAAGGGTATGACAGTGGGCAGTATGTACAGGAGAGAAGTGTGAAGGGTATGACAGTGGGCAGTATGTACAGGAGAGGAGTGCAGAGGGTATGGCAGAAGGCACTATGCACAGCAGAGGAGTGTAGAGGGTATTACAGTGGGCACTAGGTATAAGAGAAGAGTGTGGAGGGTATGACAGTAAGCAATATATACAGGAGAGGAGTGTGGAGGGTATGACAGTGGGCACTATGTACAGGAAAGAAGTGTGGAGAGTAGGACAGTAAGCAGTAATTACAGGAGAGGAGTGTGGAGGGTATGACGGTGGGTAGTATGTACAGGAGAGGAGTGTGGAGGGTATGACAGTGGGCACTATGTATAGGAGAGGAGTATGGAGGGTATGACAGTGAGTAGTATGTATAGGAGAGGAGTGTGGAGGGTATGACAGTGGGCACTATGTATAGGAGAGAAGTGTTGGGGTATGACAGTGGGCACTATGTATAGGAGAGGAATGTGGAGGGTATGACAGTGAGCAGTATGTACAGGAGAGGAGTGTGGAGGGTACGACAGTGGGCACTATGTACAGGAGAGATGTGTATGACAGCGGGCACTATGTAAAGGAGAGGAGTGTGTAGGATATGACAGCAGGTGCTATGTATAGGAGAGAAGTGTGGAGAGTATGACAGTGGGCACTATGTATAGGAGAGGAGGATGAAGTAATCTGGGAAGGAAAAATGTAAAAAGGTTTGTGGAAGGATGTTTAGGGACTGTGTAGTGGTTAAGCGGGCCATATATGGATTGAAATTACACCAATTAAGCAGAGACCAGCCATAGTCGATCTATGTATGGGCTAGCAGGTTTTACACAAGTCAACCTATTAACCGACTTGAGTACAACCAGCCTGTCAGGTTTTCCCCAAAACAATCAGTGCTGCCAGCTATAGTTGGCAACACTGATCATCGTATTCACTGGCAGAACACAATAACACTGCAGGAGTGATTCCCCCATTCACAGGTCAGCAGGTGAGAGGGTGTGTGGGGACAGGCTGGGGAGAGATACTAGTCAGTGGCTGGGTAGGCACTGGTTAGTATCAAAGCCAGATACACACATGTGAGGTATCGCCGCGATCGTTAGAGCGAGAGCAATAATTCTAGCACTAGACCTTCTCTGCAACTCTAAACAAGTAAACTGCAGAAAAAATGTAAAGCATCGCTTGTTACACAAAAAAAATCGTGCTAACTTTAGTGTTTTTTTTTTATTTGAATGAAACAGTTTCTTTCCCAAAAAAAACTTTTAAAAAAATGCTGCGCAAATATCGTGTAACATAAAAAGTTGCAAAGGCCACCATTTTATTCCATAGGGAAAATGGAAAACAATATATATAATGCTTGAGGGTTATGCGTAATTTTCTATCAAAAAAAAAATGATGATTTTTACATGTAGGAGAGAAGTGTCAGAATTGGCCTGGGTAGCAAGGGGTTAATTATCATAAGTAATATACAGATAATTATTATAAGCCCTGTGAGCTCATCCTCTCAGTCTGCTGCAGAGTGTTCCAGCTTGTATTTATACTGGCCGCTCTGTATGTAGCTTCTGACCGACTGCGCAAGCAGCCCTGTATCTCCGGAACCAAATGGGGAGTCTCTATGACTCCTGGTCGCTGAGCTACAACCCTCAAAGTCGATCTTTTTTTTTTTTTTTTTTGATTATTTTTTTTTTTTTTTTTTTGGGCAAATGGGCCTATCTTGAGAAAGGGGCCTGGAGCTGCAGCTCCAATAGCCCCTATGTTAATCCGGCCCTGAATGTAAGACTAAGAAACGTAACAATTTAATTACCGGGTCTGATTTGGAAGATAGGGAATTAACTGCATGCATAACACCCTTGTTATCTTTCCGAACCAATACCCTACGGTTAGAAAATTGTTCTTCCCAAAGTACTAATGAAACTATGACAGGGAATAGTTCCAGGAGGACCAAATTTTGTAGAATATCCTTCTGCAACCACTCCCGGTGCCATACCTCGGAACACCAATGTCCGTTCAAAAAGGCACCGAAACCCACGGATCCAGCCGCATCCATAAAGAAATTAAGCTGATCATTTGAGGCAAAATCCTGCTGCCAAATCGTCTAATTTGAAATTGAAATTGAAATTGCTCAAAAAGGCATCCCAAACCTTGAGATCCATCTTGATGTTCCTAGACATTCGAACATGGCAATACGGGTTAGACAAACCACCTATTGCCAATGAAAACCTACGGGAAAAAAACAGAGCCATAGGAATAATCCTTGCAGCAAAGGCAAATAGGCCAAGTAAAGATTGAGCTTCCTTCAAAAGAACTTTCTTCTTTCCAAGAAAAAACAAGATCATTGATCTCATCTTATCAAGCTTCAAAGGGGGTAACCTAAATTCCATTAGTACAGAATCTATGGTGATTCCTAAAAATTCTATAGTAGTGGAAGGGAAAACATTTTTTTCCCGGGCAAGGGGAACCCCAAAAGTTGCACACACATCGAAGAATAAGTTTAAGGATTGTAAACAAGATGCTGAAACGGGAGGGCCAACAAATAAAAAGTCATCTAAATAATGGAGAAAACCCCGCCTGGAACAGTGTCAGACAAAACCCAATGTAAAAATGTGGAGAAAGCTTCAAAATAAAAACAAGATAAGGAAAACCCCATAGGCATACACTTGTCGAAAAAATATTGTCCCTTAAAATGAAAGCCAAGCGAATTGAAGCCTTGAGGATGGACTGGCAGCAAACGGAAGGCTGACTTAATATCTGCCTTGGCTAGGAGAGAGCCCTGTCCAAACTTCCTCAGAATAAACAAGGCCTCATCGAATGAGGAATAACTAACCGGGGCATTAATACCTATAACCTCATCATTTAGGGGAGCCCCAGGCGGATAAGAGAGATGGTGGATCATGCGGAAGAACCGACCTACTTCTTGGGTACTAAACCTATAGGAGAAAGCCGAAAATTGGGAAAGGGGGGAGCAGGGAGGGGCCTGCAATCCTCATTTCGGCCAATTGAACCGCAATCTTGGCCTGCACCACTGATGGTTGCAGGTAGATGGACTTCAAATTGTCCACTAATGTACAACCCACACCTGTAAAATGTGGAACCAAAAAACCTTCCTTAACCGCTTCCCGACCGCCCCCTAGTGGTTAACCCCCTACCTGTAGGCCCGGGGGGCGCGCGCGCGCGACGGTCGGGAGCTCCGTGACCACGGGCGGGACCAGCGGACCCGATCGCCGATTGCTGTATAAATGACAAATGTCCTTCCAAAACTGTGTCAAAAATGGCCGATGTGTCCGCCAAAATGTCGCAGTCACAATAAAAATCGCTGATCGCCGCCTAGTGGTTAACCCCCTAACTACAACTGTCATTTAAAAATATTAATAAAAATGCTGTAAAACTATCCCCTATTTTGTCAAAAATGGCCGATGTGTCCGCAAAATGTCGCAGTCACAATAATAATCGCTGATCGCCGCCATTACTACTAAAACAAAAAATATTAAATAAAAAGCTATAAAACTATCCCCTAAACTGAGGAAAAAAAATGATTTTTTTTACCATAAATATTTAGAAGAATATTTAAAAAAAAAAAAGTTTTTTAAAAAATATTGGGGATATTTATTATCAAAAAGTAAAAAATATTCGCTCTATTTTTGTTTATAGCGCAAAAAATAAAAACCTCAGGGGCGATCAAATACCACCAAAAGAAAGCTCTATTTGTGGGAAAAAAAGGACGCGAATTTTGTTTTGGAGCCACGTCGCATGACCGCGCAATTTTTAGTTAAAGCGACGCAGTGCCGAATTGCAAAAAGGGGCCTGGTCCTTTGGCTGCCAATTTGTCCGGGGCTGAAGTGGTTAAATCCTTCAATTAGCAGCGACGCCATCCTGTGGTCAGGATAACGCTCTAACCATGGAAGCATTTTTTGTAGATTCACTGGGGTCAATGCCCTTTCCAGAACTGTGCCCGGGTATAGATTGTAAACTTGTTGCTGCGGCCTTATGGAAGCATCTATTCGCTGCATGGGTACCCGAGCAGTATGAGCATTCATGCTTGTACTTACAGTTGTTGAGGAACTTGCACTGCCCTTCATTAAAGGAAAAACAGAATCCTTTACGAAAAGTATGCAAACTAGGGGTAGGCCGGGGTACAAATTGTGGCTTTGGTGGAAGCATGAGATTCAACCATAACCCCACATCCTTAGACCCCCAATGTAATGAGGGGTGGGCTGCCAATTTCGAAAGTTCTCGTCATATGTATACCAGGCAGAACCACCCAAGTGACGAAAGGCCTCGGCAACAATATCTAAATGTTGGAAAAAGTCCGAGCACTTTGTAGGAAAACGCTCCCCCATAACCGCAGCATAGATGCAGAATGCTTGCAACCAGTTTTGAAACGTTTTAGGGATAGCCCTACGTCTCTCCTCCTCCCCTGACTGTTTATCAACTTTAGCCAAAAATTCCTTGGAAGCCGGCAGAAGTGACAAAATGTCAAGGAATTCCCCTCTCCAGATTTTTTCTTTCACATATTTTGGCAGGTAAAAACCCAATGGGGAAAGTTTGCACGGCAAAGGCTCTCTAAATGATGCTTCGCCAAACATAGCCGCAGAGGGCCTAATGGGCAACACTGGGTTAAAACATAAAGCACTCATGAATTGTGACCGCTCTGCTATACCACAGTCCTCCTTAGGAGACTCACCCAAATTTTGCCACACTGCACCAGCATCATCCATGAAATTGGAAAACTGCATGGAATTCCCACAAGCACCACTAGAGTGTGCCCCTGTATTACCATTATCATTGTGTTGTAAAACATAAGCACCAGATAACTGTGCTCCCCTGACATTACCAGCGCCACTTGTGTGCGCTCCTGTGTTTTTAACAACAGTGACATTCCTGTGAGGTGATTGACACACATTCCCAGCACCAGTGACCTGTGCCCCTTGTTCTCTATTTAACACTGCACCAGAAGACTGTGCCCCTTTAAATTGATGTAAAACATTGTATAAGGAATTAACCAACAAAGACACCTCAGACACAGGAGAATGTACAACATGCTCACCACTGTGGAAAACTGACTGCTCACTCTCTTCCACCTGAAGCTGAGTAGCGCTGCTCCCTCTCAGCAGAGGAGCCCCTTGTGACACATTTTCTTTAGCTCTCTCCTCACTATGGTGAGGAGAAGCCCCCGCTCTGGTCTTCTTCCTCCGACTGGGCTGCTGGCGAGTCCCGCCCCACGGCTGAGGCGGACTGTCCGTCCATCATGGCGACAGGTGGGGACGTCCCCACAGGCGGAGTCGCGGTCTGTTCCTCCTCCATGCAGCGCCTTCTCAAGCAAGCGGCATAGCAGCGCCTCACAAGCTCCTGGCGAACGGCGCCTTATGCTGAGAGAGCTGCACTTCCCTTCCGTCGCTTGTCCTGTCAGACGGTCAGTGAGAATTCTGTGTTCCAATTATTTAAATAAGCTTCCTCAGCGCGGGCTTTGCTACCGCCCAAATTAACCAATCCTCAGCTAGCATCACCGCACCAATCACCTCACTGTTGCTGCCCTTGGTAACGGCAGAAACTAGCAGAAACCTGTAAAATATACAAAGGGGAGGGGAAAACCGACAGCGCACCCCTCTGAGCCATCCCATGTGGGCCCCTGCATACTGCTCTGACCCTTCATTCATTATCATCTTTTCTACTCTTTAGACCCACTAATGTCAGTCTGAATTAGATAATCTTAAAAGTCTGCCGTATCCCGGGACTGATCCCCGGCTTAATATATAGGCACCTCCAGTGTAACAGACTGGGCGACTTGGCATCATCACATGCAAAAACTGATTACATAAGGTAAATGATGTTACAACATATGTGATAACCTTTTTTACACAGATAGCATCCTTGCAACCTTCAGGCCTTTCACTTGTTTCTATCACATATATATATAATACCTCGACATGCACTCCATCACACCCCTTTATCACATCCTGGCACCTTTTTCTTTCTTCAACCCCTTCTTTCACATTTGCCACACTTTTCATTTTTACACATCATAT
Organism: Lithobates sylvaticus; assembly: GCA_028564925.1. Lineage (NCBI taxonomy): Eukaryota > Metazoa > Chordata > Amphibia > Anura > Ranidae > Lithobates > Lithobates sylvaticus. Next base: position 306,444,387 of record CM053030.1, on the reverse strand, counting down.
CTGTAGTCTTTTCACATATGTGCACCTAGCCATTTATTTTCATTCAATTCCTCATCTTTTCTATTTTCTGTTTGATTATTTCATTCCACGTTTCCTGTTTTTTCCTTTCATTCCTTCTTTTTCTTTCCCCTTTACATCCCCCCTTTTTTGTTTCTTTCTGGTCTTTTCAGTCATCCTGACCATTTTTCTTCCCCCCCGTTCTTCTCCCCCCCCCTTTTTTCTTTTTCTTTTCCTCTTTTCCTCTCTTCTATTTTCTTTTCTTTTCTTTTCCTCTTTCCTCTGTTCTTCCCTTTATATGAGCGCGCCATATACTTTTATCTGTTTTTGTTTTCCTTTTATTATTTTTATTTCCTCTCATTTTTCTCATTCCCTTCTCCTCCCTCCTTTCCCCCCTCTTTTTTTTCCTTCTTTCCCTTCCCCGTCCCTTCCTTTCTACCATTTAAAATCCCTCTCCTTGTTAAGATGGTATCATGTAGTAATAATAATACTTTAGCCTCTGTGCGTGTTATGTGGTCCTTCCCCTCTCCCTTCCCCCTTCTCTCCCCCTATAATTTTAGGGAGAATAGGGGATATGGAGTGATATATATATATACTTACTTCCCCAGTGACAGATGGTCTGTGAAATAATTGGCTATTAATTTAAAGGCCTCCATCAAAATCTAAAAACTGGTTGGAGCTAATACTTCAAGCCACATGATTACGGTATGGTGATTGTCTGATCTTGGACTTTTGCTACAGGTGTGATCTCCTCTCCCCTCCAGCCCCGCTTTGTTGTTCCGCCGGCCTACATGTGGGAGGTCGAATACTGAGTGTGACCTCTTGTAAGCCACACATTCTTGGGGGTTCACCCTGCTTTGGCTTACTCGGACGGAGAGCGCCTCTGGGCCACCTGGAGAGAAGGAAGTGTTTTTAAGGGATCCCCATATAGAGAATCTATTTCATCAACTACACACATTTTGGTAAATATGTATACTATCACACTGCATGGTTACTCTCTATGCTAACTTACAATGAGATAACCGCGGTATACATGCTCATATTATATACTTATATTTTTACTTTCTATTTCAGCAGACCAAGTCCTTTGAAGAAGACCCATATAGTCACGGGTCGAAACGCGTCAGTTTTATTTGCACTACACTGACATGTTTTGATTAATTTGTTGAGGTTAAAGTGCTGTCTGCCGATACTTGTGTGTATTTTTTAGTTATACTGTATTTTCTGTATGGGCTCATGTCTTTTATCCATTTTTCCACAATTGTGACATTATAAATAAACATTTAAATTTTTTGATAATTTTGCATTAACTATTCAATCTCCTCTTTCTTACTCTGCTGCCAAAATACCCCATCCCCTTGGGGAAACTTTTCTTTTGTAATACCTTTCATACTTGGAGTGTCGTTACAATATATATAATTACTGTGCATTAATACAAACTAACTATAGATAGCAAACATGCATTGGAATTGTCCACTAATGTGCCAATTGCTACCTTAAAATAAACTCCATATATGCTATCAACTCCTTGATAGTAAAACTGATTAAACAAATTATAAAACACATAGAATGACTTGACAACTAATATACCAATAACTATATATTTTATACAGGATATAGCCAGAATGCAAAAACACTCATTTACAAATTGGGCAACATGGTCTACTTTTACAAACTGGGAAATAAAATACCTACTAATGTTTTATTATTTTTTTTATTATGAAATTAATGGTAAAGTCACTGCATTAACTGAGAAACAAAAAAAGGCATCATTTTCCATTTTATTGCTGAGCCAGTTCTGCTGTTTTGTTTTATTTGTACAAATATATTGTATAAGCAGTTTGTATTTGTAAAACAAAGGACATTTTCTATTTCCTTCAGTCTTATCTTGTTGACTTCCAGAAACATTTAACCACTAGGAAGCGTATCAGCATCAAATTTCACATATTTGTAAGCAAATCTGATCAACCTTGATAAGCAACTGCAAATGTCCAAATAATCAATGGTTCCCAGGGGCTTCATTCATAAAAATTTTAAAAGCCTTTCCCAAATAGTTTAACCTTCGCATTGAGGGACATATACTGTGTTATGGCAATCACTAGATTTTAAAGGACATCATATAATACAGATTCATGCCAGTTTTATAGAAATGTTAATAACATATTAAATATATAAGCACGCTTATAAATAAATGTTTCTCTAGTAAGCTTTAAACATTACTTTATATGAGGAGCCACTATGACAAGGGGGGCCTCTCGCACAATTCTCATCCAAGCACCCGTGGAAGTTGGAACATGGTCTGTAAGGGTGAAAGTGCCAGGAAGCTAAAACTGAAGACTGCAACTTGGAGTGTTGGTATCAGGTAAGCAGAAGCATGGCAGATAGGGCACCCAGAATACACCAAGTCCAGTTGTGAACAAAGTTGAGTCACAAGTCAAATTCAGTAATAGTGAAGAAGAAAGGCACCATGCCATAAGCAGGATCAAGGCCAGGAACAAGCAGAGGTTGGCAAAGTGCAGGCAGTGAGGTACAAGAGTTGACAGGCAAAGACTTGGTCAGTAGTCCAGGGTTATATGGGCAGAAAACATAGGCAAGAATGTCAGATGAAAGCTGGGTCAATAACAGGGCCAAGCATAAGGTTCAGAATCAGGAATAACAAGAACTTAGACTGAAAGACCATTCAGCAATGATCCCATGCACAACTCAAGTTTAAATAGCCCATTTTAAATAGCCCATTAGTTGCCAGTAGGAGGATGCTTTGGGGGTCTAAGACCCCTATTGTCCCCATGTGAGGACAAGGGCCTCTTCCCCACAACCGTGCCCGGTGGTTGTGGGGGTCTGCGGGCGGGGGGCTTATCGGAATCTGGAAGCCCCCTTTAACAAGGGGACCCCCAGATCCGGCCCCCCCCTGTGTGAAATGGTAAGGGGGTACAAAAGTACCCTACCATTTCACCAAAAAAGTGTCAAAAATTGTAAAAATGACACTTCCGTCGGCGTCGGCGTCGGTGTCGGTGTCTCTGTCTCTTCTTGGGCCGCTCCGCGCAATGGGAGGCTCCCGCTGTGTGAGGCTCCGCTCCGTCTGACAGGTCTTTTATAATGGAGGGCACCTGGTGACCCCGCCCCCCTCTGACGCACAGGGACGTCATGGGAATTCCATGATGGCTTTCCCCATGACGTCAGAGGGGGGCGGGGTCACCAGGTGCCCTCCGTTTTAAAAGACCTGTCAGATGGAGCGGAGCCTCACACAGCGGGAGCCTCCCATTGCGCGGAGCGGCCCAAGAAGACACCGACACCGACGCCGACGGAAGAAGATGCCGGACGAGAAGGACGAGAAGACCAGCGCAAAAAGAAGCGGATCGGAGGAAGAAGAAAATGGAAGAAGAAGATGGAAGAAGATGAAGGAAGGAGAAGATGAAGAAACCGAAGGATGAAGCAAGAAGATTTTAATAAAGGAATTGTCAAAGACTATCTCCTGTCATTTTTAACATTTTTGCCACTTTTTTGGTGAAATGGTAGGGGTACTTTTGTACCCCCTTACCATTTCACACAGGGGGGGGGGGGGATCTGGGGGTCCCCTTGTTAAAGGGGGCTTCCAGATTCCGATAAGCCCCCCGCCCGCAGACCCCCACAACCACCGGGCACGGTTGTGGGGAAGAGCCCTTGTCCTCATCAACATGGGGACAAGGTGCTTTAGGGGTCTTAGACCCCCAAAGCATCCTCCCAATGTTGAGGGCATGTGGCCTGGTACGGTTCAGGCGAGAGGGGGGGCCGCTCTCGTCCCCCCCTCTTTTCCTGCGGCCTGCCAGGTTGCGTGCTCGGATAAGGGTCTGGTATGGATTTTGAGGGGGACCCCACGCCATTTTTTTTGGCTAGGGTTCCCCTTAAAATCCATACCAGACCTCAAGGGTCTGGTATGGATTTTGAGGGGGACCCTACGCCATTTTTTTTTTGGCTGGGGTTTCCCTTAATATCCATCCCAGACCTGAAGGGCCTGGTTATTGAATTTGGGGGGACCCCTACGCTTTTTTTTTTTTTTTTTTTTTTATCAATGACTTTTTTTTATGAATGAGTTTCAATGAATCACTGTTCTCTTTGTTACGGGAGCCGTGAATTAACATTAGCCGCGAGTGATTTTAAATAGCTTTTTTACTTTCAAAAATGACACTTTGCGCAGAGACAGTTCTAAACACGGGAAACATGCGCCCCTTTACATCCATTATAACTAATAGGGTTCTAAAGCTCGCACGGACTTTAGGTCCGTTCGCGGGTTCTGGTGCGAGCCGAACGGGGGGGGTGTTCGGCTCATCCCTAGTTGCCAGTAACTGTGGTGGCCATGTCCATGGATTCAGAAGAATGCTGAGGTATACAAGTATGTGTGTGCATTGTTGTACATTATTAGGTTCTCACAAACATGTGCAAATTTGTGCACATTAGCCCTGTGGCTGATACGCTTCAAAGGAAGCCCTTATTTCATCTCTATATTATTTTTCACATTTCACAACATAGGCAATGAAATCTTAGCTTTTTTGAAGAGGCTTCCTTCTGGGATTACAGCCATGCAGACCAATTGGTCTGAGCACTGGCAGGCTGACCCCCCATCCCTTCAACCTCTGCAGCAATGCTGGCAGCACTCATACGTCTATTTCCCAAAGACAACATCTGGATATGACGCTGAACACGTGCTCTCAACTTGTTTGGTTGACCATTGCGAGGCCTGTTCTGAGGGGAACCAATTCTTTTAAACCGCTGTATGGCCTTTGCCACCGTGCTGCAGCTCATTTTCAGGGTCTTGGAGATCTTCGTATAGCCTAGGCCATCTTTATGTAGAGCAACAATTCTTTTTTTAAGATCCTCAGAGAGTTCTTTGCCATGAGGTGCCATGTTTAACTTCCAGTGACAAGTATGAGAGAGTGAGAGCCAAAACACCAAATTTAACACACTGTTCCCCATTCACACCTGAGACCTTGTAACACTAATGAGTCACATGACACTGGAGAGGGAAAAAGGCTAATTGGGCCCAATTTGGACATTTTTACTTAGGAGTGTACTTACTTTGCCAGTGGTTTAGACATTAATGGCTGTATTGAGTTATTTTGAGGGGACAGCAAATTGACACTGTTATACAAGCTGTACACTCACTACTTTACATTGTAGCAGTGTAATTTCTTTAGTGTTGTCGCATTAAAAGATATAATAACATATTTACAAAAATGTGAGGGGGTGTACTCACTTTTGTGAGATACTATACTTTTTTATGAGATACTATACTTTTGTGTGTATATATATATTATATATATATATATATATATATATATATATATATATATATATATATATAATGCCATAACCCCTGGGGGCGGCTATGAATTTTCTGGGCTTACCAATTACCTCCTCCTTGTAGGTTCCCAGGGTTAGTACCCAGAAATTTCAGAAGCTGACACTCAAATGTCCTTTTGCGGATTTGTATTTGCAAAGAGTAACACTCAAACACAACACAGTCTCAGTTGGGAATAGAGGGTACGGATGACAAAGCTCAGGCACTTCAGAACTGCTGACATCAATTGAAAGTCTCTTTCCGTCCGGGGAAGCTTGGGGACGGTCTGCCTCTGCGGCGACGGGGAGCGTTGGGTCGTTCTCCCTCCTTGCAGACAGGCACTGCAGCGGCAGTGCTCAAAGCTGATATAAGTAGTATGTAGCGCTACCTTGTAAAATTAATAAATAAATAAAATACAAAAAAATATGAATCGCATGGAATAAGGGTAAAATCGCATAAAAGTCGCAAAAAAGTCACAAGAAAATGAATATGCCTGGTAGGCATAAAACTTCATGTGCCAGTGAATACTTCAAATCTAATACATAAAATTAAAAAAAAAAATAATATTGCATGTGAATTGATGTGCAAAGAAATCCTCATGGGCAAATAAGTGCAAATATTTCCACAAAAATATGTGTAAAAAATCTGAAATGACTGAAATATCTAAGGGGAAAGGATTATTCCCCAACAGTATTCAAATATATAAATAGTGTGCAATTCCTCTCCAGCATAATGTGCCAATCAATAAATAATGAATACATATCAATGCAATAAATATGTAATAACGGTAATGAATAAATATAAAGTGCAAGTGCCAAAAAATGCAAGTGCCAGAATAAAAATATAAAATTATTTAGTGACTTCCACTCCAAGTGACTCCAAATAAAAACAACACAAATAGAGTGAAGCAGGTCCACTACGATAGTCCTCAATAGTAACCCATCCAGAAACTGTCTATAAACAAATATAAATGGTGATATTCTGTGCATCCATCCATCTAGTGAATTCTGTGTCATCCAGGGTGCTCCCCACTGTTTCCCCTAGCCTCTCACCTCCAGCAGTGGCCCCAAAGGCCTAGCAGCGCTGTATGTGTAATATCACTTTGGGCAGGTCGATCTCCCTGTATCCACCTCAACCAGGAACTGAAATACTCCCGATAACCAATTAATGATAACGAGTGTGATAAAGGAGAGAGGGGGGTCCAATGTGTAGTATGGCGGTATAATTTTATTTAAACAAACATAATAACTTACATTAAAAACTTGTCACAGACGATGAAGACAAAGGACGCTTCCGGTCTCGGCTGTGACCGGAAGCAAAACACTGACACCTGGTTCCTTCCCTGACGCGTATCGTCACTGAGCACGTGACTTTTTTAAAGGGTCCACAGCTGGGGTCGTGTCCACGACCTCCGGGGCAGTCTCCTTAACTTCAGAGGAGGGGGCAACATCTTTTCTTGCAGTGCGGGCCCCGATGGACGATGCTGGGGCATAGCCAATAACTCCTCAGTTGCTATGCCCGTGGCCCAGTCCATATGGTAAGCCCAAGGCGATTCGGTGGGCTGCTCCACCTTGATGATGTACTCTCCACATCTTCTACATCTTGCAAACAGTCGAGGACTGGCAATCAGGCCATCACACTTTCCACACAGCACACCGAGGGCTTCAATATCTCCAGCGGTATACAACACAAACCGCCCCTGCGGCAGCAGGCGAATGCCCGTGTCTGTAAGCACGGTACCGGGTATCTGTATGCCTGTCGGACCCCTCACAGTAGGCATCTTGGGTCCGGGTATAGACTGCACACCCGCAACATGGTACATTCTCTTTGGAAATTTACTTTTCCTCCAACACTGTAGAAACTGGACCAGCTTCATTCCCCTTCCGCAACACACTCACGCGGTGCCTCGTGCAGGAAAAAGAACAGGGCAGACTCCTCCCATTGGTTGTTTGGGCTGCGTAACTTCGCAGGCTTTTCGGCAAGGGCTCCTCCCACACTTATGCACCACAGTGAAAGTCTATGACTTAATAAAGATGGCGCTGATGGCGCAGATCAAAAACACTTCACCCTCTATTCCATTAAACTTGCGAGGTAACGGTAAATCCCGGACTGCCAATCCAACACGTGTAACGCCATAACCCCTGGGGGCGGCTATGAATTTTCTGGGCTTACCAATTACCTCCTCCTTGTAGCTTGTCGCTTGTTGTTTAGGGGTTCCCAGGGTTAGTACCCAGTAATTTTGGAAGCTGACACTCAAATGTCCTTTTGAGGATTTTTATTTGCAAAGAGTAACGTTCAAACACAACACAGTCTCAGTTGGGAATAGAGGATACGGATGACAAAGCTCAGGCACTTCAGAACTGCTGACATCAATTGAAAGTCTCTTTAGATAGCCCAGAGAGTAGCCACTCGCAACTGGGCACTTCACTGTTGGATAAACCGCTGTCTATAGATTTAGCAGCCAACAAGTGATTTCAAAGATTTGTAAAGTCTCTGCCACAGACTAGGTTGTAACTGAAAGGTGAGTTAGGAACTTTTCCTACGGTACCTGGATCTTTCAGCCGCTTTGGCGATACCGTAAGAAATGCGTATTCACTAGTGTCCATACAACTTCTGCTCCCAGGCTCTTACCAAGCAGCCAACTTCTTGGCCCTCCTCCGAAGAGTCCTCCCCTGGTCGCTTGTACGAGTTGCCTTGCCTCTCCAATCCTGAGAGAACACCGGGACACCTCAGAATCCTCCTTCAGTTACCGGGCCTCGAACTAGCCAGTTCCGAGGCTCGGGAACGGACGGATACCCACCCCAGACCATGAGGGCCTCTGGGGCTGGTCAGGGTGACCATGCCCACGGGGGCAGCAGACACTCCTGGGTCCAGGGTTGGTTCGGACAGGAACCAGGAATCAAACAGCAAGCCGAACCCTGAACACGTGACTTCAGCATCTTAAATTCCCCTTTCCCAGACTACACACTAATTGGCTACAAGTAAGATTGGTACCTAACACTGCCAGGGTGTAGAAGGAGGATGTGATATATACTGTGAAGATGCGACCCCCATGTCACAGGTGCATATAAGAAGTATATGCCTGATTTTGGCAGGAATACTAATTACACACCTGTGGGCTGGGTTCATAAACACCCCAGGAAAAGAAGTCAGTGCTCAGACTTGGAGACAGCTCCGCCCGTCAGACAGGAAGTCTGGCCAGGAGGGTTCCAGGAGAAAGACAGAAGGTCTCAGAGCCTAATGCTGGCCATACACTATACGAAAAATCGGCTGAGTGCGCTTTCGAAAAACAAACATACCTTTGGGAGCAAACGATCACGCCATCAGATAAGTAATGATTTTTGACAAAGAAATCGTTTATGAAATGAATGTATCGTTTTTTCATGCGGTTTTAGCATATAAAAAGGAAGTGTTTAAAAGTTTGTTTGACCTCTGCACTGTGGCTTCCTGTGTTTCACGTATATGCCCAGAGGATCAACGTATGTTCGTCAGAACGAACCCTGTGCATAGATCTACTGCACCACCTTCAATATGGATGTGGATGAGAGGAGCATTGCCATAGTAATGCTTGGAGTGATGGCTATACAGCAAGCAGAGGAGCCCAGAAGCAAAAGGTGAAGATTATGGAGTAAAGAGTGGCTGAAGAACCGTGATGACTTCTCTCATATGAGATTGGTTTGGGAGCTGAAGGAAAACAATCCCGATGATTATCGGAACTATCTGAGGATGCCTGATGAGTCTTTTCAGCTGCTACTGAGTAAAGTGTCACCCCCTCATAACAAAAAAGGACACAGTCTTAAGACCTAGCATCACAGTGGAGCAGAGACTGGTAGCAACACTTTGTTTTGTCGCAACTGGACGAAGTTTTGAAGACCTCAAATTTACCACTGGAATCTCTGCCCAGTCGCTTGGCCGCATCATACCTGAGATCTGCCAAGCCATCATAAGAATCATGCAAGACGAATACTTAAAGGTAATGACCCAGTGCTTTTATTTTTCAATCTCAAACACTGTACAGCTTGCTTTGTTAAACTTAGAATTTAGAAGCTCTAAACATATAAGTAAACTCAAACTAGTTCATAACATGTCAAACTGACAAAGATAACATATTTTAAACAAAATGTATGATTCACAACGATGTGTACTGATAATCATGTCCACAGTTGCTTTGTGGACGATCCTGCTGTGTGTATGGTACGTGCCACTGATGCATTTGTTGAGGTAGTTGTGATGATTGGGTGTGTGTGGTTTTGTGCTCAGCTAAGTGCGTATTTGTGGTCAGCTCCCCCCTTAACCCTTTATTAAGAAGCTGAATGAGTAATGGTTCCAGTAGTTGTTTTTGGTCTTCTGACATCCTGCGCATTTTCTTGGCAGCAAATGAACCCAGGTCATCACATTTATCCCTCTTCTGATTTAACGCTGCAGATGCTTGGAGTAGAAAGTTGCCTGTAGAATCTTGCCTTGTTTTTCTCTTTTTGGTCCTGCTTACTGGTGGTGATATGCCAGTTTGTGTTTCATTGGCAAATAGATCCTGTATAATAAAGCAAAATAAAAAATTGTATTTCAAATTAAGCCTTATATTGTTTTTAAAAATATCTTTTTACCTTTGCACAGCTACCGGCATCTGTGGAGGAATGGAAAGCAACAGCGAAAAAATGTAATCACTATTGGAATTTCCCCAACTGTGGTGGTGCCATAAACGGCAAACATGTTCGCATAACGCCACCAGCAAAATCTGTCTCTTTCTATTATAATTATAAAGGCTACTTTAGCATCATACTAATGGCAATCGTGAACGCAAAGTATGAGTTTATCTTTGTGGACATTGGCAAAAATGGATGAAATTCCGATGGGGGAATAATTGAGAAAAACGTTTTTTTTTTTTTCACCGTTTAAAAAACGGACTACTAAATCTACCATCCCAAGAGGACACAGTGGAAGGACTAAATTTCATATTTGTTGCAGATGACGCATTTGCATTATCTGAGCATCTGTTGAAACCATTCACCCTTAAAAACTTTACACCTGAGACCTCATGCACACGGACGTTTTTGCAGCCGCGTTTTTGAGCGTTTTTTGCAGCTTAAAAACGCCTGTCCATGTTAGTCTATGGCTTCATGCCCACCTAGGCGTTTTTGAGCTGCAAATGGCATAGGCGTTTTTAAGCTGTAAAAAAAACCCAGGACCAGTGCGTTCTGTGGCGCGGCGCTAGAGCTGTAAAAACGCGAATCGCGCAAAAACGCGCAAAAACTCGCAACGGCGTTTTTGAGCTGCAGCGTTTTTTTGCTGCAAAAAGTTTATTGGACACTGTAACCCCTGTATAGGAAATTCCTGCCTAGACATAGATTACCCAAGAGTGCTTTGCACAGTCATGTGACTGTGGGTAGGTGAGAAGAGAGATAGAGAAAAGATGGCAAGTGCTGTTTCCCAAGTCGAGTTAATCAATGCAATCCAGGCCCATCCTGAACTGTGGGATGTGGCACATCCACAACATGGAGACCATATTAGCAAAGTGAGAATCTGGCAAGAAATCAGTGCGGCTATAACCCCTGGCTGGGAAGAAAAAAGACAAGGAGAAAGAAAGGAAATAAGTAAGTCTATTTTCCTTGAATGCATGATCTGTTTGTGTGTAATGTAAATGAAGCTTGCATATTAAACCCTTGTTTTCCATGTTATTTTAGGCAAAATTTTACAGCGCCGGTGGAAGTCACTACGTGACCGCGTCAGGAGGGACCTCACAGATGAGGATAAGGCAGCACGAAGTGGAGCACCAGCACCAGCAAAAAGGCCTCATGTTTATCACACTAATTTGCTGTTCTTACGGCAAAATATGATGAACAACACAAGACCGTAAGTTTTTTTTTTTAATAGCAATTTAATCGCACTGATCGCTGTAAAACTGCCAACAGTCCCAAAAATGTGTTAAAATTGTCTGATATGTCCGCCATAATGTCGCACTCACAAAAAAAATCGCAGATCGCTGCCATTACTAGTAAAACATTTTTTTTAATAAAAATGCCCTAAAACGAACCCCTATTTTGTAGACGCTATAACTTTTGCGCAAACCAATATTTTTTTAACCAAAAATATGTAGAATATGTACGTATCGGCCATAAGCTGAGCAAAACAATTTTTTATATATATTTTAGGGGATATTTATTATAGCAAAAAGTAAAAAATGCGTTTTTTTTTTAAATTGTCGCTCTTTTTTAAAAAAACGCAGAGGGGATCAAATACCACCAAAAGAAAGCTCTATTTGGGTATAGAATAAAAAGACATCAATATTGTTTGATGAGTCAGGTCGCACGGCGCGCATTTGTAAAGCTACAAAGCGACGCAGTGCCAAATCGCAAAAAGCACTCTGGTCTTTGGCCAGCAAAATGTGGGGCTGAAGTAGTTTATACGTTTATACATTTTGTATTGTCTGCAGGACGATTTCTAACATTAGACCTAGAGAGGTGGCTGCAGAAGATGTAGAAGTAGAAAGACCCACAACTCCCATGGTGAGCACTGGATCGCCACATGCCTCGAGTGAGGGAGGTGTTCAGTGCACAGATGAGGTAACTGCTTATGTCTGCCTGTCTATCTCACTGTCTGTCTGTCCATGTACATGTCAATGTAAACATTTTTGTTCTTTTGTAGGAATCAAGGGCCTTCGAATCGGCGTCAACTGCCATTCAAACATCTGTAGAGCAGCGCAGTCGTGGCGGTGTTCGTGGCCGTGGCCGTGGACGTCAGACAAGGGGCGGCTTCAACTTTGAATCAGATGACAGGGTGCTAGCACTGCTGCAGGAAGTGCGGCAGGAGAGGCGCAGTATGGATGCGTTTTTGGACACCAGCAACCCACGCGCCTGCTTCTGCCGCAACCTATACCACATGCTGGAGGACATTGGGGGAGACCAAGAGAAGCATTGTATGGATCGCCTTAATAGTATTGTTGCGCAATACCGACAAGCAAAACTAAGTGGTGGGCCACCTCCATGCGATCCATATAATGCTTCTCATGATCCCCCAATGGCCCCCGGGCCCTCAGCAGTGCTAGCACCCCCCTCTCAGTATCACCCCCCTCCTCAATGCCAACCACCACCTATCCCATCCCAGACCTCATTCTACACCCCACACTCCTACAGTAAATTTCCACCTTCTACCTCCCATTGTCATCCCTCATACCCTGTACCCCGCTACCAGCAGGATTTTTAGCACGAATGCCAGCCCCAAGCATTACCCCGTCCCCAATCCCCACATGCCCATGGTGAGCAAGCATCCACCAGCACCTATCACCAGTTGTGATCCCAAAACTATTTGGTAAATAACTCTGTATTTTTGTTAAATAAATCTTTTTTGACTGAAAATACATTTGTTCAATTTGTGTTTTATATGATGCACAACAGCACTCCTTTGCACTCTGCTTACCCCGAAAGCAGAGTGCAAATGACTCTGTCATTCTGCCTTCTGACAAGCGTAAGCTAGCCCTTTTTGGGCTTAGCCTACGCTTGCCACAAAGGCAGAGTGCAAAGAACTCTTTGGGGCTGATTTACGAACGGTTTTCGACATGAGTTGCGGCGCATGGCGATGCGCAACTGGCTTGGGTTATGTGGGTGATGTCGCCCCCCCTCTTTTCCTGTCTGGTATGGATTTTGAGGGGGACCCCACGCCGTTTTTTTTTTTTTTTTGGCGCGGGGTTCCCCTTAAAATCCGTACCAGACCTGAAGGGTCTGGTATGGATTTTGAGGGGAACCCCCACGCCGTTTTATTTTTTTGGCGCGGGGTTCCCCTGAAAATCCATACCAGACCTGAAGGGCCTGGTATGCTCTTGGAGGGGAACCCATGCCAGGTTTTTTTTTTTTAAATTAAAGTCACCTGGCCTGGGGGCGACTTAAAGTTGTGTTGTAAGTCGCCCCAAGTCGCGCTGGAAGTCGTGTTGCCCCTGTGTGAATGGACTGTATGATAATGGCGTGCGCTATTATCAACGGTATATTATTATCGCGGTGCGCCAGCATATTATGTGTTGCACTTATACGTGCGACGGTTCAACTAATAATTTATATGGCGCACCAATTAAGGTCTGAACCGGCGCAGCGCATTCATCTTAGTAAATCAGCCCCTTTGTCATTCTGCCTTCTGACATGCGTAAGCTAGCCATTTTTGGGCTAAGCCTACGCTTACCCCCAAGGCAGACTAATGGACTTGTTAAACAATCATTGAAAAATGGACATAAAAAGAACAAACAAACTTCAATTTCAAAATGCTTTATTTAAAAAAAGAAAAGAAAGCAAAACAAGATGTATTTCAATATTTTTTTTTTTAACATAATCATTCTGCCATGATACCTCTCCATCAGGGGATTCAAAAAATTCTGCAAACTGGTTTTGGATGCTCATAACACGTGCAGTTGACCGCAAGTCCATAAATTGGACCCTCTGAAGTTGGTTTGTGGGCTCCTGATCAACAATGCTTCTGTCACTGTCCCGCAGAAAATTATGCAGAATGCAACATGCCAGGACAACTTTAATGGCGTTCTCCACATCGAGTTGCATACTTGTAAGCAAAACTCGCCATTTAGCCGTGCACACCCCGAATGCACATTCAACAACACGGCGTGCACGGCTGAGCATATAATTGAAGATCCTTTGGCGTTGGCTGACACCATAGCCACTGTATGGCCTCATAACATTTTCAGCCAGTCCAAAGGCCTCGTCTGCCACCATTACTAATGGCAAGCTGGGTTCCTCAGTGCAGGGTAGAGGCCTGCTTTCAGGAATATTGAGTCACGGAATATCCGGGCGTCACCATGGCTTCCATATGCTCCCACATCAACACATAGAAATTTAAGGTGTGCATCGGACAATGCCAGGAGGACCACCGAAAAATATTTTTTGTAATTGTAATACGATGATCCAGAGTGGGGAGGCTTCTTCACCCTGATATGTTTCCCATCAAGGGCACCGATACAATTTGGGAACTGAGTTTTCTCCCAAAAAGTATCGACAACTGATTCCCAGATGTCTTCTGTTGGCTCTGGCATTACAATGTCATGCAATTCCTCCCATATTGCCACACATATTTCTTTTGTTATTTTTGACACCGTTGTGAGGCCAAGGAGGAAGTAATGATGCAATGTGGCATAACTTTGTCCTGTGGCAAGGAACCTAATATAACATAAAAATTTTAGTTATTGAAAGAGAAAAGCATAAAAATAAGTCCTAACCCTTAACCCTTACCCTATCTCTTAACCCTAACCCTATCCCCAAACCCTATCTCCTATCCCCTAACCCTATCTCCTATCCCCTAACCCTATCCCCTAACCCTATCTCCTATCCCCTAACCCCTAACCCTATCCCCTAAACCTATTCCCTATCCCTGACCCTATTCACTAACCCAGCCCTCAAAAATTGAACTCACCTGCCTTGCATTTTGCGAGTGCATTTTGAGGGCTGGGCGAGGACTGCTTGGAGCAGGGGGGGCTGAGCACCGCCGGCAGCCTGGGCAGAATGGGAGTCCTTCTCCAAGAGATTGCGGAGGGGAAGAAAGAGCCGCCCGGGTGTTCACAGCGCAGCGCGGGGAACACGGCAATAACAGCTTTCGTTTCACATTGCAATGTTCCCCGGCGCTCGCTGTCAGATACAGCACTGCCCCCTGGTCCCGGGACTTTGATAGACAGATCACGCATCCAATCCCTGTCATTCAAGGGGGGACGGGGCTGTATACGACGTTGAGCGGCGGGAACACACAAATTGAAATGATATCACTGTGTTCCCTGCGCTGTGAACATCCGGGGTCTCCTGTTCCTCTCCTCCCCTGCACAGGTAGGCACAGGCTGCAAGGTGGACACGGGCTGCATGGTGGATAGTGGGCACGGGCTGCATGGTGGACACGGGCTGCAAGGTGGACACGGGCTGCATGGTGGATAGTGGGCACGGGCTGCATGGTGGACACGGGCTGCATGGTGGATAGTGGGCACGGGCTGCAAGGTGGACATGGGCTGCAAGGTGGACACGGGCTGCATGGTGGATAGTGGGCACGGGCTGCATGGTGGACACGGGCTGCAAGGTGGACACGGGCTGCATGGTGGATAGTGGTCACGGGCTGCATGGTGGACACGGGCTGCAAGGTGGACACGGACTGCATGGTGGACACAGGCTGCATGGTGGATAGTGGGCACGGGCTGCATGATGGACACGGGCTGCATGGTGGATAGTGGGCACGGGCTGCATGGTGGACACGGGCTGCAAGGTGGACACGGGCGGCATGGTGGATAGTGGGCACGGGCTGCATGGTGGACACGGGCTGCAAGGTGGACACGGGCTGCATGGTGGATAGTGGGCAGGGGCTGCATCGTGGACACGGGCTGCATGGTGCATGGTGGATAGTGGGCACAGGCTGCATCGTGGACACGGGCTCCAAGGTGGACACGGGCTGCATGGTGGATAGTGGGCACGGGCTGCATGGTGGACACGGGCTGCATGGTGGATAGTGGGCACGGGCTGCATGGTGGACACGGGCTGCAAGGTGGACACGGGCTGCATGGTGGATAGTGGGCACGGGGTGCATGATGGACACGGGCTGCAAGGTGGACACGGGCTGCATGGTGGACACGGGCTGCATGGTGGATAGTGGGCACGGGCTGCATGGTGGACACGGGCTGCATGGTGGACACGAGCAGGCTGCATTGGTGGGCACGGATAAAGTTTACAATTAAGTGTCATTTAATGAGATAATTTATGAGGACGTGTTTAGGGGCGGGGTTGGGTGGGGCAACTGGTGGCGAGTAACCCTTGAGGCCTGGCTAGTAGCTCAGGACTTGAAATTTTGAGCCCTGCACTAACCCTAACACATATGTGTATTCACTTACCTGAGTGTCACTAGCAGCTGTTCCTCCGGTGACACAGAGCTACGCATCACAGTGTCCATTCTTGTCAGCCTTGGCCTGAGCCTCTCCAACAGGTCATCAAAGAGCGGCACTGACATCCTCGTAAAATTAAGGAATTTTGCTGGATATGAGCGCAGCTGGCAATAAATACTGGTATCCTGTAGACAATCGATTGGATACCATAGGATGCACCCAAAATTGACGTCTACTGCTTCTCTCCTCCTCCTGTCTCCTTCTCAGCTGCCTCCGCAAGACAATCAGGAGGATTGCCTCATCGATCTTCTGGACAACAGGATCCATAATTACTCAGAAAAATCAACTAACTCCAACAGACTCTGAAATGCTGTCTCCTCTCTCTCTCTCTCCTACCAAAATGGCAGCCATACATGCTCTGTAACATATTTTCTTTGTTTTCTGTGGCATTGTGGGAAATTTGGGAGTGGTGTAAGCCAAGAGATGTGTTTTTCTTTAAAAAACGCTAATTAACGCTGATGCTAAAAAACGTGCAAAAACGCCTATGCAAAACGCGGTAAAAATCAAGTTTTTTAGGCTGCTTTTTTCAGGCCTAGCTTTACAGCCCGTTTTTTAAAACGTCCGTGTGCATGAGGCCTGATCAAAAAATATTTAATTACAGGTTATCGCGTGCTAGACGAGTGGTCGAAAATGCTTTTGGTATTATGGCCAACCAGCTAGGCCAACCAACTAGGCCAGAGCCGGTACAAGGGGTGGGCAGGAGGGGCGGGTGCCCTGGGCGGAGTCTGAGAGGGGGTGGGTTGTTAGCACGCATAAAAGAGTATCATTATCATAATCCTTATCCTATTCCGGCCATCACTAAATGGCGGCCCACGGTCCGCATCCAGACTGAGCTGCTGCTCTCTTTCTGGAACGCTGCGATCACGCCATTTAATCGCCGCTTTTGTCCCCAGCCTCCTCCGCTATCATTAGCAGAGTAGAGAGGAGCAGACGGCGGGAGGCGGGACAATTCTGCACTGGGGGTGGGGCCAACACTTCGTGGAGAGCAGTAGCTGGCTGTCACATTAATCGGGAGGTGATTGGCTGCTAGGAGGCGGTCCTATCAGCCAATCACCAGTTCACTAATATGAAAAGTCAACCCAGCAGCTCCCATGCCCCGCCTTTAGTTTAGGATTGTCCTGCAGCTCCCGCCTCCTGCTCTCTGTTCTGTGAAAGTTTTGAGAGTGAAGGGAGGAAAATATATGGAACTGTGAAGGATGGGAAGCGGGGGAATGGGGGCAATACTGTGTGGGGTGATGTGTGAGTGAACTCTGTTTCTATTGCATAAAAACTCATTGAATTTGTATTGTTTTAAGTATATTCTTGTTTTGAATTGACATTGATTCTTTCTTAAATAGGGGGGGGCGCAGTTTGCCATCTTTGCCCTGGGCACCAAATGGCCTTGTCCCAGCACTGCTCCAGGCCATTTAATTTGGCCCTCGCACCTCTCCTGCAGCTGCTGGAGAGCTCAAGCCCTCCTCTGGTCCTCCTCCAGACCCCTACTTTCTGCTTTCCAGCAATGCATCCAGCTTCTTCCCAGCAGCAGCATAAGGCAGAGGCAGGGCCGGCACTACCTATAGACAAGGTAGGCGCCGGCCTAGAGCACACATTAGTCATGGGCGCTGTACTGATGCTCCCCACCACCCCCAAGCTCAGTGAGTGACTCCACCCCCCAAAATGGTAGCAATCTATAAAAAGGTGGGGTATACATGGGCAGGGCAAAGGGGGTGGAATCAGGGGTTGTCAGTGAAATTCGGCTGTCCGCAGAGCAAACAGCCAATTTTTCCTGTTTCTAACATAAATACCCATTTCCGTCTTAATGATGTAATGCCTTACCTCAAGATCTTCCATTACCTCCAAAACCCCTTCATCCATGCATTCATCCTTACCTCAGCCCCCTCATTCAAACCTCACCAGCCAAGCATTCCATTAAAGGAGCCATTACCAGTATATATCTTACATGTTCATCTCAGCATCGGGCAGCATCATTGACCCTGTCCCAGCTCAGTGAACGCCTTTATTTAGAAACCATTCAAAAGCCACACCCTCAAAGGTTTGCCTCCAACAGCTAAACCCCTCCCACAAATGATGTGGCCTCATCTCATTCACACAGGATGTGAATGACCATATAAGGACATACAATACAATGGTGTTACAATACAGGGACAATTGTTTTCCTTCAAAAGAACCAATCACAGAATACATTCAAATAGACTAAGCAGTGATGTCCAAACCGCCTAACTGCTTTTAATGACAACGAACAATATAAAGCCATGGCTCAGTGGGCCATAATATTTATATCGTTATGCTAAAGTTCCAATGTACACAGAGATGTTCGCTTGAAGTTATTAATGCAGTCACCGGGAAATGGCCAGTCTCCCAGTGAGGCACAAATGAACTTCCTTAAACCAGCAAACACGTCTGTAGTGTCCACAGGAAGATTTACGCAGCCAATGGTCTTCCGCCAACGTCTTTATGTGCGAATACGCTCAGATGAGCGCATTACAGCAAAACCGACACTGGGGGGCATCTGACAACATACATTAATAAAATTTTCCATGACAGTCCCTCGTTTTTGTCATATCCTCCCATGTGTCTCTTGATGAATTTCGATCTTCTTACACCTGGCCTTACAGTCCATAAAAAGGAAAACACGGCTTGACATGTAGACTCTGTTCTTCAGTAGAGATAACATGGTGAGCTGTAGTAGTCGCTGGTCGGTCTGGGATCCTCTGTGTCTTGTTTGCAGGTCGGGCGTCTTGGGGCGTCTCATTGAGGAAAATGTGGTCATCCGCTCCAAATCTGGTCACGCGTCCAAATCGGGCAACAGGAGCACCTCATCACGATATATATAAGGAATAGAAACAAAAACAACATGAGTAAATATACCCCTACTTCCTTCAACTATGATCCGCTGCAAAAATAAAAATTAAATCCCCACAGATTCCCAGACCGTTAAAAAGGATTCCATCCTTCACTAGCTACAGCTCTGGCTTTGCTTCTTAGGGATCAAGCCCCATCCATATGGGCCTGAACTTTGTCACTAGTATCCCCGATTCAGGTATAGCAATCTTTACTTATGAATTCCCAGGACCCCCTTTGGATTGTGGGAACTTCCTTGTAGCTTCAACAGTTACATGAAAACATCCCATCCTCAATGGATGATACCTTTTTCAATCGTTTCATAAGCTCAAGTCCCCACCGTGTACAAGCAATTCCCTTCTAGGTGTCCCTGTCATTCTTAGCTTCCCTCGTGCCATCAGACCCTCGCGATCGGCCGCGACATAAGATGCTGGGATGAGATTCACCAGCACAAATGAATCTCTTCCATTAGGGGAATTACTTTATAAACTGTAGATCCGAAGCACATTTTTTTTTCTTTTTCTTTTTTTTTATTTTTTATTATTTTTTTTTATTTTTTTTATTTTTTTTTTTTTTTCCACCTCAGCGAACATTAAAGAGACTTTTATTCAACTTAACGTTCATTTTTGTCTCTTTCTTTAAGTCACATCATTTGTGGTGTTTATCTTTTCATTTATAAATTTATTGCATATAATTTTCCCTCTCCCCCTTCCCCACCCCCCCCCACACCTTGCAACCCCCCCCCCCCCACACCTTGCAACCCCCCCCTTTTTTTATTTATTTTTTATTTATTTATTTATTTATATATATATATATATTTTTTTTTCCTTTCCCCCTTTTTCCCTATTATCTGCCCTTCTATGCGAAATTATTTATCGTGTAATCTCCTCCACATATCTCCACGTGTCTTTAAATTCCTTCCATGCTGTCCATTTTCCCCTCTCTTCTCCCCCCATTTCTCTTACCTCCCCATTCTCCTCTATATTTTCTAGATTTTGTATCTTACTCATTTGAAATATTAAATCCCTAATGCTGGGGCTTTCTGCTTCCCTCCACTTTTTTGGGATGAGGCTTTTTGCAACGTTTAGAAAAATGGGTATCAACGAGTTTTTATATTGTTTGACAGGAAGATCTGTCCCGTGAAACAAACATGTCCATGGATCATCCGCAATTTCCACCCCTATAATTCCTTTATAAGCTGGCGGACTTCCTTCCAATATTTCTTAATGACGGGACACTCCCACCATATGTGGGCTGTAGTTCCTGGTTGTTTGCATCCCCGCCAGCACTCTGACGACTGATCTGTTACAAATCGGCTGGTTTTGTCTGGTGTCATATACCATCTTGCGAGGCATTTAAAATTTGTCTCTATCATCCTATTATCTACCACCGAACTGTGTAGTAATTTTAAAATTTTCTTCACTTTCTGTGCACTGCAACGTGTCCCCAGATCGTTTTCCCATTTTTTGATGTAAGGCGGGTCCTCCCCCTCTGATTGAATTTTATATATCCGCCCTATGTTCTTCCTTGAATTCACCTTTAGACAGAGCTTTTCTAGTGGTCTATACTGCTCTTTGTCCCTTAATGGATGGGGTAATTTTTCAGTAAAGTGACTCAATTGGAGGAACCGCCAGACATCCAATTTCATTAAACTCGTGTCCTTATTTAGTGCATGATAGGTTTTAATTTTGCCATGGTGTATTATATCCTTTAGTTGTGCATTCTCTTTTTTCAACCAATTTCCCCCCACTTCCTTTTTTCCCGGTACAAAAAAATCATTTTGCTTCAAATATATTAATGGGGAATTATATGTCCATTTTTTTTGTGCGTGAATCCGATCCCAAATTTTTAGTGCTGTATGTGTGATTTCGTGTGTCCCTAATCCCATGTGCCTATAATGTGGAGGGTTCCAAATTATTCGCCCCAACTGTGTGCCACTCATTTCTTTTTCTAAACTAACCCATCTTTTTTCGTTCGCCTCTTTTGCCCACTCTATTACCCGAGTGAGACAAATCGCATTTTGGTATTTTTGAAAATCCGGTACCGCTAAGCCTCCTTGTTTCTTGCTCCTGCTTAAGACATTAAATGCTATTCTCGGTCTTTGGTTTTTCCAGATATACTTAGAGATTAACCTTTTCAATGTTTTTAAATATGTTTGTGGGAGTGATATAGGTAGCATTTGTAACTTATAGAGTATTTTTGGGGCCAGAACCATCTTAGTCACGTTGATCCTGCCAATCCAGGAGAGGGAGGTTATTGAAAGTTTTTTAATTTCGCTTTTAATTTCGTCTAGTAAGGGAATATAATTAGTATTATATATTGCTTTGACCGTGGGGACCAGTTTAATTCCTAAATAATTAATCTCTTTTTGCCAAGGGAAATGGAATTCTTTTATTAATTTGGCTTCTTCCTGCTTACTGATACTAACATTTAAAATTTCGGATTTGCTGGGGTTTATTTTCAGATTTGAAATCTCCCCGTATTCCTTTAATGTCTTTAACAGGATCGGGATCGTTGTCCTTGGGCTAGTTATATAAAAGAGAACGTCATCCGCAAAGGCTGCGAGTTTGTGTTCTTCTATCCCAACCTTTATCCCTTTAATATCCGGATTGTTTCGGATAGCTGATAACAGGGGTTCGAGTGAAAGCACGAACAACAAGGGAGATAGCGGGCACCCCTGCCTGGTGCCATTTTTCATTGTAATGATTGAAGAAGGAGTTCCGTTGACTTTAACAAATGCCTGAGGCTCATTATACAGCACCCCTATCCACTTGAGCATACGCGGGCCTATTCCCATTACCTCCAGGGTTCCGAACATGAGTCCCCAGTCTACCCTGTCGAACGCTTTTTCAGCGTCCATTGACAGGAGTAGACCTGGGGACCCACCGTCTTCCAACACTCTGAGCAAAAGGAGGGAACGCACCCCGTTGTCCCTCCCCTCTCTCCCCGGAACAAATCCGACCTGGTCCGGATGGACCAGGTCGGTTAACCTCTCTTTCAACCTGGACGCAAGTACCTTAGCATATAATTTGGTATCCGCGTTCAGGAGAGCTATAGGTCTGTAATTTGAGCAGAGTGT
Source organism: Lithobates sylvaticus (assembly GCA_028564925.1). NCBI lineage: Eukaryota > Metazoa > Chordata > Amphibia > Anura > Ranidae > Lithobates > Lithobates sylvaticus. The sequence continues at coordinate 306,422,253 of CM053030.1, read as the reverse complement.
GCTGTCCTTACCCTCCTTCAGGATCAAAGTTATTGAGGCCTGCAATGCCTCCCCTCCCATTTTAAATTCTGATCCGAGACCGTTCATGTACTGACACAGCCTCGGAACTAAAATGTTACTAAATTTTTTTAAATAAAGGGAAGAGAAGCCATCCGGGCCAGGGCTTTTACCTACTGCTGTTTCCTTTAAGGCTTTGTGTATTTCTGCTTCCGTAATTGGTCTGTCCATGAAAAGTCTTTCCTCCTCTGACAGGCAAGGGAGATTGCTTTTTTCCAAGAACCCTTTGATTTTTTCTAGGCTCTTTTTATCTTGTGCTCCTTTCAGACCAACGGAATAAAGAGCCTCATAATAGTTTTTAAAGACTTCGGCTATCTCCCCTGTTGCGTGCGCCATCCCCCCACCCCCGTTTTGAATTTTTTCAATAAAGTTAAGATCCCTCTGTTTTTTCAGCTTTCCTGCTAGATATTTACTTGTCTTATTATCCCAACGATATCTCTCTCTTGCCCTATTATTGAATATCCTATTTATTTCCTGTTCTCTCAAGTCTTTAAGTTCGTCTCTCTTTTTAACCAGTAAGTGGAAAAGTTCCTGTTGTTGCGCATTTTGTTTCTTGTGTTCTTGCTCTAGTCTATGGATCTCATCGGTTATTCTCAACATTTCCCTTTTTTTTTCCCTTTTTTCCCCGGCGCCTATGGAGATGAGGACTCCCCTCATGTACACTTTATGCGCTTCCCATAAGGTGGCGCTAGTAATTCCTTCGGTATCATTGACCCTAAAAAAGAATTAAATTTCCTTCTGTATTTGTTCCAGTGTTTTTCCCTCTTGTAATAGACTTTCCTCTAGTTTCCAACTATACAGTTGTCTCTGTATTCCGGGTATCCCAATCTTCATTGACACCGGGGAATGATCCGACAGGGTAGATATCTCTATCTGTGTGGACCTTATTTGGTCTAACATTCTGTGTTCTGTCAAAAAATAGTCTAGTCTGGAGTACGTCCCGTGCACAGGGGAGAAGAAGGTATAGTCTCTTGTTTTCTCGTGTTGTACCCTCCACACATCTATCAATTGTATTTGTTTCAACTTGAGTTTTATCTTTCTTAATAAACCCTTACTTGTCCCCTGTGCCCGGGACGTACAGTCCTTCTCCGGCTCCAAACAAAAATTAAAGTCCCCGGCCAGTATTACCTCCCCCATTTTAAATTTTATAAGTCTATTCAATATCTGTATCAGGTAGTTTATGGGGTTTTTATTAGGACAATATACATTTGCCAGGGTCAGATACCTCTCCCCTATTTTCCCCTTTAGGAACAAATACCGTCCCTCTGGGTCAGTTATCCTGTCAATAAGTGTAAATCTAGTCTGTTTCTCAAATCCTATTGCAACCCCCTTCGCCCTACTTATGGGAGAATCGGCATAGTACCACATCTGATAGTTTCCCGTGTTCAATTTGGTATTTGTTTCCAGGGACAAGTGGGTTTCCTGCAGGAACACCACGTCTGCTCTGTACTCCTTTAATTCTTTAATTAGTTTAAACCTCTTGGTCGGAGAGTTTAGGCCTTTTACATTATACGTTACCAAGTTAACCTCCATCATATATACCCTTTAGATAGAGTGCTTCCATATTTTCCTAACTCCTGCCCCCTTTCATGTAACCCCTTATTTTTTTTATTTATTTTTTTATTTAGGTTTTGCAAGGTGGTTCTCCTCCCTCTCCCCCTCCCTAACCCCCCCTTATGCCCCCTCCCTAACCCCCCCTCGCCCTCCCCCACCCCCCGGCCATCTTCCGGCCTTGGTTCTTTGTATGGGCACCCAATCTTTGCCCAACCCATGAACCGTATGGCTTAGGGTGAGGCTCTGGCTGCGGCCGCCTATGCCTGTCCCGCCCCTATCCCTCTCAAAGAGGGTACTGATAGGGTTGGGAGAGAGCATTCTTTGGAGGCCCCCTATTCCCTTACAGGCCTTTATTTATTTTTTTACTTTGATTTTGCTTTCCTGTTTCCCGCCCCCCCACCTCCCGCCACCCCCCATCCCCTCTCAATAATTCTGCTTATTTCCCTTCATTGACCATCCGACCTTCTCTTCCCCCCTCATCTCCTAGGTATATCCGGGACCGGGATGTCTAATCTATGGCAGAAGTCCTCAAGTTCGTCCAAAAATTTAAGTCTAATTGTCCTTCCCTCTCTCGGGACTAGTAATGCTGCTGGAAAACCCCAACTATACTTTATGTTTGCTAATCTCAGTTGCTCTAGTAAGGGTTTTAATTGCCTTCTCCGGGCCAGAGTTCCTGCTGAGAGATCTGAAAAGACCTGCAAAGCGGATCCGTCATATTGTAGGGGAGGGCTTCCTCTAAGTTTACTCCATATCCTTGCCTTATCTTCAAAGAGATGAAATTTAATGATTACGTCTCTTGGAATATCTTCTCTTAGTCCTGGAGGTTTACGGACCCTATGTACCCGATCGATCTTCAGATCGTCATTTTCCCCTCTACCCAATAATGGGTTAAAAATCCTCTTCATTTTAACAGTCAGGTCTTCTCCCTGTTGTTCTGGGATTGCTCTTATTCTCAAATTTTGACGTCGGCTTTGGTTTTCTTGTTCTTCCATTTTATACACTATGTCCCTATGTTCCATCTGCATTTTCCCAACTTGAGCTTTTAATTCTAGGATTTCTTGAGACTGTTTTTCCATTCGTTCCTCCACCTCTTCTACTCTTCTTAAGAGGTGGCCCATATCAGTCCGCACATTTTCTATTTCCGTTTTTATTGAGTTCTCTAACTTTGCGAACATTTCTGACATCTCATCCTTTGTAGGGATCAGGGCGATGTTCCTCTGTATTTCTGTCCTACCCGTATTCGGATTCATATCACTATCTGTTTCTTCTCTAGCCCCGGCTCCTATCTCTTCTGTTGGTTGTGTTGTTGTTAAAGGTTCCTTTTTTTTTTCTTTTGACCCCTGTTTTTTTTCTACTCCTGGGCTTTTTAAACTCACTTCTTTTAAATATTTTTGCATCGTGCTTGAGTTTAAGCTTTCTCTAGGGTTTTTGGGTTCATTTGTTTTTTGTGCCCTTCCCTTCATTTTCCCCTCTGTAAGTTTTCTCCTCCCCAGGGTGCTCTCCCTTTTTTCCCCTTCTTCAAGGGGGGGGAGTCAAGGGGGTCCCAGAGCCCTGTTGTGGGGGGAAATAAAAATATGTCTTTTATGCGAGTGGGTTAGGGCGAGCCCTCTTGTAGGTTTGTGAAGGGCTCTAAGTCTTGCTTCTGATGTTTGCTCCTCCCCCTAAGATATATAAAACCGGCTCGATCGATGTAAGCTCGTTTCTAATTAAACAGGGGTTCCACTCATCGTAGGGCTAAGGGAATAAGTCCCCAGAGACAGAGAAAAATATATAAAGAGAGAAAACCGGAGCGGGTGGGGGCATGTGCATCCAGACACAGTATGAGATTGTCCTTTCTTCCTTTTTCCCCCGTGAGGGTCCGACAGTCCAAAACTCAACGCTTGATCGTTTTACTACTGGTTTAAAAGCCGCCAGGTTACAGGGGTCACCTTGCGTACAACACTGTTTAGTATACAGTTCCAGTTTGGGAATACAGTTTAGTAATACCCTTCAAGCTGTGGCGCCAAAAGACCCCAATTTTGCTCGCCTTTACAACAGACCCTGGCAGTGCTTTTGTACACAGCGTAATATGTCCTGGCCCACATATGCCCGACTGAGTTTGCTATAAATAGGTCACATCTTTTACCACAAGAAAGAAACGGGGTAATGACAGGTTAAATTACCCACACTTATGTTCTATCACACATGGCCTCCATCAATATCCTGATATCCCTCTTTCCTCTGAGCCATATGGTGCGATGATATCAACAGCGTTTATCTCTCCAAATTATCTTGCTGGGCCCCCCATACACTTTTCCTCATATATGTCTTCAATAGCGATATGTATGCTCATATATATCTTCAATAGCATTAACACATTACATCAGAGTCCGTAACACTATTCTTTTTTTCTCTTACCCAGCCGAGTCCAGGGATCCCCAATGTTCAGTGTAAGCAGTAAAAAGAGGGGGGTATACCTTCACCTACCACCTGAGGTGGCCCACCGACTTCCTTCCTTCTGTCTGGTGTTACTTGTTTTTTTTCCCGTTTTCTAACTTGTAGTTGTACGACTTGTTCCCGGCTCCTACCGCCAGCTGCCCGGGAAGTTTCACTCTGACTCAAACAGGAGAGAGACACCGTCAGATAATACAAGTCATGCACATGGATGAAGAGCGGGGGGAGGGCGGGGGTGGGGGTTCGTTTATGCCGGCGGCTTCGGCTGCATTGGGCACAGTGTCAGGCGCTATAATTTGACGCTCGTACCGCGTCTATAACCTTCCCTCCCGTGCTCTGGTATGCAGCCTTACCCAATTCCTGGTCTGTCTCTTGAGTGGCGTGTGGCTGCCACCACCACCGCCTCCGCCTGCAGGTTCAAGGGGGGGATAGTGCGTCCCTCGGAGCTAGCGTTCTTCTCACCACGCGTCGCTCCTGCTGACCTTCCGGAACGGCCACCATCTCCTCACACCAGCGCCGCACTCAGGCCCCTCCCCTACGTCCTCTACGTCCGCGCCATCCCCGAGTGACTTGCCAGTACCACTTCAAACAGCCATGTCCTGAGACTATTACTACCAGGCACAAGGCTCTGCAAAGTGTGGTCCGGAGCACACTTGTGGGCTACCTAGTTATCCCGATACCAAAGCTGGTGAGAACCAGAGCTATTGTCAAAATTATAATTAATTTTACCCTCTAGAAATGTATCGATAAATTCCATTTACAAGTGTCTGTTTGGAGTCTTTTTTTTGTCACAACTCCTCATACCAATATGCCTATATATCATACACCGCTGTCATCACTGGGGTACTAGAGCTCCGTGGAGACTCAGAGTAGACCCAACCATGTGTCCTGTTCACTGAAAGGAAATAAATCAAGATTAGGGCTTACTGCTTGGTATGCTGTACAATCCGAAACCAGATCTCGGAGATTTGCCCTTTGAGATAAAGAAAAGTATACACAGCAAGTTTCTCTCCGAGCAAATCTAAATCTTTATTCTTGGGTGTGAATATAAGAGGGACTTTCAGAAAGTACCGCAGTTTAACAGATTATCCAATCACATACAGAGACACATAAGTACAGTCTGATGCCCACAGTGAAACTAATTATTTCTAAAATATCACGTGCTTTACAAGAAAATGAAATCCAACAGAAGATTACAGTATTATGGAAAAACGAAACTAGATTAGCAAGACTTGAGCATATTTCACAAAATGGATGTTAGAGACACACAAAATGGAAGCTGACTATAATACAAAGAAGTAGTTAAACTAAATATCCCTTCAATCCCCTCTTAGATCATATAAGATGATCTCTACATTCTATGTTGTGCTTTAATACTTCTTTGGGGCTGTGGCATAGATTGCCTGATGACTCTTCATGTATGTCATGTGAGATAGAACCTTATCATCAGGAGATTGAAGGTGCGCAATTATGTAAGTGCAACATTTAAAACAGAGGTAAAGAATCAGAGCAAGGATAAATACCATAACAAGGACAATGTCTTTTAACCATAAAAATATACCTCCAAGCCCAAATCCTGCATTGGCAAATGGGCTCCATGTTTTATCAATGTCCCTAGCTTCCTGCTGGAGCTGGCCTCTAGTGGATGTCCTCTTTTATAATCCCCTACCATTCCCATGACAGATAACAAGGATGCAAGGTAACACCATCCCTTAACATGGAGGGGCACCCAGGGATAACACACTTTCCTACAACATACATGGATACTTTGTCCCAGAGCAAAAAGGTCTCTTAGCGACAGACTCATGAGCGCACTTGTCCTGTGTTGCGATTATAAATTAGTGTAATATTTCACCTACATTTTTAGAGAAAAAGAAAAGTTATGCAAAGTACAGTTTAACCCTGGGTCAGTTACTTGAAACAGTGAGCAGGCAGGGGCAGAGACTCCGGATTCGCACATGGAGATATTAAATATTGACCTGCTGCAGAAAGAGGGGTTAGTCTGTGTCTCATTCCCTAAATTAAAACACCAAACAGGGGAATGACTTCTACCTGCTATTGGAAAGGTAACAATGTTGTTTATGTACAGAGTGGATATGTTAGTCAAGAATACAGGAGGAGTCTCATTGAGAAAGGAGGAAACCTTTAAAGGTACAGCCAAAAGGGCAATTCGGGCAGTGCTAGGATGTAATATTATTATTATTATTATTATTATACAGGATTTATATAACCGTTTGCGCAGCGCTTAATATGCTACATATTCAACATTCTTCATACCCTGATTTTTTAGCATAAGCATACTTAAATTTTAGCAAAAGCATCTTATCAGTAAAACTATCTCCAATCTCTCTCTTGGTTCTAGCTTGTGTCAATATAATGTTCTTGTGTGTGTGTGTGTGTTTGTGTTCCCACAGATACTTTTAATTGCACCCAAATCTTCAGGGTGGTAGATACAGTTAGTGGTGATCCAGGTGGGTAGGAACACTGTTAGAGAGATCAGGGTCAGTGGGCAGAATGCCTTGTCAGAAGTCTGTGGTGAAGTAAGCGAGGTCATCTTCTCTGGCCGGACCTGCTTTCCCAGGAACTCCTTCATCTGCTTGGACTTCTGCTTGAGGGCCTCCTGTATCCAAGATCTCCTTCTTGCTCTTGGGGCTTTGGGCAACCTTTTTTTTTTTTTTTACTCTGTTGGTATGGATCCAGGACTGGCAATTTTCCACTAGGATGGCTGTTCTGGTCACTGCAACCACTGTGGTAGGAGGTCCAAAGGGATACTCTTGCTTCTTATTTCTGTTCAGCTGATGGACCACCACGGTGTCTCCCAATTTGAAGGGGTGAGTAGTTTCCTGTGAAGAAAAAGAAAAGGTGCGAGCAACATTTCTCTCAACTGTTTCAGTTGAACGCCACATATAGCTCATACACCTACACACATACACACACACATACACACATACATTCACATACACTCACACACACACTCACATACACACGATCACACATACACTCACATACACATACACTCACACACATACACACACACACACACACACATACATACACTCACATACACATACACTCACACACATACACACACACACACACACACACACACATACATACACTCACATACACTCACACACACACACACACACACACACACACGATCAAACGTCCAGCATTATCTCAAAAAGACAAAAAAATGTTCTTTTGTGAAGCAAGAACTCCCCAGCACATCGGACCATGGACCCATTCTCTTCCTCTGCTGATCCGATGTCTAAAGAGGCCATGTTCACTCCGATTCTGGCTCACCATCGCTGTCAGCAAAATTTGGCTGTCCGCAGAGCAAACAGCCAATTTTTCCTGTTTCTAATATAAATACCCATTCCCGTCTTAATGATATAATGCCTTACCTCAAGATCTTCCATTACCTCCCAAACCCCTTCATCCATGCATTCATCCTTACCTCAGCCCCCTCATTCAAACCTCACCAGCCAAGCATTCCATTAAAGGAGCCATTACCAGTATATATCTTACATGTTCATCTCAGCATCGGGCAGCATCATTGACCCTGTCCCAGCTCAGTGAACGCCTTTATTTCAAAACCATTCAAAAGCCACACCCTCAAAGGTTTGCCTCCAACAGCTAAACCCCTCCCACAAAGGATGTGGCCTCATCTCATTCACACAGGATGTAAATGACCATATAAGGACATACAAGACAATGGTGTTACAATACAGGGACAATTGTTTTCCTTCAAAAGAACCAATCACAGAATACATTCAAATAGACTAAGCAGTGATGTCCAAACCGTCTAACTGCTTTCAATGACAACGAACGATATAAAGCCATGGCTCAGTGGGCCATAATATTTATATCGTTATGCTAAAGTTCCAATGTACACAGATATGTTCGCTTGAAGTTATTAAAGCGGTTCTGCACTCTGAAAAAAAAAATTTTTTTTTAGGATGTAATATAAAGTGTGCTTACCTTTATTAGGGGACTCACCTGTTCCATCTTCCATCTCGATCGCCGCCGGTTTTCGTCCGATGAAGTTCCTCGTCTTCTTCTTTAGTGCTGGGGGCCATCTTGCCTGTGGGCATGTGAAACACCCACAGGGACTTTAGATGGCCCAGCATGCACTGCCGTTACTCGCGCGTGCGCAGTAACGGCTCATCTGCCGAGATCTCACGAGATTTCGGCAGATGCGGCCGAAATCTCGGGAGATTTCGGAAGATGTGGCCGAAATCTCGCGAGATTTCGGAAGATGCCCGCACTGACTCCTGGGATCAATGACACCAGATCCCAGGAGACAGTGCGGCGTGACGACGATCGACGCAAGACTCCGCCCGCCGCCGCAGAGGGAGAAGACCGGAAGTCTTCAATTACAAGGTAAGTAAAAAAAAAAAAAAAAAAAAAAATTTAATTTAGTACTCTTTGCCTGATTTGGAAGGCAAAGAGATTTACTAAATGAAATGAGTGCAGAACCGCTTTAATGCAGTCACCGGGAAATGGCCAGTCTCCGGGTTAGGCACAAATTAACTTCCTTAAACCAGCAAACACGTCTGTAGTGTCCACAGGAAGATTTACGCAGCCAATGGTCTTCCGCCAACGTCTTTATGTGCGAATACGCTCAGATGAGCGCATTACAGCAAAACCGACACTGGGGGGCATCTGACAACATACATTAATAACATTTTCCATGACAGGGTGGAGCCAAAAGGGGCCGACAAAATGAGGTTTCGCCTAGGGTGTCAAAAATCCTTGCACCAGCCCTGGGAAGGGGTGGTGCACTGTCATGTATGTGATGTAAGGGAGAGTGGGGGACTCAACTTCTAAAGTTGGGGTGACTCTTGACATCGAATGTAAGGGGATGGGATGCGATGGACATGTAATCTTACAGATACAACCGGCCCTTTGGAGGGCAATAATAATGCTGATGTGGCCCACAATGAAATTGCCCTGCCCTATAAATATTATACTGGTCTGCTTACCTTCAGTTGTTATGAATCTTCTGTGTGTTGGTGTTTGAAATCGTTTGGCTGGTCCGTGGCATTGAGCGAGAGTACGTTCTGTGTTCGTACATTACAACGTTCTGTGTGGCTGGTCGGAGTGTACCATGGTGCTTTATGGGAGTTTATAAGCTCCACCCCTCTTCATTCGGTGCCATCTTTACCAACAGAACGATGGCTGAAGAAAAGGGCCATGCCGTTCCCGAACGATTTAGCCTGCAAAGTTTCAAAAAAAAGGCAACACCTATGTCCCTGGATGAGATGAACACTATGGTGAGTATTCTGTAAAAAAATAATTATGATGGGAGGCGCAAAAACTACCCCAGGCCTAATACAAGAAAAGACACCATCATGGAGAAGGTTTTCCATGTGCTGGAGAAAAAGTATGGTGTGGAGCGAACAAAGGACCAGCTGCGCAAGAGATGGTCTGACTTGAAGCATAGGGAGGAAGCCCAGTTGCATAAAATACATAGAATTATCCAAAAAGGTATTTTAGCTTGTTTTCTGATGTGACGGACCTAGCCGGGCCACGGGCTGTTGGAGGGGACTGAGTGCGAGCCTGTTGCCTTGCGATTATGGGCCCTGGCATTTGGGGGAACAGTGCTCTTTGAGCTGCAAGCCTGGGACCCCTGAGCTGGTGATACTTGGATTCAGGTCCATGCTGGCCCCCCAATACACATAGAATCTGTATGTGTATTTGGCATATTAGCAAGAGACGCTAATGTCATGACTCATGAACTCCAGCCACCTGTGTTATGTAATTGAGTATAGTCTGGCTTGTAGAAGTGTTTCACCTATTGTTGTGTGTGCTAATTAACCCTGCAATTGAATGAAGGAGCCCAGTGTTGATTAAGATAATTAGCTCATGCTAATTAGGTTAAGCTTTAGTCATCTAGCTGTATATAAGTGTGACATGTCAAATAAAGATTCATTCCTGATGTACCCTACACTGGTGTTGTCTGGTGACTGGGTGAGCTAATGGGTCTTGGATTGTGTGGTACCGGACAGAGGAAGCATTTACGGCGGACATCTCGGGTACGAGGTCCGTCACAATTGGTGGCAGCAGTGGGATCGTGCTTCCTTGTCGTGAACACATCCAAACCATCACCTGGATCCAAGGCCCGGATAGCAGAGGTACAGATACGTCGTCATGGAAGAGGAATTTGGAAGGAGGTTGCGAGAGATGCGGATACAGCACAGAGGACCAGTATCGGTGCAGGTCCTGCTGGGATGGTATGATTCTGTTCGCCTACAACTCTGGAAAGAAGCGCTAGCCTGTGAGCAGCGACACCAGGGAAAAATTCTCCCCTCCATCCATGTAAGGTACTGGTCGCAGTATGAAGTACGAATGCTGTTATTGGGGGAACAACCGAAGCAGGAGTGGACAGCTGAGTTAAGCAGGTTGATCCGGGCAGAAATGCGTTTGGACGAGAGCTACAGAGCCCTCCGGTGGTATGTAGCACAAGTGTGCCCGTGGACAGCGGATGACAGGCCCACGGAAGGCTTCGATTATAATGGCCTGGGATTGTTGTACTGGAGGCTGTCCGAGGACCCCGACTTTGGGAGTGATCTGGAGTGGCGTTTGGAGGAAATAATGGAGCACAGAGAGCAAAGATTGAACGTCTCGGAAGTGCTCTGGGCACAGGAAGATTTGGAGTTCCTGGCCGCTCAGGAATGGGAGCTGGAGATTGCCTACATACAGCTGCTAGACACTGCTCAGCAGCAGGGTGGGGCTCCCTTTGCCTGGGACTATCAGGAAATACCAGCAGACAGCTCTGAAATCCTGGCTGAAGAGTCAGCAATGTGGCAGAGTAACAGAGTGCTTTGCCCACCTGCCCCGCAGCTATGGATGCAGAGGTCTTATGGCGGATGCAGCAAGTGCTGACTGACCTTGACAAACCTGTTACTGCACAAGACGAGGTTGGATGGAGGAATGTGCCTGTCCAGCAGCATGCCAGAGAATCGGCAGTGGAAAATCTGGAGATTGGCATCCCCAAAGCTGAAGTGCTGACAACAGGGCAGAGCTCTGCTAACCTCTGCCCAGCACCGATGGCATCTTCTAGGTTCCACGGAAAGATGGTGAACCTCTATCCCCAGCCATCAGTTGTAGAGACTGGGGATTTAATAGACTTTTCTGCTGAGGAAAAACAACCTGATGAGCCTCCATCAGAAGAGCTGGTATTAGGGCCAAACTTCACTGAGCTCTGCCCAGCACCAACAGCAGTATCCGTGGAGTTACAAGGAACTTCCCCAGCTGAAGCGCAGGTCACCGGACAGAGGGTCCAAGACCTCTGCCCCACACCGGTGGCAGTTATGGAGGCTCAGGGTGAGAAGGTGGCAATCACTTCCCAGCAGCAGATACAGGGGGATAAGGGAGAGGAGGTGTTTGTCGTCCCTCCCCAACAGTTGGCCAGGGTGGAGAAAGCGATCTTTCCTCCCCAGCAAAGATTTGTGCACCTGGGAGACAGTACCAGAGACATGTTGTCCCAGCAGCCAGATGTGGGAGTGGAGGAAGCCAGCCTCCTGCCCCAACGGTTAACCAGAGCGGAGGATGTGGAGTCCCCAGCAGAAGTGCTGGCAACAGGGCAGAGTGCTACCCACCTCTGTCCAGCACCAGCAACAGCTGCGGAGTTCCAGGGAGCTGGGGCAGTCTGCCTCTCTCCCCAACAGTTAGCTGGAGGAGATGATGTAGGGAAGCTCCTACACCCACCTGAACTGCTGGCAACGGAACAAAGTGCTGCTGGCCTCTGCCCACAACTAACAGAGGGCAGATTTCTTGTAAAGGGGGATGGGACTGCAGTCCCCACCTGTATACCCCCGGGATGCTGGGCGGTTGGCCCAAATCCCCAACAGCATGACGGAGTGATCCCAGTCACCCTGTCTTCTCTCCAGCGGCTGAAAAGACTCCAGGGAGAAGGACCAGTCCGGGCCTCTCCCCAGCGGCAGATATGTTCTCTGAGAGAGGCAGAGGTTGGCTGGGTGAGGAATACTCCGTTTGGAACTATTTGTTTGGGGTACTGGGTGTATCCCAGCATTAGAGGACTGGAACCACTGACTAACTTCGGAGTCAACCCGTCTGGGGTCCCCTCCTGTGTTAGTCTCCTGCCGAAAGGGGAGAAATGTGACGGACCTAGCCGGGCCACGGGCTGTTGGAGGGGACTGAGTGCGAGCCTGTTGCCTTGCGATTATGGGCCCTGGCATTTGGGGGAACAGTGCTCTTTGAGCTGCAAGCCTGGGACCCCTGAGCTGGTGATACTTGGATTCAGGTCCATGCTGGCCCCCCAATACACATAGAATCTGTATGTGTATTTGGCATATTAGCAAGAGACGCTAATGTCATGACTCATGAACTCCAGCCACCTGTGTTATGTAATTGAGTATAGTCTGGCTTGTAGAAGTGTTTCACCTATTGTTGTGTGTGCTAATTAACCCTGCAATTGAATGAAGGAGCCCAGTGTTGATTAAGATAATTAGCTCATGCTAATTAGGTTAAGCTTTAGTCATCTAGCTGTATATAAGTGTGACATGTCAAATAAAGATTCATTCCTGATGTACCCTACACTGGTGTTGTCTGGTGACTGGGTGAGCTAATGGGTCTTGGATTGTGTGGTACCGGACAGAGGAAGCATTTACGGCGGACATCTCGGGTACGAGGTCCGTCACATCTGACATTTCTGCTCTCTCAGCTAGGCATGCAATCCATGTAGTCTCTCTGCAATGTCTTCATCAATGCAAACTATATTCTTTAGCATGCATGCTTTTTACATGATTTTATGTTTTTAAAACCTAGAAAGACCCAAGAAAGCACACTTTGAAAACAGAACTATGACAACAGAAATGGATATTGTTCTGGTTGATGACCCAGATCCAGCTACTGCAATAGGACCAGATGATGATGATGCAGAACCATCCCAAACTATAACAGATGTTAAAGCAGACCAGGCCCAGCATTCCTCTGAGACCATAACAAGCAGCACAGGTAATCTACTACACCTACACTTTAGCATCCACTCCATTTCCCAAACATTTTACTGATTTTACTTTTTTTGTTCTTATCTTCAACAGCACAGCATCTGTCTGAGGAACAGGGATTAAATTCCCTCACTGCCCAAAGATTGGTATCTGATATTTTGAAGTGCTCATCAGAGTTAGAGAAACTCAAAGATCACTTGACCTCTGTCCAAAAAAGTTTTATGGTTGTAGTTGACACACTATATAAAATTTAACACGTGTCACTTTTGTACATGTTTGTCTAGTTTAGTTCATGTGGTCATTGTTTGCTCAAATTTGCACCAAAACTTCAGCTAGTTCTACTGTTGAGGACAAGCACTTTTTTGTTGAAATACACATGGGATAACAGACAGGAAGGCAACTTAAAAAAAAAAAAAAAAAAAACAGACACAGAGTGTATCACACAATATCGGTTGCCAAAAAAAAAAAATAATAATTTTATGTGGGAGGGTGGATAGTACTGTGAAGGAATGTAATGTACATACTGATAATTAGAAAATGTCTATTTGCTTATGTGTATACATGTTTCTATGCAACTCCTTACTTATTATGTAGTATTCAGATTGACTGTCTGGAACTAGGAATGGCGTCTAGACCCCCCATCCCACACATACAAGAATGCAAGACGTCACAAGATAACGAGCTCTGATTGGGCTGGTTGATTTTGTCTTGTTGGCTCCTTTGGATTGTTCAAAGAGGCAGGTAACTTATTCCTCGCCTGGGGCTGTGTTAACGAACCTGCCAATGGTTTTCTGCTGACTGTATTTTCTGTTCATTGTCTGTCATTCTGAAGTACTGCAAAACAGCAGCCTGAAGTGCAGCTGCAGGTGTGTGTTTGTATCCTTACCCCTAGATGAGTTGTCTGCCTCTAGCGGTGATAAGAAATACTGCAGGAAAAGTTTATAGACGGGTTACTCAAGGTTGACAGTGTAGGACCTCTGGAGGAATATCTCAGCTTCTGGAAATTTGGCAGGCTGAAAGAAGATTTGCTGGAATGTTGGCAGTCTTATTAATGTCTATAAACGTTTTTCCTGGACCTCCCCATGTCAGCCTACTATGGGTCAGCTCCACCCCCTCTGACCCCTCCAGGACCACCTTTTTTCTAGCCCATAAAGGGCGGCTGTCTGCCCACACCAGTGTTCTTTTTTCGTCCTCGCTCCGGACGCCTTTTAAAGTTTAATTTTAGTTAGTTATTTATTTTTATTTTATTTATTTATTTTTTTCTCCATCCACCATCCATCCTGTCCGGGTTAAGCCTCTCCCGGATCAGAAGACTCCCCCAGATGGGCTGTAAATCTCCCGAGGAGTGTGGGTTCCCGTGGTGCTGGGATTGTATGGTACAGTATTGACTGTAAATGACTGTGTATTACTGGCAAGGTCACAACGGTATAAATTACTGTATACACCTTCGTTAGGCAGGTACTGGCACTCTCTCCTTCCATGTTTTTGTGCATTCATACAGTGGTTTGGCTCGCTGGGACTTGCAGTTCACCACCTCCACATGTATTCCTTTCAGGAAGCTCAGAGTTCAGCAGGTGAGGTCAGAGGTAGCTTCCTCTTGGATTGCTTAAGCAAACACCAGAATGATCACTACTGATTTTCAGCAGGCTGTGTCCTCTAGGCTAATCTCAGTCTCCAGCTGATCAATTTACTACTCTGCTCTGGTAAGCCTGACTTCCATTTCTTACTGCTGTGTTACTTGTCTGGAGTGTTTTTATTATCCTTGGGGAGTTTTGCCTGCCTGCCTAGCTGCCTTAGCACTGAAGATTCGGATGGAGACGTTTATTTTATTTTATTTATTTGGTAGTTAGTTAGTTATTTATTTTTATTTTTTTTTTAAAAGAGAGCACATCCTCTGTTTTACAGAGAGAAGGGCCCAAGGCGCGCTAAATGCCTGCAAAGAGGTTCCACAGAGAGAAGCGCCCAATGCGCGCTAAATGCCCGCAAAGAGGTTCCACAGAGAGAAGGACCCAATGCGCGCTAAATGCCCGCAAAGAGGTTCCACAGAGAGAAGGGCCCAATGCGCGCTAAATGCCCGCAAAGAGGTTCCACAGAGAGAAGGGCCCAATGCGCGCTAAATGCCCGCAAAGAGGTTCCTAATCAGCACTCCAGGCTCAAAGGAGTAAAAAGGAGACTGGACATGACAAATCGCAGAGTCGCATGCAGCTGGATAGACGCCTGTTGTCGCTGCATTCCAGATCTCCCTCACCCTTACCTCACTTTAGTCGCTCGGACTGGAGCCAAGAGAGGTCAAGACATCAGAAAGCCTCTAGAAAGAGCATATCTGGGCGCAGACAGAGAAGAAGATCCTCTTCTTTGGATAGGTCTTCATCGCCAGCCCAGGCAGAAGAAGGATCCTGTTGGGCCTGCTCAGCTGAGGTCATCAGAGGAAAGTAGGTTTGTGTATCTTGCTTCAAGGAGGCGGCTCAGGACAATGCTGCAAATGCACGCCAGGTTAAATCCTACATTAAGGACACAGTCAAGGAAGGGTTAACAGCCTTTCAAGGAATCCTGCTGCATCTTTAAGCATCTGCAGATTCAGATCATGTGTTTTCACTGCGTTTTAACTCTGAAGTCGATAGCGATTCAGATCCATCTGAGGCTGTGATGGTCTCGGAATCGCATACGTTTGATTTTTTGCACCGGTTTACCCCTTGGTGGAGGCTGTTAAGGATGCGATGAAGTGGCAGGGAGAGTTGTCACCTCCAAAGAAACAGCAGAGATACTACCCGTATTTAAAGAAATCATTACCTTCCTTCCCATTCATTTCTGAAATCAAAGAAGTATTTGATGATGAGTGGGCAGGGCCTGAGAAGAGGCTCAATGTGCATAATAGAGTATCGAGGCTGTAACCCTTGGGACACTACGCCTAAGTTGGATACTTCATTGCGTAGATTCGCCTGCCACATTCCACTTCCGCTGGAGGATTCGGATGCCTTTAGGGATCCTATGAATCACAGAATAAATGCAGACCTGATAAAAAAAAAAAAAAAAAGTTGTATAGTTTTGGCCGGAGCAGCCTGCAGGCTCACTTCTCACTTCTCACTTCTCACTGCTCACTTCTTTGGCAGAAGCACTTGGGGTGGATTCGCACCTGTGCGTTTTTATTTTTATTTATTTTGGTGCTTTTTGCAGTTTTGCTCTACCATTTATTTACCGTGGTCTACTAGGGGACATGTTCTGTGGTGCAGCTCTGCGGAATACAGGGATGCATAGGTGTGAATCCAGCCTTAGACTGGGGGTAGCGGAGCTGGTGGATGGATGTTCAGATGAAAGTCTGGGAAGTGGCAGTTCTTCTCTTTTGCAGTTTTCAAGACTGCTTTAGATTTTGTGGCTCAAGTGGCTGTTGACCAGGTGAACCAGGGGAGCTGGTTCAAAAATGAAAGCAAAGATATTGACTCATTCCGTCACAGCCCACAGAGCCTTATGTTTGAAGCATTGGTCAGCTGATAAAGCTTCTAAGCACAGTTATGTTAAGTTCCATTTGGCAGGAAGCTACTATTCCGGAAGACTTAGAATCAGCAATTCAGCTGGTTTCCAGCGGCAGATCTAGCCTAATCCTGCAAAAGAGAAAAAGACAACAGCAGCCCTTTCGGTTTAACAAGAGATCCAAAGAAGGATTCAGAGGCCAGTGCTTACAGACAGTGGAAGCGAGCCAGTTCAACCTTCCAGAAACCTTCCAAGCCCAGGGCCAACGAAGCTCCTAAGGCTTCAAATAGGTCCTTCTGAAGGTGTCTCCACTTGACCCTCTCGAGTAGGAGCAAGACTAGCCAAATTCAGGGGGGGGGGGGGGGGGGGGTGTGGGCGGACAAATTACAGGATGCCTGGATGGTGGCCATCATTTGATCGCGTTATCATCTCAAGTTCAAAACAAGGCCTCCTCAGACCTTGTTCGTAGAAGCTGGGCTTCCTACGGATGTTTGTGAGGCTATATAGGGGAGCGGTTGGCAGCAAGGGCCATCCTTCCGGTTCCAAGGCACGAATTGGGGCAAAGAGTATGTTCCCCTCTGTTTTTAGTCCCAGAGGCTTCAGGGGGTTTCGGAATTCTTACATGAAGGTACCACTATTCAAAATTGAGTCATTGGACTCAGGAGACTGGTTGGTTTCCATCGATCTGGTGGTGCGTATCTTCTTGTTTCCATAGACGCATCTCACCATCGGTTTCTCAGGTTTTCCGTGGAATGCTCTAATTTTCAATTTGAATGCTGCACGACTCTGAGAATGTTCTCAAAGCTACTGTCTGCTGTCATCGCAACTCTCAGGGTCAAGGGAGTGCAAATATTCCATTATCTAGATGACATGCTACTTCTGGGTCCGTCAAATGAGCTCCTTCTACTTCATGTGAATTTCACCTGTAAAACACTAGCTTGTTTCGGTTGGTTGTTCAACTCTTGGAAGAGCCAGATGCATCCGACCCAAATGTTGGAGTATTTGGCAGTACAATTCCACATGGATCAGGGTGGTGTTTCTCCTTCCTCAGAGGAAGGTCCAGGAGATTCAGTCTTAGACAAAAGCAGTGATAGCCAGGCCGTCTATGATGGTGAAGCAATGCATGCAGTATCTGGGGGTTCTATTAGCCACAGTTCCAGTAGTTCACTACATCGCAATCTTTCCCGTGGAGTTCCATTGAAGGCCTCAGAACCAATAGTGGTGATGGCCAATGCCAGTCTGGCAGGCTGCGGGGCACACTGCCTGGGACAGCAGGTTCAAGGCCGATGGAACTTTTGTGGGGTGAAGAGTTCAAGTTTCCTGGGATCGGATGCTGTCAGACGCCCTCTCTTAGCGTTCCAACCTATGTTGCGAGGTCGAGCTGTCAAGAGTCTTTGAACAACTACGGGGGCTTATGTGTCTCATCAAGGGGGCACAAGAAGCCGCCCTCTCCTTCAGGTGGCATGTCAATCCACCTATGCGCAGAGAAGAATCTTGGCTCTCTTACTTCATCTTATATCCCAGAGCTTGGGAATGTTTTAGTAGATCACTTGAGTCGAGGCTTTGAGGTTCACAATGGGCCTCAATCGATAGATCTTATGGCATTGGAGGAGAATTGCTAACCGCCTTGCTTCTCCTCCCGGACCTGGCATCCACAGGCGTTGGGTCGGGGTGCTCTGTCCAGGTCTTGGAATTTCCCCTTGGTATATGTGTTCCTGCCGCTTCCATTGGCTTTCAAAATCCTGCTGAAGATTCAGTGAGAAAGGATCACAGCAATAGTAGTCTTACCTTACTGACTCAGGCCGCCGTGGTTCCCTCTTGCTTTGCAGGATAAAGTTGGACTCACCAATCCCACTGCCTACTTATCAAAATCTCCTTTGGCGGAGTGGGGCCTGGGAACCGAACCGCAGGAGGATGAAGTTAATAACTTGGAAGTGAGAGGGAGGCTTGAGCTGTCTCTCGAGCAGTATAGTGGAGACATTATTACAGGCTCGTAAGAGGTCCACGATTGTGACCTATTACCAGAACTGGAATACTACAGAAAGGGTTTGGGGCCTTGGATCTCCTTCGGTATCTAATATTTTGGAGTTTCTGCAGAGTGGTCTCTTAGGGTTAGCTTATAATTCCCTGAAGGGTCAAATCCCCGCTTTGTCTGCTATGTCATGTACAAGATATGCTCTACATCAGTTGGTGATCCAATTTTTAGGGGCAGCCATAGGAATTTGACATCCATTGAAATTGTTTTTTCCAAAAGAGGACTTAACACTAGTCTTGGGAACATCGCTGGTTCCTCCGTTTGATCTAGCTTTCTCTTGTTCATTTTTACTTTTAACTGTTTTTTTGTTTTTTTTTTTTTTACTAGCCGTTGCCTCGGCCAGAAGAGTCTCCGTGCTGTGCGCCTTTTCATCTAAAGAACCATATTGTTTGGTACCAAGCTTACTACCTAAGGTTTCCATATAATTTCGTAGGAACTGGGAGGTCATTCTCCCAGCATTTCCGGCGGATACAGCTGATGGGTGGAGTAGGTTAGACCTGGCCTCTGCAGTTTCAACCTACCTGTAATGGACTAAAAGCAGATCAGCTGTAGTTTTTCCCAATGGGCCCTAAAGGGTATACAGGCAACATCCAGAATTGTGTCTTCCGGATTTGTCAAAGACCATACATATTGCATACAGAACGCTGCGCCTTCCTCCTCCTTCAGAGATCAAAGCACATTCAATGAGGGGTATGGCAGCATACGTAAAGGTCGCCCCTGAGGTAGTTTGCAGAGCAGCAAGCTGGAGCGCGCCCAACACCTTTTAGTAGGCATTACAGGCTTAATTTGGCTTGTCCACCTGAGGAAACATTTGGCTCTATGGTTATTACGTTGCCCAGTAAAAATTTAAGTAGCATTGCATTGAGGGTTTGGCTGGTTTTTTGTCTTCCCTCCCTTTTTAATGTTGCTTGGTACATCCCATAGTAGGCTGACATGGGGAGGTCCAGGAATAAGGAAAATTGTTGCCCGTACGTACCGTAATTTTCCTTTCCTGGATCCTCCCCATGTCAGCCGGAGGATTCCCACCCAGTTTATCCGTCGTGAGGCGAGTATTTTTTGAACACTGGTGTGGGCAGACAGCCGCCCTTTATGGGCTAGAAAAAAGGTGGTCCTGGAGGGGTCAGAGGGGGCGGAGCTGACCCATAGTAGGCTGACATGGGGAGGATCCAGGAAAGGAAAATTACGGTAAGTATGGGCAACAATTTTCCTTATTCTCGGATGAGCTGCCACTAAGGGTTTTCTCAGTGCTGTAGCTTTGCAGTTCAAAGAGTGGCAGGTGTAATGTCCTGTCCTAAATGTGTATGTGGGTTAATGTTTGACTTCAAAGTGGGTAGCTGATAAAGTCAAACAGCCAGGAGCATGCGAGGAGACAGGGATAGGAGCCTCGCAGCGTTGCGAGCCCCCACCCTAGGAATTTTGATAAGACAGCAGTCAGAGAAGTATTAACCTACTAGTTGTCTGTATTTTCCTCAGAAGCCATCCGCTGAAAGAGAGAGGGAATGCTAGCATGTGATATTGTGAAGAGGAGAGAAGATGTTGAAATAGTTAACAAAGTTGTGCTACGTTGCTAAAGAAACAGGGAGGAATCCTGTGTGATAAAGAGGGTTGGATAGAAGAGGAAATCAAGAAAAATGCCAATTGCGCCATGTACAGTGGTGTGAAAAAGTGTTTGCCCCCTTCCTCATTTCCTGTTCCTTTGCATGTTTGTCACACTTAAGTGTTTCGGAACATCAAACCAATTTAAACAATAGTCAAGGACAACACAAGTAAACACAAAATGCAATTTGTAAATGAAGGTGTTTATTATTAAAGGTGAAAAAAAATCCAAACCATCATGGCCCTGTGTGAAAAAGTGATTGCCCCCCTTGTTAAAACATACTATAACTGTGGTTGTCCACACCTGAGTTCAATTTCTCTAGCCACACCCAGGCCTGATTATTGCCACACCTGTTCACAATCAAGGCATCACTTAAATAGGAGCTGCTTGACACAGTAAGGTCCACCAGAAGATCCTTAAAAGCTACACATCATGCCGAGACCCAAAGAAATTCAGGAACAATTGAGAAAGAAAGTAATTGAGATCTATCAGTCTGGAAAGGGTTATAAAGCCATTTCCAAAGCTTTGGGAATCCAGCGAACCACAGTGAGAGCCATTATCCACAAATGGCGAAGACATGGAACAGTGGTGAACCTTCCCAGGAGTGGCCGGCCGCCCAAAATTACCCCAAGAGCGCAGCGACGACTCATCCAAGAGGTCACAAAAGACCCCACAACAACGTCCAAGGAACTACAGGCCTCACTTGCCTCAGTTAAGGTCAGCGTTCATGCCTCCACCATCAGGAAAAGACTGGGCAAAAATGGCCTGCATGGCAGAGTTCCAAGGAGAAAACCACTGCTGAGAAAAAAGAACATCAAAGCTCGTCTCAATTTCTCCACAACACATCTTGATGATCCCCAAGACTTTTGGGACAACATTCTGTGGACCGATGAGACAAAAGTGGAACTCTTTGGAAGGTGTTTGTCCAAGTATATCTGGCGTAGAAGGAACACTGCATTTCAGAAAAAGAACATTATACCAACAGTAAAATATGGTGGTGGTAGTGTGATGGTCTGGGGCTGTTTTGCTGCTTCAGGACCTGGAAGACTTGCCGTGATAAAAGGAACTATGAATTCTGCTGTCTACCAAGAGATCCTGAAGGAGAATGTCCGACCATCTGTTCGTGTACTCAAGCTGAAACGAACTTGGGTTCTGCAGCAGGACAATGATCCTAAACACACCAGCAAGTCCACCACCGAATGGCTGAAGAAAAACAAAATGAAGACTTTGGAGTGGCCTAGCCAAAGTCCTGACCTGAATCCTATTGAGATGTTGTGGTATGACCTTAAAAAGGCCGTTCATGCTCGAAAACCCTCTAATGTAACTGAATTAGGACAATTCTGCAAAGATGAGTGGGCCAAAATTCCTCCAGGACGCTGTAAAAGCCTCATTGCACGTTATCGCAAACGCTTGGTTGCAGTTGTTGCTGCTAAGGGTGGCCCAACCAGTTATTAGGTTTAGGGGGCAATCACTTTTTCACACAGGGCCATGATGGTTTGGATTTTTTTTCACCTTTAATAATAAACACCTTCATTTACAAATTGCATTTTGTGTTTACTTGTGTTGTCCTTGATTATTGTTTAAATTGGTTTGATGTTCCGAAACACTTAAGTGTGACAAACATGCAAAGGAACAGGAAATGAGGAAGGGGGCAAACACTTTTTCACACCACTGTATGTCTATCACAGAGTTGATAATGTGCCTGTACCTCTCCCATAAAAAAAAAAAAAAAACCTGGAACGGAGGAGAGGGACAACCCTGCCTCCCGCCTTACGCCCACTCCCTTCTCACCACCCCAACCCAAGCACAACCCACTGTGACAACGCCCAGTGGCAGCCATCTTGTTGCACCCAGGCCCTCACTTTAGGCCCAGCCCAGTGCACTTCTACCCGGTGGCCATCTTGGTACACCCGGTAGGCCCAACCACGGCCTATACCCAGTTCTTCCTGTCTTAAACCAGGATGGTTCCTACCACACACCTGTCTTCCCTAATACGGAAGCACTACCTTCCCAGGTCGGATGTGTTAATGATGAAGAAGCGTCCGAGTGGGAAGACCAACAACAGGCAGCAAGGCCACCTGCTGATTTAACCCCCTATACGGCTCCGGACTCACAGTTCCGAGAGGATCTCAAACGAATGCTGACAACCGTAAGGAACTGTGCCTCTACCCTGCCCCAACACCAGTCTCGGTTACCAGAAGGGGCACTGGTGATGTATGTCGCTTTTATCCCATCACAAGCAGCGGCCTTAGTGACAAGTCTGCCTGACCTAGAGAAACAGCCAATGCCCTTTTACCGCAGGATAATGCGGATACAAGAAACTTACTCAGCTACCTGGAGAGACTTACTCAGCCTATGCCAAATTAAAGCAGGACATGTCTTTTGGCCGGTCATGCAGACGGCCTTCAAGGATGCCTGCCTGACAAGTGCCACTTCCTACACCTCAGGCGTGGAATTCTGTGCACAACTCCGCGACTGGGCAAAGGAGAAATTGGTGGATCAGACTACCACAATCCAAGATATTGCCCAAGATAAAGGGGAGTCTGTGGAGAAGTATCATGCTAGACTCATAAAGGCCTTTGATGATCTGGGCTTCTCCCGTTATGGAAAGGCACACACAAGTTATCAACTACTTTTGTCTCAGGGCTCAAAGAGGTTATCAGAAAAGGCTTGCTCCCCTATCCTTAGAAGACTCATCTGCTTTGTGCTCTCTGCCTCTCCTGATGACACTTCATGAAGCAATAACTCCAAGTTCAATACCGCAGGAAGTACTTGATAGAATCCCTGCGTGCCTATGATCCACAGGACCGGAAGACAACTGTCACTTAAAGGTGCCACCAGTTTCAGTCAAGTTCAAAGAGGGTGCATCATTGCCCCGGAAACCACACTACCCCCTAAAGTTAGCCTAATCTGCAGCTATTTTGAAGCATGTCAAGGCCCTCGTGTCAAATGGAGCCCTGATACCCTGTGCCTCTCCATGCAACACACATCTGTTCTCTAGGAAGAAGAGAACCCCTAAAAGAGAACCAGCTACTTACGGGGGTGTCCCTGACTGCAAAGTATATCACAGTGGTGGACCTTGCAAACGCTCTCTTCAATGTCCACCCTCACCCCTCCTGCTGGTACCTTTTGACACCCATACCTTGACAGTTATGCCACAAGGGGCACAGGACTCTCCAAGCCAGCTTGCAAAAGCTATGGCTATCATCCTTGACAAGAGGATCACTCGGAAGTGATTCTCCTCCAATATGTTGATGACCTTCTCCTCTGTGCAGCTGACTTCCCCACTGTTGAGGTCACCTCAGAAAGCCTGTTGTGTTATCTTGCCAACCAGGGTTGCAAAGCCTCAAAGCCCAAATTGCAGTGGTGCTCAACATCTGTCATTTTCCTTGGCCACTGTCTTGTCCCATGGGACAACACACCTCACTGAAGACAGGGTGAAAGCAATCTCTGACATCCCACTGCCACAAGGCCAGAAGCCCCCTCATGCCTTCCTTGGACTAATTTCCTATTGCAGAGCATGGATGCCAGAAGCCTCCCTACTGATGCAACCTTTATATGATGCTCTGAAATCAGACTCCTTCCAGATGTCTCCTGAAGCAATATCCAACTTTGAGACCTTCAAGCGCACCATTTCTGGCGCTAGGGCTCCCAGACTACGACAAAGCATTCAAGCCCTTTGTATCTGAATGTCTGGGAGGTGCTGGAGGTGTACTCACCCAGTTACACAGCATCTGCCTACGCCCCATAGGATACTATTACTGTTGGCTGGATACGATAGCAAGAGGAGCCCCATCGTGTCTGCGAGCTGTCTTTGCGGCACAAGCCTTGTTTGACAAAACTTCAGACTTGGTCCTCGGACACTGCCTCGTTCTGCTTGCTCCCCATGACATTGCTACCATACTCAACCAAGATCCAGCCGAAACATCTGTCCACTGCCAGACACTTGAGACTCCTGTGTTCTCTCCTTCAACTGGACAGCATTACTCTATTACGTTATCAAACACTGAACCCTACCACCATTCTTCCACTTCTCGAGGGGGGAAAGGAGGAGGAGTAGAGTCTTGACTTGTCACCCCATGACTGCATCAAACTAATGTGGCTGGAAACCACGCATCTCCTCACCGTGAGTGAAATACCCCTGCAGGATCCAGGTCACCACTGAAAACTTGGTTCTCCAAACTGAAGCCTTACCACCGGTGATGTCTGCACAGGTGGCAGAGCTGCAACCACTTACTACAGCATGTAAATTGGCAGAGGGAAAAAGAGCCAACGTTCATACGGACTCAAGATATGCTTTCAGCGTTGTCCATGATTTTGGTGTTATCTGGAAGGACAGAGGGTTCCTGACAGCTGCAGGAACACCTGTGAAACACAGCTCAGCCATTAAGGACTTGATGGACGCCCTGCTTCTCCCAACCCAAGTGACTATTCTAAAAGTAAAGCACACGACAAAGTGAACTCGAAGGAAGCTCGAGGCAATCTAGCCGATTCAGCTGCCAAACAGCCAGCCAGTGGACCACGGAAGTGGACAGCAGGGTGGTAGAAGAAGACCACCCTGTGCTTACCCTACAGACTCTCCCAGTGGACAGAGTTTATCTGAAAGAATTACAGGAAGCAGCAAGTTCGCATGAGAAGGAAAGCTGGAAAGCGGAGAGGAGCAACTCTCAGAGATGGACTATTGGAGTGCAACAAGAAGCCTTGTCTACCCAGGAGTATGTACCCAGCTGTGGTGCAATGGGCAAATGGAGCTGCCCACTTGACAAAGACTCTTATGAACTCTCTTATCAAGTACAAGTAGCACCAGGAGTTACTCCATTGACCAACAACTTTGACAGATCATGCACTATCTGGGACAAATGTAACCCAGAATGTACAGAAAAGGCACAGAAGAAGCACTTGGCAAAAGCCCTATACCCCTTCCAGTGGATACAAATTGATCACTCCCAAGTGCCAAGGAGTGGCAGATTCGAATACGCCCTAGTGGAGGTGGCCATGACTGCCAGGACCACAGCTAAGAAATAATGAGTGAGATAGTATGTAGCTTTGAGGTCCCAGAGGTGATAGAGAGCGATCAGAGCCAAACCTTCACAGCAGCCCTTACAAAAGAGATTTGGGCAGCACTGGGGGTTCAGTTGGCCAGACAGGTTGTCCATTGCCCTGTTCAGTGTCAGACACTCCCTGGGGGAAACATGCCTTATCCCTTTATGAAATTTTGTTTGGTTCAGCCCCCAGACCTGGCTGTTACTTTCCACAACAGTTACAGTTGCAATCTGATGTGTTGTCTAATTATGTAACCGCATTATCACGAGAATTAACCCAAATGCATGTCCAGGTGTTTTCTTCCATTGCAGATCCTGAATTAGATACATGAACATGTCAACTACTGCCTGGAGATTGGGGGCTGGTAAAGAAATTTGTACTTGAACCCAGATATGATGGTCCATTCCAAGTTTTGCTGACCACAGCCACCTCAGTTGAATTGGCCCGGGAAGAACACCTGAATACACGCTTCCCACTGCAAGAAAGCTCCAACCCCTGCGGACAAGATCTCACCCACTTCATGACGACCATGCTGCATATCCTTTTTCTGTTTGGTCTAGGGGGGAGACCCAGGAGGTGGCCATCACAAAGAATAACATAATTACATTTTGGTATAACTCTTCAGGTACACATGTGACCACCTTTACCTTTGAATACTGTGACATAGTACCTTGTCCGTTTGACCCTTCATGGCAATGCCATTGGTGCAGTGACATCCCTGACGGTAAGGATATATATGTGTGCATTACAGTTACTGGGAACAGAATTGTTGTTCCTGGGAGGGACAGTGGGTTGGAACATATGACCAGATTAGAGGGAATCTGTACAGGTGAATGTGCCCTTGCAAAGGTCATTATGCCCCTCCCTTGCAAAGGTCATTATGCCCCTCCATATCCTAGCAGAAGATACCTGTTAGAAGTGTAAATTCATTATATTTTTTTTACCATCCCCGTGTTTATCTGTGACCCCAAATCCCTCTCCCATTTAGTGCCAGTGGTTGTCCCAGAGATATCACTTCCCCTAATTGTGTTTCTTCCTTAATTATCCAATCCCCTCCTATCTCTTTTTTCCCCGGTGGGAAAAAATCGTTCCCTTAAGTGCTACTAAAGGTGAGTTGTAGTTGCCCGTTCAGTTTTCTTATATAATTTATCCCATATTTTAAACGAGTGCCTTGTAATAATGTGTGTGTGTTCCCCTAATACTCTGAACCCAGGGGGGTTCCAAACAATCTTTCCCAAGTGAACATTACTCAAAACCATTTCCAAGTGAACCCATCTTTTATTAGTGTTTAATTTCCCCCATTCTGGTATTCTTATTAGTGCGATTGCGTGATAATAACTGATAATATCGGGGACTGCCAGTCCCCCCTGATTCTTACCCTGTTTCAAGATTTGTAACGAGGTACGATGTTTTTTATTTTTCCATACAAAGTTCATCAGTATTGACTTAAGCTTCCTAAGATATTGATGAGGTAAGGGGAGAGGGAGCATCTGTAGCTTATACGTTATTTATTGGGAGTATCATCATTTTTACGGTGTTTACTCGCCCGATCCAAGATAGGGGCCTATTAATATACTCCTTGCACTTTTTTTTGACATCATCCAACAAAGGGAGGTAATTTATTCTATAAAGTTTTTGGATTGAATTGGCTAAGACTATGCCCAGGTATTTTATTCTCTTCTTCCAAACGAATTTGTAGTCTCTTTTTATAGCCTGCTGCTCCGTTTTATTTAAATTAATGTTTAGTATATGAGATTTTGATGAGTTGATCCGAAAATTTGAGAGGGCTCCGTATGTTTCTAAAGGGTCTCTAAGAGGGTGGGCATCGATCTTCGAGGCTGACACACATAAAACAGGACATCGTCGGCAAAAGCTGCCAACTTGTGGACTCGCCTTCCACCTTGAGCCC
This sequence comes from Lithobates sylvaticus, assembly GCA_028564925.1. NCBI lineage: Eukaryota > Metazoa > Chordata > Amphibia > Anura > Ranidae > Lithobates > Lithobates sylvaticus. The sequence goes on along the minus strand of CM053030.1, from coordinate 306,395,179 downwards.
CTCAATATCAGGATTTTCTTCTGATCGAGGACAATAGGGGTTCTAAGGCCAAAATAAAAGAAGGGGGGGACAGGGGACAGCCCTGCCTCGTTCCATTCCTCATTTCAAAAGGTGAAGAAAGAACTCCATTTACCTTGACCTTTGCCTTCGGATGCCCATATAAAGCTTTAATGTGTCGTATAAATATCGGACCAAACCTCATATACTCCAGTGTACTAAACATGAACCCCCAGTCTACTCTGTCAAACGCTTTCTCTGCGTCTATTGACAAGAGCAGACTGGGGGCCCTGAATCCCTCATTTTCTGGAGGGCCAATAGAGTCCGCACTCCATTGTCCCCCCTTCCCTCCCCAGGAACAAAGCCCACTTGGTCGGGGTGGATCAATGCCCCCAGATGCCCTTTCATTCTCTCTGCTAGAATTTTAGCATACAACTTAGTGTCGGAATTTAGCAGAGAGATGGGCCTATAACTGGAACACACCGACCCATCCTTCCCGTCTTTTGGGAGAACAGTTATGGTTGCTAGCAGGGAAGCCTCCCCCATAGCATAATCCAGACCCAGGCCATTCATATATTGTTGGAGTCTAGGAATCAGGATCTCCTTGAAAGTTTTGTAATAAAAAATAGAGAAGCCGTCGGGGCCCGGACTTTTCCCTGCCGAAGAATTCAACATAGCCCTCGTTATTTTAATTTCAGATATTGGCTGTTCCAGCGCCTCTCTTTCCTCCTGACCTAGAGTCTCCAGCCCTGCTCTGCTCAAAAAGTCAAATATTTTTTTTTGTGGTTCTCTTTTTTACCCACCCTCGAGTCTACCGAATAAAAGCTCTTCATAGTACTCCTTGAAAGAAGTGGCGATGTCATGTGATGTATATTTAAACTCTCCCATTTTTACCTTGTATTTTTTTCTATGAAGTTTTTTGTTTTTTGTTTTTGCACAATTCTCGCTAGATGCTTACTGGATTTATTCCCCAGATGTATCGTTCTTTTTGCTGTCCTATTGAGTATCTTTTTCGCTTCGTGATCAACGCAGTCTTTTAGTTCGTCTCTCTTTGCTAACATTTCTTGGTAAATTTCCCTATTATGGGCCAAAGCTGACTTGTGTTTTGGTTCTAGGCGAATTTAGATCACTCGTCAGTTCCTGCACTTTCCTCATCCTCTCTTTTTTTTTCCATGAGGCTTTCCCTATCAAAATCCCTCGGATGAATGCTTTGTGTGCCTCCCAAAGATTAGCTCCATTGACTTCCCCGTTATCGTTATTAGAGAAAAACCCCATCAATTCCCTTTTCACATACTCCACCACTTCCCCGTCTCGTAGTAAATCTTCATTCAGTTTCCATCCACATGATGGGGTTTTATGTTCAGGGATCGCAAGAGTCACTGAAACTGGGGCATGATCGGACAGTGTAATTGTCTCAATTTTTGTTTCTATTACTCTGTCTAGAATTCCATGTTCTAAAAATATGTAGTCCAGTCTCATGTACGTCCCGTGGACAGGGGAGAAAAACGTGTAATCCCTCTTCTGCGGGTGTTGGATCCTCCAAACATCCATCAGTTGCTTGTTACTCAGTTTATTTTTTACCGAGGTAAGTTGAGCGTTCCTTGTCCCCTGACCACCGGACGAACTGTCTATACACGGGTCCATGGTAAAGTTGAAGTCTCCCATGAGGATTACATAGCCCCCCTAAAGGCCCCCATTTTCGTAGTATCTCCCCCAGGAATTTGATTGGATTCGTGTTTGGAGCATAAACATTTGCCAACGTATAAGTTGTTCCATACATGGATCCCTTCAAGAACAGATACCTTCCCTCAGGGTCTACTCTTCTGTCTTCCAACTTAAATTGCATATCCCCCGTAAAGCCTATGGCAACCCCTTTCGTTCTGCTGGAAGGAGTGTCGGCATAGTACCAGGTAGGGTATGTTTTCGAAAACAGTTTTGTATTTGTATTATGAGAGAGATGTGTTTCTTGGAGGAAAACCACACTGGCCCCATATCTCCCTATCTTATCGAGAATTGTATGCCGTTTGCTTGGGGTATTCAGACCTTTGACGTTATATGTTAACAATTTTAGTGCAGGAGTCATTTTATCTTTATGGATTTTAAGTTAGTTGAAAAGGTAGCGATGAGAGTCTCTCCCCCCTAACCCCTCCCCCCCTCCTCCACCCCACCCCCCCTTAACAATTTTAGTGCAGGAGTTTCTGATAAACACACAAAAATATATGTAATTGTTGAAGGTTTGAAGGTCACAGAACATACTAAGGAGGGTATAGACAGATAAATATGGTCTGCTGTGTAAGTAATTCTATTTCCGACATAACTACGTCAGGACACAGGCCTATGGGTGGAGGGTGCTATCTATCCTTAGACTGAAACCATGTTGGGTATATATGCAAATTATGAGTGTCACCAGGGAAATGCTGACAATACAGTATTAGACAGTATAAGAATGGAAAAGGCTATGGTAGAACTAGGAAGGATGGGGAGGTGTAGAGTTTAAGGAACTCTACACTCGGAGAATGTAGCATCAGATGTCCCTTCCTCCTTCTGAGGCCTAAACCATCCATATGTTACTAAGATGACCTGAAGCCGTAACCATGATGTCTTGTCTTTGCTTTGCTGATGTCTTATTATGTTCGCTGATGAATAAACAACCTTGCAAGTATTTTGGATGAGAAACTGATTCTTAAATTATATCAGAATGTTGCCTTGAATCCTCTAGGAGAGAGGATATTGACTGACACACTGAAACAGACTTTGCTAATTCATCTTGAAAACGCTCCTGTAAGTAGAATGTCGAGATAGAGATATTTTCTTTTTTTTCTCCTCTCCACACCTTCTTTCAATGGCGAGTCAGACGGAATGGTCTATTTTTTCCCCACTCCTTGACAACAGGGGGGAGATGAACACTGTTGTATCAAGTCACGGAAAAAAAAATAAGATCAAAGAACCTAGGAGCCATTTTCGTCAGATGTGGTCAAAAGTCAAAGCGTGAGGTTTTTTTTGTTTGTTTTCTCACCTAAGAAAAGAAAAAAAAGCTACAGCCTGCGAAGTTGATTGACAAGGCCAGATGGACGGGACACTTCAAGCTCTTTTCGGAAAATCCATTGACTTTGTAAACCTAATGGTTAGGTATGACAAGATATCTGCCAAGGTTAGTTCCTAATGAAGGTGAGAAGTCTCACATAAGAAATATTGGGTTGTTGCCCAAGAAGAAAAAGTGTTGAAACAGGAACGAAGAATTCAAGTTATTTGAAAACGCTACCATAGATGTACACTATTGGATGAGCTGATACGTCGGATTTTGACGCTTGAAAATGGAAAATCCATGCACACAGGCTAAGAATAGATCTAACAGGCAACGCACCACACTACACAACAAATACACAATTCAAGTAAACAAGGCAAAAAAGCTACAAGAAAAGGATGCTTAGAAGAACAAAGAAAAGGACATTTTAAGAAAAAGCAACAGCGAAAGAAAAGCAACTATGAAAGAGAAGACAACGAACATCAGGCAACATTAACGGATATATATTTATCTCTTGTTTTTTTAAGTGCATCATATTAACAAGGGGTGAGTGTGTTTGTTTAATCAAGAAAAAGTAATATGGGAATGGTTAAACATTTCTAGGCTCAGAAGTAAGGCTTATGCCGCGTACACACGAAGGGACTATCCCGCGGGATTATCCGCTGGACCGAAGTCGAGCGGATAATCCCCTCGTGTGTGGGCGCCGGCGGACTTTTTTTGGCCAAAGTACGGCGGACTAAAGTTTTAAGTTTTGTTTTAAAATTATCCGCTGGACTTGGCAGTCCAGCGGACAATCCGGCCGTGTGTAGTATGGTCCGGCGGACCAAAAAGGACGCATGCTCAGTAGCAAGTATTTTTCTAGTATTTTTCGTTTTCTAGTCCTGTCGTACGTGCTGTACGTCATCGCGTGAACCGTCGGACTTTTTGCGTGATCGTGTGTGGTCAAGTCCGTTCGCTTTTTAGTCCAGCGGACCCAGCTGGAAAGTCCAGCGGATTGTCCGCTGGACTTAGGTCCGCCGGGAAAAGTCCCTTCGTGTGTACGCGGCATAAGTAAGATCAGGAAATGTATAAATTCCATATATATACAGAATATAGAATACATGCAGAAGTAAGGTAATTAAATTATGCCAGAGAGTGAAGAAGTTCTATAATAAGGAAACTAAGTTTAATGCAGCATGTAAATGTTTATGAATATTTAAGCCCTGAACAACAGAAAATGTGTGTTATTACATGTGGTTATTCTAAAACACATAAAAAGGGGCAGAACAAAGTTTTTAGAGAAAAACTATTGATTAAGATTGTGGAAACAACTGTATGAAATTGAGATAATGGGAAACATGATGTTTAGTGTTTTAAAAATCCTACAGATTTGGTTGCAGGAAATATTAAATTAAGTTAAGGATTGAGCAATTTTTACAAAATATCTCAAACTTGGATTTGGTTATTAAATTAAAAGTAGTAGATTGTACTAATTTACTTAAGGTATAGCCAGAAAACATATTAAAATATGAAAGATTTGTTTAATCTAAAAAATATTGTAAAAAAATACTATTGTTAAGTATTTGTAAAATTAGCATTTCTGATAAAAGTAATGATTTTGGTTGGGGAGGAGTTTTCTCGGGGAAATGGCCAATCACAAGTTTTTTGGCAGGACTCAAATTGTGAGTTTCACGAGATTGTCTTCTAAACAATTTTTTTGTCATTATTATAATCAAGAAAGTCATATAATTGTAATGTACATTATTTTTGGCTGATGTACAGACAAAATATGTTTAAAAAGTGGTAAAAAGGTTAAATATTTAAAAAAAAAGAGAAACCAGATTGGTAACAAATTGTACAGTCAATGAGGTACAAAGCATGGCAGCAGAGATTGACAGTTCAACAGATCATTCTCTGAACAGTATGTGTCATGTGAGAAGTGTATTTTTACCAACAGTAAAAAGCAGATCATGTTACACAAAATGGTCAAGACACTTGTGAATCAAAGCACAATAAATGTTTGTGTTATATATCTTTCAGATACTTGAAAGAGGGATTCATGGATGAAAAATAAATATTTAAAAATATTACTTACAAAAGTAATTGTTTTTAAAATAAGATTTTGTGGGCCTTAACTTTTTGAGAGTTCATTGAAATTTTTGCAGACAAAGCTTCTGGGTAAATTTACTGTAGGGCAAATATTTTTTAAATAACAAAAGATAACTTGTATACAATAATTTGAAGATCTAAAGAAAGCCCTTATTAATTTAGTATTTTTGATAAATATAAAGAGATCTCTCAGTCATTTTTACACATAAGTGTATGTGGATGATTAGACAATTCCTTTTAAAATTTATAAATAAATTTTAGGAGTGCATTTGTCCAATGCTATAGATTAGAGACACCAGTTGTTTTAAATAAACATCGTACGTGTCATTACAAGAATAACAACAGGTGTCAATATACACAGTTTTGTGTATTGGCAATTGAATGTTAAAAAGATCAGTTATAGTGGTGTATATAAATACATGATGATTAAATTGACAGAGCCACAGTTGTGTAAATTAATCATGAAAGTCACTTTTTCAATTTTTAGTGGACGCATTGAAAGCTGAATTTAGGACTGCCATGTGTTGGTTTAGCAGTCAGCTTGACAGAGTAATGCCCCATACACACGCTCGGATTATCCAAGGACCAGTTCCGTCGGATCCTGTCCGTCGTACTTTGTCCGATGTTGGTGTTGCGTACACACGGTCGGACAACGTTGTCGGAATTTCCGGTCTGCAAGAACGCCGTGACGTAAGTCGACTTCCACGAGACTAGAAAAGGAAGTTCAGCACCACGTCCTGCACCCGTTGGGCTCCTTCTGCTGATCCCATGTTTATCGCGAGTTAGTTGAAGTTTGGGGACTTACGATTCGCGCTTCTCAGTTTTGTCACTCAGATCGTTACTGCTCTTCAGTTTGTGCTTGTCGTGCGTATCTGTTTATTAGTGCGTGTAGTCAGTTTGCATTTGTTGGTCATTGCGGCCTATATCTTGATATAGGACGCTTTGATTTTCACTGCTTATTGTCTGCTCGTTTCTGGTATTCATTTCGTTCTTTCAGGCCTTGCTGTTTATCGGTGCTTTCTGTTTGTCCGTTCTGACCAGCCGACCGTTTGTGAGCGATGTTTCCCGTACGTACTCGTCGCCGAGTTCGTGCTGTACGCGGAATTGGTGTCGGGCTTTTAGCTTTGAGCCGAGACCCGTCCATGAACAGAGTGACGAGGAGTATGTGGACCAAGAATTGGTTGCTTCAGCGTGATCAGTTCTCGCACATGCCTTTGCTTCGTGAGATCCGGGACAATAATCCTGATGATTTCAAGAACTTTCTCCGGATGACGGACCCCGTTTTTCACCGTCATTTGGCTTTGCTGACCCCTTTTATCAGCCGGCAGGATACCTGCATGAGACAAGCCATCACTCCGGAGCAGAGGCTTGTTGCTACGTTGAGGTACTTGGCGACAGGGAGAAGCCTTCAGGATTTGAAGATCTCCTCAGGTATCTCTCCCCAGGCCCTGGGAATCATTATTCCAGAGACCTGTTCTGCCATCATCCAGGTCCTGCAGGAGGACTATATTAAGGTGACATTTCTACTTTACTATTCCCTTCTATGTATGCTCTGTTTGCTACTGTCTTGTATTTTTGATCTCCTTCCCTAATTACCATGATTGCAATATGCTCTAATATGCTGTGCCCCTTTTGTCCTTCATGCATTTTTGCCTTCACTTACCTCCCCAGCATGCTCTTCTGGGCCAATAGACACCTATGGCCTAGTCACTTAAGCAATGTATTTTGTCTGCTGCATAGTATTGTTTTCCCCCAAACACCCCCTAAAACATGCACAAATGTTTGCTGTGTGTTTCATGTAGAGCCTCTTTTTTTTCCCTTTTTGTTGGTGGGGGGGGGAGGGGGGTGCCAAACTCATTAGGAACCCCCTCCCCCAACTGCTCTGTCAGATGGTACCAATCCTCTATCTGCTGGCTTTCCCAAGGTCAATACACACTATATACCTACCTCTTTATAGTGGGCATCTTTAGCGATGAATTCAGCAAAGCATGTAGTGCAATGGGCTGGCTCCATACTTTCCATTTCCTCTTTTTTTGTGTTCTTTCCCTCCTAGCAAGCTGCTAGGTAATTTCAGAATGTCAAAATGTGCGTTCCTTTATTTTGGGGGTGGGGATTTGGAATGTTCTTTTATCTTTCCTGTGGGCTGCCAATAGTGTTAAGTAAGGAGTGTCTGGCCAAACTAGCACACATTATTGAGCCATTTGGCAATCAATGAAGTGCAGAGGGTTACCTGTCCAAACCCCCCCCCCCCCCCCCCCCCAAACCCCTAGTTATTGTCAAAGGCCCATCAGAAGTGGGGGGATTGATGGGGGGTGAGTAATCTGCTAGGGGGACCCTCTACTTTGCGTTGCAAATACTTTCCAGCTTAAAATGTAAAAGTCTGATCTTGTTCCAAGATGTTTGGTGTCTAATCTGCTTGCAATGTTTATGTGCAAAGTGACTAATTTTTTTTTCTTGTTTCACTCCACAGTTCCCTTCCACGCCACAGGAATGGCAGACTGTGGCCTCCCACTTTGTCAGCCGTTGGGACTTTCCTAACTGCGGAGGTGCAATTGATGGGAAACACGTCCGCATCGTCCCACCCCCCAACTCGGGGTCCTACTATGATAATTACAAGGGGTTTAATAGTGTAGTGATGTTGGCGGTGGTGTCGGCGACATACGATTTTTTGTATGTGGACGTGGGGATGAACGGCCGGATCTCGGATGGTGGTGCCATTGCGCACACGGAGTTCTACTGGCATCTCCAAAGTGGCAGTCTGTGCTTGCCACCTCCAGAGGAGAATGCTGAAGGACTCCCCTTCGACTTTGTTGCAGATGAAGCGTTTGCGTTGACTCCCCATCTGATGAGGCCCTTCCCGATGAGGACCCTCACCCCAGACCAGAGGGTCTTCAATTACAGGCTGTCGAGAGCCCGCAGAGTGGTGGAGAACACCTTCGGGATCCTGGCCAGCTGCTTCCGCCTGTTTTTGACGGCTATTAACTTGGCGGAATACAAACTGAACCACATAGTTCTTGCCTGTTGCATATTGCACAACTTTTTGAAAAGACACAACAGCAAATATGTGGTGACCGTTGGCCCAGATGTGGAGGGCCCTTCCAATGCCGACCTTACAGCCCTTCGAGCGGCACGTCCAGGCTTGCCCCCTCTAAATGCCCGCGAGGTCCGCAAGCAATATATGGACTACTTTGTGGGTAGGGGGGCCATTGCTCTGCCTAACGATGTGTGAGAGGCATTTTTTAATAAATATATTTTGTAACCAAACCTATGATTTCTTGTCATTTCCATATTCTAGCTTATTTGAGATATACATTTTTGCCCTTTAGCTTCAACAGTGGAATGCACTTTCTGGGCAAAAGGAGGTAACAGTCTCTTCTTCCAAAAAAGAATCTTCTCATGTTGTGTGTGTGATACCTAATCTTTTGTCTAGAGAAGGTTTGTAGTGCATAACTGACACCCAAAATACTCCTTTTCATCACCATGACAGAAATGTGTGTATTCCCAAAAATGGTGTGCTACGTGTTTTCGTACAAAGCATTGTGGGTGTCATTTACATAAGTCAAATCCACTATGCTCTACAAGTGCAGTGCAAAAGTGCCCTGGAAAATACACTTGCAGTGCAAACTGGAATTGCCTTTAGTAAATAACACCCATTGCCCCCCAAATCCTTTACATTTGACATACATAATGCTTTTGTGTTTTTCAATAAGGAAGCCACACATTTAGAAAATTAAAAAAGTTTACTTGCAACACATTCACAAGTGCGTTTACAAACTTCTTGGCAAAACTGACAAGATCTTGCTTCTTTACAACATTGTTTACAAACATTACGCATTTGTTAAAACCAGGCATGGAGCAAAACTGAACATAGGAACTTGCAAAGTTCAACTTTCTAAAGTGAAGACAAGATCAGACATGACTATATGTTCAAAAGTGTGTTTGATCTTGCCTTCATCACATGGGGGGCCTTCATTCGTCACCCCTGGAAACTGGAAATTTAGAACATGCACACAATTTGGGTCTGAAAATGGACATTAGATGGTAAAACACATGCCTAGAATGTTCAAAAGTGCCATTTTCCATCATGGGGATCAATGGACGTTTTTTGGGGGTGCAACCCCTTCACCACAACCACTTTAGTAGTTAGTAAAGTGGTTGCACCCCCCAAAAAACGTTGTCATTCATCCACCATGATGGGAGCTAGCACATGTGGACACAATGTGTGCATGTTCCGAATTTCACACAGTTCTTAAGTTGCAAATGTGGTCACAAACAGCCACAAATGTGTGGTAATTACTTGGTGCGTTTTCAGATTTTACCTAAAACATCAATGATGTTCTTCAATTTTTTTTTGAACATCATTGATGTTTTGCTTTATGTCATCTAGATCTCATTTGCAGACCATTATCTCCCCGATGAGTACGTGGGCACTTTCTGTGGTAAAGTGCGATTCTTCTTCCACAACATCCACGTCACCTAAAAACAACCAAAAAAATATAATGTCTCTTGGAAATGAGGCAGGCATACATTGATTAGCTTACCAGTAGCTGTGTTCTCCCACACTCACCTGTTGTGGTGACAAGTTCTCCAATTTCTATGATCTCTCCTTCCTCCTCCTCCTCCTCTGCTTCTGGTCTTTCCCCTTCTTTGGGAGGTGTGGGTTTTGTGGTTTCCCCAGACGTCCCGAGTTTTCGCTCCCCTATGAGAATGTACAAAAGGAAGATTTAGCACCACAATCTATTGAGGGCAGAAATAGGAAATGTCAAACATTGCTTGAAAGTGAGGGACAATATTTTTGGTTGGCCAGTTACAAATGACAACAACATGAATGTAGTCACTTTGTAAAGGTGCTAAACTTACTAGCTTTTTGGTAGAAGTTTGTCTGATGGAGACCCCCCTCTAGTATCAACTGGAGCACATGTGTGGAAAAGCATAATAAAAAGGGAGTTTGGGTGTCCCAGCACTAGTGCTCTAGAGTCCAGATGGGTAAACAGCTACTGGGTGACCTCTCCTTTACATTTAATAAATTGGCTTTACATTCTTGATGACATCTCTAGTGAGAACAAACTTCCTTTAACTAAAAAATTCCCCAAACCTCGTATTATAAGTGGCCGAACGATCGAGGTTGAGTACGATCGAATGGGCACACACGAACATGACAGTGGCAGAAAGATCAAGGTTGAGTACGATCGAATGCACAGACGAACATGAAAGTGGCCATTTTCTAATGTACAACTTTAGAAAAAATACAAACACATGGAGCAATAGAAAAAATCAAACACAAAACACAACTACTTACTTTTTTGAAGAACTCGCTTGATCTTTCTGTACTGATCGGGCTCCCTCAGTTTCAGGTCTGACCAGCGTTTCCTCAGTTGCTCCTTGGATCGTTGTACCGCAAAATGATTGTACAGCCTCCTCACAACTTTAGACATGATCTTGGCCTTTCGGACATTGGGGTTGAGGTAAGGCCCATACTTCCCATCATAGTCGCTCCTCTTTAATATGTCCACCATCTCCAACATTTCTCCAAATGACATATTGGAGGCCTTAAATTTCAGCCTCCGGGATCGGGACGTTTCTGCCTCCGGCCTTTCCTCATCCTCCTCCTCGTTGCTGCAATATTTGGGGAGCACCTGCTGTGTCCCCGCCATGTGCTCTCCCCACTGCGCCGTAAAGAGAAGGGGTGGGGAATAGACGTGAAAGATCGTCAGGGGCGGGCGGAGTTTGACGCATGCGCACTGTATATAAAAACGTCACACGCCTGTGTCGTAGCCACGATCTGTGAGACGAGGGGAGAGAAAGCTCACGCACGAGACGATCGCTAGAACGAAGGTACAATTTGAAGTTGGTACATAACTAGCCTAGACTGATTAGACCTTGAGGCTTCTTTATGGAGAAGATTAGGAGAGTTTTGCCTGACATTATTTATAGTGTTTTGTGTGGTGTTGTGTCTTGCAGAGATTATGCAGGGATTCAACGATGTGAGTTTTCTCCCCCTCTTCATTGATAAATATAGGGAAATGACCCTATTATGGCAGGCCAAACACCCCGATTACGGCAGCAAACCAAAGAGGTACGCAGCCATGCTGAAACTTGTGGAATTTGTAAAGCCTAGGATGCCCACGGCAACCGTTCGTAGGTTAAGACTCAAAATTGGCAGCCTGAGGAGTGCGTATTTCAGGGAGCGCAAGAAGGTCCTGAAGTCCCAAGCATCTGGAGCTGCAGCAGATCAGGTCCATGTCCCCAAGCTCTGGTACTATGACAGGCTCCATTTTCTCAAAGACCAGGCTGATGTCACGGAGCCACTCTCGCCTCCTCCTTCCACGCTTCCTTGCGCGCAGGCCACCCCTGATGAGGCTTCCGAGGAGCAACCTGGGCCTTCCAGTCTGGAAGATGTGGAGGAGCCCAGCTTGAGCCAGGTATAGTATTTTTGCAACAAATTATGTGAAAAATAAATGATGTTCAGTTAATTCAGGATCCACAATTGCTTAGTTCCTTCACGTGTTTGACATATCAACAGACAGTAGTGTTGGAGACATTTGGGGCCAGAATCTAAACTGCAGGGCTGAGAATTGTATGGTTTTCTATTTGTAAACATTTTACAACAGTCACTAGATGAAAATTGTGTGTGTTTGATGAACAAATAACTCAAACTATGTCCCTTTTTCATACACAGGAAGACCTCAGCCAGGAGGTGGCTGTGGAATGTGGCAGTCAGGAGGAGGAAGGGGTTAGTGGCAGCCAAGAGGTGGGTACTGGCAGCCAAGAGGGGGGTAGGCGTAGGAGCCTGACTGTCTCCCAAATCCCTCCCCTCCGCCTTCCCTACAAAAGGGCGAGAAGGGGGGGTGAGGCGGGAGAGTCAGTGCTCCAGCTGATCAGAGAGGCTTCAGCCTCCCTTCATGCCACACCCACCGACGAGGAGACCTTTGGCTCCGTGGTTGCCACGAAAATGAAGGCTATGGAGGTGGGGCAACGCAACATGTGTGAGGATGTCATCCTCAAGGTCCTAAATAAGGGTATGGCTGGGGGATGACCCCACTCACACATGTTTGCGATAGTGACCTTGCTCCACCTCCTCCTCCTCCTTCTGCCACCCCACCAGCACCACAGCCACAGCGTGGAAGGAAGTGTGGAAGGAAGACAAGAGAGTGACGACCTGGATTCAGTCTGGGCTGAGAGAAGATGGAGCCTCTCGTAGTACCAGAGCCTGGGGACCTAGATGGCATCTGCTGCAGTTCCGGATGTTTTGGACTTCAGGACCAGATAGCACTCCCCTTAAGATACGTACTCCTCAGGCCCCCAATTTTAGAAGCTTGAAAAATGATGTTTGCCGTGGGTGTCCAAGGCTTTGCAAATTCCCCAAGTTTCTCCATTGCTGCGTTCCTCTTTGGTTTGTTGCTAAGACCTAAATAAAGGTATTTTTGATTTGAAAAAAACATTGCCTATTGTGTTTTACTTTTCTACAATGACAGTTTATTTGTGAGTAGGCAGGTACATTTCACAAATCATAAAGTATAATGAACAAGGGGCACCAACAACAAACAACCTCCTAGTAAATTTAACCACTTGCTTTCGGTGCTCTCACATTTTGAATGACAATTACTCAGCCATGCAATACTGAACCCAAATGAATTTTTTGTCCTTTTTTTCCCACAAATAGAGCTTTCTTTTGGTGGTATTTGATCACCTCTGGGTTTTTTTTTTTTTTTTGCGCTATAAATGAAAAAAGACCGAAAATTTTGAAAAAAAAAAGCATTTTCTTGGTTTCTGTGATAAAATTTTGCAAATTATTAATTTTTCTTCATAAATTTTGGCCACAATTTATACTGCCACATATCTTTGGTAAAAATAACCCAAATTAGTGGATATTATTTGGTCTTTGTGAAAGTTACAGACTCTACAAACTGTGGTGCAAATCATACAAAATTGATCACATCTGATGTACTGGTGGCCTATCTCATTTCTTGTGACCCGAACATGCCAGGAAAGTACAAATACCCCCCAAATGACCACTTTTTTGAAAGTAGACATTCCAAGGTATTTAGTAAGAGGCATGGTGAGCTTTTTGATGCTGTCATTTTTTTCCCACAATTCTTTGCAAAATTAATTTTTTTTTTTTTTTTTTTTTCACAAAATTGTCATTCTAATAGGTTATTTCTCTCACATGGAATGTGTATACCACAAATGACACCCCAAAATAAATTCTGCTACTCCTCCTGAGTATTACGATACCACATGTGTGGGACTTTTCCACAGTCTGGCCACTTAGAGAGGCCCAACATGCAGGGAGAGCCATCACGTGTTCTAGGAGCATAAATTACACATCTAACTTGTTGACTACTTATTACACTTCTGAAGGCCCTGGAGCACCAGGACAATGACACGTGACACTGACGACAGGTGGCACTGATACGTGGCACTGATGACATGTGACACTGATGTGGCACTGGTGACAGATGGCACTAGTATGGGGCACTGATGACACGTGACACTGATGACAGACGGCACTAATACGGGGCACTGATGACATGTGACACTGACAGATGGCACTGATGACAGATGGCACTAATACGTGGCACTATCATGTGGCACTAATACGTGGCACTGATGAGAGATGGCACTAATATGCGGCACTGATGACAGATGGCACCGACACGTGGCAATGATGACACGTGACACTAATGACAGATGGCACTAATATGTGGCACTGATGACACGTGACACTGATATGGCACTGATGACAGATGGCACTGATGTGGCACTGATGACACGTGGCACTGGGGACAGGTGGATGGGAACAGGTGGATGGGGACAGGTGGATGGGGTGGATGGTGACGGGTGGATGGTGACGGGTGGATGGGGACGGGTGGATGGGGACGGGTGGATGGGGTGGATGGTGACAGGTGGATGGGGTGGATGGAGACAGGTGGATGGGGTGGATGGGGACGGGTGGATGGTGACGGGTGGATGGTGACGGGTGGATGGTGATGGGTGGATGGTGACGGGTGGATGGTGACGGGTGGATGGGGATGGGTGAATGGGGACGGGTGGATGGGGTGGATGGGGACAGGTGGATGGGGTGGATGGGGACAGGTGGATGGGGACAGGTGGATGGGGTGGATGGTGACGGGTGGATGGGGTGGATGGTGACGGGTTGATGGGGACGGGTGGATGGGGATGGGTGGATGGGGTGGATGGGGACGGGTGGCTGGGGTCGGGGGGTTGGGGGGGTTGGGGTGGATGGGGACGGGTGGATGGTGGCAGGTGGATGGTGACAGGTGGATGGTGACAGGTGGATGGCGGCAGGTGGATGGCGGCAGGTGGATGGCGGCAGGTGGATGGCGGCAGGTGGATGGCGACAGGTGGATGGCGACAGGTGGATGGCGACAGGTGGATGGCGGCAGGTGGATGGCGGCAGGTGGATGGGGACAGGTGGATGGTGACAGGTGGATGGTGACAGGTGGATGGTGGCAGGTGGATGGCGGCAGGTGGATGGCGGCAGGTGGATGGCGGCAGGTGGATGGCGACAGGTGGATGGTGACAGGTGGATGGCGGCAGGTGGATGGCGGCAGGTGGATGGTGACAGGTGGATGGACGCTGTCTGTGTGAGGAGAGAGAGCGGCGCTGACAGATGATCTCATATGTTTCCATATGAGATCATCTCTCATTGGACAAGCCGATCTCGCTGTAAACGGCCGCTGTAATTGGCCGTTTACAGCGATCTGTGACCGGCCGTGTCCGACGGACACGGCCAGCACAGAACTTCCCTGATGTGCGCTCTCAGGAGCGCGCATTAGGGAAGTAAACAACAGGACGTCCAGGGACGTCCTCCCTGCAGGGAGCGTCCGCGCTGCAGCCGTCTTTTCGTCTATAGCGCGGGCGCGAAGAGGTTAAGCAACAAATACAAATGTTAATAATGTTGTTTTGCTAAGTTGAGACACACAACCCCCCTCAAAAATCAAAAAAAATGATCCAGAAAATATGTATTCCAAACAAAATGAAAAGAGGACAAATCATCCAAAAAATATAACAAAGATTCTTTTACGATCTGAGGAAAAATAAACATCTAGTCTAAAAATCCTAAAAAATAAGTTTGGGAGAAGTGCGGGTGAATAGGAGCAGCTAAAACATGTCATTCTTCTTGCATTGTAAAGAAAAAGAGAAAAAGAGAATGCGCTGCATTAAAGACATTTTAACATTGCAGCGTGACGAATGTGCTGTGTCGATTAGGAACGGTAGTTTTACCTGACCGAGCGCTTCCGTCACAGAATTTCTTCTGAGCATGCGTAGCACTTTGTCTTTTGGACTACGCTACACATGATCGGATTTGGTGTGATCGGACTTTGTTGTAAAAAAATCTATCCAGCAGGAGATAGGACTTGGTCCGTCGGACAATCCGATGGAAACTGTCCGATGGTGCCTACACACGGTCGGAATTTCCGACAACATTGTCCGATAGGACAGAATCCATCGGAAAATCAGACCGTGTGTATGGGGCTTTAGTGTGGTTCATTCAATCACATTGTATGAGAGGAATGTTTGGTTCTGAAAAAAGTTTCAACATGATCAAATTTCTTTCAGAAATAAGATATTTAGGATAGCCCAACCTAAATTGATAATCTTTTACAAAATTAAATATATTATCAGTGTAAAGTAAAATACAATAATCTGGAAAGATTATTATTTTATGAGATTTTAATTAATTATATAGAGAGGGACTATGTAAGTTTGTCTTAAGCCCCATACACACGGTCGGACAATCCGCGGACCAGGTCGGTCGGATCCTGTCCGTCATACTTTGTCTGATGTTGGTTTTGCGTACACACGGTCGGACAAAGTTGTCGGAAAATCCGATCATTCTGAACGTGGTGACGTTTGTTGCCTACGACGGGACTACGTAGAGGCTAGTAGCCAATAGCTTTGGTCTTGTAATGTGATCTGAGCATGCGTAGCACTTTGTCCGGTCGGACAACCGTACACACGATCGGATTTGGTGTGATCGGACCGTGTTGTCGGCAAATCTTTCCAGCAGGAGATAAGACTTTGTCCGTCGGACAATCCGACGTACACTGTCCGATGGTGCATACACACGGTCTGATTTTTCAACAACATTGTCCGATCGGACAGAATCCATGAAAAAGTCCGACCGTGTGTATGGGGCTTTAGAGTCAGTACAGACTGATTGTAAAAATAATTGATTCCAACAATATGGATAGAGTTATTTTTACATGAATATATTTTTGCATATTCAGGTACCTGACTGACAGACTGATTGATTGATTTTTTGTTTAGCTAAGGAAAATAATTTTGAGCTACTCATTTTAGAACACTTTGTTATCAAACTTCTGAATATTGTTTTATTTGTTTATAGAATTATCCAAAAGGAAAGGAAACCTGATACTACAAAGTATTGAGGGATTTGTCAAATCTATACAGATTGATTATATTAGTTTTTTCACCTGCTAAAAGAGGATATAAGGATGTAGTTTTTTTAGATAATGTTTCTTTTTGATAAATTAATTGAGGCAATTCTAGAAAAATTATATTTTTAATAAAAGCTAAGTTATTGTGAACTCATGTCATATTTCATTGGGGTTGGATTTTCAAACCATGGAATCAGATAATGATTTAAATAGGACAGGTAGTGAAGGTATGCAATTTTAGGTTTAGTAAAGTTTTTGTTTTATTATCTTCTTAAGTATTCAGGTATTGTAGAACGTATAAATAGTATTACAAAGTCTAAATAGGGTAAGATGATTCAATAATAAGGTAAATATTGGGTGACTTATTTACCTGCTATAGTTTAAGTTTAAAAAACTTTATTATTTTCTAAACATAGCGTTTATTAACGTTTTAAGTTAATAACAGGATATTTTTTAGGATTGGCATACTTAGTTATTTATATAATCTGTTGTATAGAAAGAAGTGTGCTTGCAAACTTTGCAAACATGTACAGGTATTTCAGAAGTTTGTTCACAAAACATGACTAGGCCTTTGCTAAATTTAAATAGAAATGATGTCTTGAAAAAGATTTCTATTTCTAAATCAGTATGTTGAATAATAATTTATTCCAGTCGCTACAATTATAGTTAAATATTATAGATCTGAAGGTACCAGGGATATCAACAGAGATGTCAACTGGGATATCAATTGGGAAGATTATTTCGTTATTTTTACGGTACATTGGGATTATTTTGTTTTAAAATAATATTTAGTAAAAATTAAAATAATATTTAGTGAAGATTAAAATAATTTAAAAATTAAAATAATATTTAGTAAATATTAAAATAATATTTAGTAAATATTAAAATAATATTTAGTAAATATAAAAATAATTGACAAACATAAAAATAAAATGGGTAAACATAGAAAGGATTATCAGTCTAAAATAAATTTAAATTGAATAATGAAAATTATTTAAGAAAACAATTTTTTTATTTTATTTTTTATTTTTTATTTTCTATATTATTTTTAATTTTTCCATGACAATGCAACAAGTACAACTACATTTCTATTAGTTACTACTTCTTGTTTTTTCCAAAAAATATTATTTTTTGATTATGATATCAAGGACTATCATTTTTGGGTAAACTTCAATGATTTATTCATATAGACTTGCATCAATTGCGACATATTGATCGATCGATCATTATGTGAGGGGGAGTTGGGATGTGATTTTCATATAGGAATTTTTTTATGAATTATCTGAATAATGATGATAGTGATAAGATAATAGGAAAGACAAAAAGTTATAATTAGAGTATATGAAGATAAGGATTTAATATTTCTAAACAAAGTTACTGTTGAAATTAAAATAATATGGAATGTTGAGGGAAAAAGGAAAGGGTTACTTGCTGGTCATGGATAGATAGATAGATAAATAAATAGGATAATAAATAAAAAGATAGATAGAATATATCAAATATGTCAATCCAATAATGGGAAATTTTTTAGTTTTTTTATGTATCTACTTGTCTAGTAGATTACTTGTCTAGTAGATTACTAATTATGTTTATAATTGTTCAGTGTCAAGGATAATGTATAAAAACTTATATTGTAGAAATTATTTAATTATTAAAATTTCCAGGAATGGAAGAAGTTGTATTTATTAATTAATAATTTATATTACAAAGCAATATAATCTGATATTTCAAAGATATTTATTTCTTCTTTATATTAAAATAGTTAAATGATATGGTTAAAGTAATGAGAGTTTTCACAAGAAGTTAAATAGATTTATAAAATTGAAGGAAGAAAAATCTTTAATATTACGTGATTTAGATGGAAAATTTATTCAAATTAATAAATATAATAATTTATATTTTCTCAATGGAATAAAATAGTTAAACATTTTCCAAAACTTATAAAAATGTTTATGTACAATATCTGACATACTAAAATGTATATTATATTAATGTTTATTGTATTAATGTTTTATTGTATTGTTTGTATTGAAAAAGTGGATCAGAGACATTTTATCATTTAAGATGAATGCACTTATTATTTGTTAAATATAGTGCATTGAGGGGGAAATGTTAGAAGTGTAAATTAATTATATTTTAAGTGATATAGGTTTCTGATAAACACACAAAAATATATGTAATTGTTGAAGGTTTGAAGGTCACAGAACATACTAAGGAGAGTATAGACAGATAAATATGGTCTGCTGTGTAAGTAATTCTATTTCCGACATAACTACGTCAGGACACAGGCCTATGGGTGGAGGGTGCTATCTATCCTTAGACTGAAACCATGTTGGGTATATATGCAAATTATGAGTGTCACCAGGGAAATGCTGACAATACAGTATTAGACAGTATAAGAATGGAAAAGGCTATGGTAGAACTAGGAAGGATGGGGAGGTGTAGAGTGTAAGGAACTCTACACTCGGAGAATATAGCATCAGGTGTCCCTTCCTCCTTCTGAGGCCTAAACCATCCATATGTTACTAAGATGACCTGAAGCCGTAACCATGATGTCTTGTCTTTGCTTTGCTGATGTCTTATTATGTTCGCTGATGAATAAACAACCTTGCAAGTATTTTGGATGAGAAACTGATTCTTAAATTATATCAGAATGTTGCCTTGAATCCTCTAGGAGAGAGGATATTGACTGACACACTGAAACAGACTTTGCTAATTCATCTTGAAAACGCTCCTGTAAGTAGAATGTCGAGATAGAGATATTTTCTCTTTTTTCTCCTCTCCACACCTTCTTTCAATACCCCTGATACATACACTGACCCAGCGCCTAGTCAGAAGAGGAAGCGAGCAGCTCTCTCCGGAAGCTTTGACTCTCATTTGTACATAGAGGCCAAGGGGGGTCCCTGATGAATTCAAAGACAGGGATCAGGTAAAAGCTGGTTTTGAGTCTTTGATCCCCATAATAACTGTCAACAAGAATGTAGATTGGATCAATTACATATACTACAAATAAAACAAAGATTTGTGAATTACACTAAAGATGCCCTCCAGGGAATTGCTGACCAGTTAGCCCCCACTTCCTACATGACATTCCAGAACCGGATGGCCTTAGACATGGTGTTAGCTGAGAAAGGAGGGGTCTGTAAAATAAAAAAAGAACAGGAACCTGTTGCACCTACATTCCTGATAATACTGGCCCAAATGGTAAAGTAACTCTAGCTATAAAGAAATTAGAAGATCTGTCATTGGAGTTGAAGACTCCAAAAGGTCATTATGCCCCTCCATATCCTAGCAGAAGATACCCCTGATACATACACTGACCCAGCACCTAGTCAGAAGAGGAAGCGAGCAGCTCTCTCCGGAAGCTTTGACTCTCATTTGTACATAGAGGCCAAGGGGGGTCCCTGATGAATTCAAAGACAGGGATCAGGTAAAAGCTGGTTTTGAGTCTTTGATCCCCATAATAACTGTCAACAAGAATGTAGATTGGATCAATTACATATACTACAAATAAAACAAAGATTTGTGAATTACACTAAAGATGCCCTCCAGGGAATTGCTGACCAGTTAGCCCCCACTTCCTACATGACATTCCAGAACCGGATGGCCTTAGACATGGTGTTAGCTGAGAAAGGAGGGGTCTGTAAAATAAAAAAAATAAAAATAAATAAAAAAAGAACGGGAACCTGTTGCACCTACATTCCTGATAATACTGGCCCAAATGGTAAAGCAACTCTAGCTATAAAGAAATTAGAAGATCTGTCATTGGAGTTGAAGAAGAACTCAGGTATCACAGACCCATGGGATCAATATTTTAGCTGGATGAGTGGGTGGCAAAAGGTGCTCGCCCAGATAGGGGTAACGGTACTAATAATCCTGGTTCTTTTAGCCCGATTGCAGGTTGTATTCTACCTTTCGTAAAGAAGTTAATGAGCAAGGCTGTAGACAACAGCATTTCTCCACCAAGAAGAAGAGGACCCTCTTATGATGGAAGATGACAAACCCTTCACTCCTCTACAGTCACTCCCTGTCCAAAATCTCACAATCCTATAGGGTTATAGGGATAGATAGCACCTGATTGCACTTCTCCAGCTGTATCGAGGGGGGTAGTGAACTAGTTGCTGCCCAACTCTATATACAGCCTAAAAGAGTTGCTGAGGAGAATGGGCCGGGTGAGTAGGACCTTTAGATGAGGGACAGAAGAAAATAGCCATTTTAGGGGGGACTGTGAAGGAATGTAATGTACATACTGATAATTAGAAAATGTCTATTTGCTTATGTGTATACATGTTTCTATGCAACTCCTTACTTATTATGTAGTATTCAGATTGACTGTCTGGAACTAGGAATGGCGTCTAGACCCCCCCATCCCACACATACAAAAATGCAAGACGTCACGAGATAACGAGCTTCAACCAAACCTCAAGCATGGTGCTTGTCTGGTGATGTCTGCAAAGGTGGCAGAGCTGCAACCACTTACTACAGCATGTAAATTGGCAGAGGGAAAAAGAGCCAACGTTCATACGGACTCAAGATATGCTTTCAGCGTTGCCCATGATTTTGGTGTTATCTGGAAGGACAGAGGGTTCCTGACGGCTGCAGGAACACCTGTGAAACACAGCTCAGCTATTAAGGACTTGATGGACGCCCTGCTTCTCCCAACCCAAGTGACTATTCTAAAAGTAAAGCACACGACAAAGTGAACTCGAAGGAAGCCCGAGGCAATCTAGCCGATTCAGCTGCCAAACAGCCAGCCAGTGGTCCACGGAAGTGGACAGCAGGGTGGTAGAAGAAGACCACCCTGTGCTTACCCTACAGACTCTCCCAGTGGACAGAGTTTATCTGAAAGAATTACAGGAAGCAGCAAGTTCGCATGAGAAGGAAAGCTGGAAAGCGGAGAGGAGCAACTCTCAGAGATGGACTATTGGAGTGCAACAAGAAGCCTTGTCTACCCAGGAGTATGTACCCAGCTGTGGTGCAATGGGCAAATGGAGCTGCTCACTTGACAAAGACTCTTATGAACTCTCTTATCAAGTACAAGTAGCACCAGGAGTTACTCCATTGACCAACAACTTTGACAGATCATGCACTAGCTGGGACAAATGTAACCCAGAATGTACAGAAAAGGCACAGAAGAAGCACTTGGCAAAAGCCCTATACCCCTTCCAGTGGATACAAATTGATCATTCCCAAGTGCCAAGGAGTGGCAGATTCGAATACGCCCTAGTGGAGGTGGCCATGACTGCCAGGACCACAGCTAAGAAATAATGAGTGAGATAGTATGTAGCTTTGAGGTCCCAGAGGTGATAGAGAGTGATCAGAGCCAAACCTTCACAGCAGCCCTTACAAAAGAGATTTTCACAGTAGCCCTTACAAAACAAAGATTTGTGAATTACACTAAAGATGCCCTCCAGGGAATTGCTGACCAGTTAGCCCCCACTTCCTACATGACATTCCAGAACCGGATGGCCTTAGACATGGTGTTAGCTGAGAAAGGAGGGGTCTGTAAAATTAAAAAAATAAAAATAAATAAAGAAAGAACGGGAACCTGTTGCACCTACATTCCTGATAATACTGGCCCACATGGTAAAGTAACTCTTGCTATAAAGAAATTAGAAGATCTGTCATTGGAGTTGAAGAAGAACTCAGGTATCACAGACCCATGGGATCAATATTTTAGCTGGATGAGTGGGTGGCAAAAGGTGCTCGCCCAGATAGGGGTAACGGTACTAATAATCCTGGTTCTTTTAGCCCGATTGCATGTTGTATTCTACCTTTCGTAAAGAAGTTAATGAGCAAGGCTGTAGACAACAGCATTTCTCCGCCAAGAAGAAGAGGACCCTCTTATGATGGAAGATGACAAACCCTTCACTCCTCTACAGTCACTCCCTGTCCAAAATCTCACAATCCTATATGGTTATAGGGATAGATAGCACCTGATTGCACTTCTCCAGCTGTATCGAGGGGGGTAGTGAACTAGTTGCTGCCCAACTCTATATACAGCCTAAAAGAGTTGCTGAGGAGAATGGGCCAGGTGAGTAGGACCTTTAGATGAGGTACAGAAGAAAATAGCCATTTTAGGGGGGACTGTGAACGAATGTAATGTACATACTGATAATTAGAAAATGTCTATTTGCTTATGTGTATACATGTTTCTATGCAACTCCTTACTTATTATGTAGTATTTAGATTGACTGTCTGGAACTAGGAATGGCATCTAGACCCCCCATCCCACACATACAAAAATGCAAGACGTCACGAGATAACGAGCTTCAACCAAACCTCAAGCATCAAGTTTCTCCATTTCTCTTGTATTTTAACCAATGAGATGTACCTATTAGACTGACATTGCAATGACGTATCTTTCTGTATAAATATTGATACCGCCCAGAAATAAATTAGAAGTTAGAAGTAGCCAAGCTGAACGTGTCTCCGGGTGCTTACTTCTGATGTGCATGCACATTCATACTTTTTAATTAGAAACAGCAGCAGACAACCTTGAACTAAATTGTAGTTCCCATCCTTATATGCACCACAGCTATGCCTTCTGAGGCGAATGAGCTACCCTTCACGGAACTCCCTTTTATAGGCTGACTCAGGTGGTTTATGTAAGGTTCAGAGGTAACATTACCACAGCCTATCCTAGTCTGCCATGTGACAGTACCTCAAATTTGCCAATCCTAGCCTGGTATTCTCCCTGCCTGTATACCTCTGACCTGACTCACATGGCCTAACCCCTTATAGGCCATGTGACCTCACCTCAGTGCACTTGACCTAACAAGGCACCCGTGTGACTCATTCACACAGGAGGGGTGAGCCTTGAAACTGCCTCCTGCCGTAATCCCATGACGAAAGGGGGGTTCGTAGAAAACTCTTCCCCTTTCCTTCTACTCTATTTATAATGTGGGCACTTCATGCACATTTAAACTTCAGGCCTGACATGTAAAAACATGGTTGGAGCAAAGCTGTCTTTCAAGTTTGTGCAGCCAGTCACCTCTACTATAGTTGTGTTCAGACACAACAAATAAAATATGTATGGGCACATATGGTAGTGTGTTCATGCACACAAATATCATATATGTGGACATGCACTTATAGTAGGGGTGACTGACATAACAAACTTCAAACAGAAACTCAAACCAGGTTTTTTATGCAGGCCAAAATCTCAAGACTACTGATAATGTTTGACAAAAAATAACATTTTGGAAAAGCATGAGAGATACTGGTAATTAAAAATCATTGGTTGATGCATGTTTAATGTTTAATAGTAAAATGTGAGAATAACATTGTTGGATGCCATTTAAACAAAAACAAGATGCACAAAAAAAGTTTGTAACAATATTTCTTTACTTTTAATAAAAAAATGACATTTGCAATAAAGTTTTTATATTGCATATTTGGTTTGTTTTAATATTTTTTACAAGATAGGTATATTACGATTGACCAGGTTGCAGGTTATATAGTTGTTGGTGTAGATGATTTGTCAAGACATTTTGATGTGAACGTTCTTTGGCACGAATATTTACCTTCTGGGTTAAATGTTTTTCACACATGCGCAGTAGCAAACATTTGTTTTTTCACGGACGAATAACGCATTTACCTTGCAATTTATCGATCGTTCGGCAGAAGTTTTCCAAACTTGCGGTTCGTTTTTTTTACACAAAAACGTCACCAATGATTAACGATTTGTGCCCATTAACTTGCCGAAAAAACGAACGAAGTGTGTACATGATTTTCGGCTGATTTTTCGTATAGTGTATTGCCAGCATAAGACTGCAGGTGGCAGTCTGTGTGTATGTCTGAAGCAGACAGGTGTAGCCTGTGACTAAAGCAGCACAAAGCTGACAGTGAGTAAGCCAGGAGGCTATCGTTTGTTTATACAGTGATGGTAGAACCCCCTGCAAGGGAAGATTACTGTTTGTTTGAACTTTTTTGTTTTCCCTTAAATAAAAGTGGGCTGCCATGCCCTAAAAAACACAAGTCTGGAGTGGCACGTTTCTGGAAAATTGCATGCACCACTTGAACCTAATCACCCCGGATTGTCACAATACACCAATACACACATTATATATATATATATATATATATATATATATATATATATATATATATATATATATATATATATATATATATATATATACACAGCCCTCACATTTTTGTAAATATTTTATTATATCTTTTCATGTGACATCATTGAAGAAATTACACTTTGCTACAATGTAAAGTAGTGAGTGTACAGCTTGTATAACAGTGTAAATTTGTTGTCCCCTCAAAATAACTCAACACGCCATTAATGTCTAAACCGCAGGCAAAAAAATTGAGTACACCCCTAAGTGAAATTTTCCCTCCCCGGTGTCATGCGACTTGTTAGTGTTACAAGGTCTCAGGTGTGAATGGGGAGCAGGTGTGTTAAATTTGGTGTTATCACTCTCTCTCATACTGATCACTGGAAGTTCAACATGGCACCTCATGGCAAAGAACTCTCTGAGGATCTGAAACAAGAATTGTTGCTCTACATAAAGATGTCCTAGGCTAAAAGGAGATTGCCAAGACCCTGAAACTGAGCTGCAGCATGGTGGCCAAGACCATACAGCGGTTTAACAGGACAGGCTCCACTCACAGGCACTCAACAGGCCTTGCTATGGTCGACCAAAGAAGTTGAGGGCACATGTTTAGCGTCATATCCAGGGGTTGTCTTTGGGAAATAGATGTATGAGTGCTGCCAGCATTGCTCCAGAGGTTGAAGGGGTGGAGGGTCAGCCTGTCAATGCTCAGACCATACACCACACACTGCATCACATTGGTTTGCATGACTGTTGTCCCAGAAGGAAGCCTCTTCTAAAGATGATGTACAAGAAAACATGCAGTTTGCTAAACACAAGCAAACTAAGGGCATGGATTACTGGAACCATGCCCAGTGGTCTGATGAGACCAAGATAAACTTATTTGGTTCAGATGGTGTCAAGCGTGTGTGGCGGCAACCACGTAAGGAGTACATAGACAAATGTGTATTGCCTACAGTCAAGCATGGTGGTGGGAGTGTCATGGTCTGGGGCTGCATGAGTGCTGCCGGCACTGGGGAGCTACAGTTCATTGAGGGAACCATGAATGCCAACATGTACTATGACATACTGAAGCAGAGCATGATCCCCCCCCCCCTTCGGAGACTAGGCAGCAGGGCAGTATTCCAACATAACGACCGAATACACACCTCCAAGATGACCACTGCCTTGGTAAAGAAGCTGAGGGTAAAAGTGATGGACTGGCCAAGCATGTCTCCAGACCTAAACCCTATTAAGCATCTGTGGGGCATCCTCAAACGGAAGGTGGAGGAGTGCAGGGTCTCTAACATCCACCAGCTCCAAGATGTCATCTTGGAGGAGTGGAAAAGGACTCCAGTGGCAACCTGTGAAGCTCCCGTGAACTCCATGCCTAAGAGGGTTAAGGCAGTGCTGGAAAATGATGGCTACACAAAATATTGACACTTTATGCCCAATTTGGACATTTTTACATAGGGGTGTACTCAATTTGTTGCCAGCGGTTTAGACATTAATGGCTGTGTGTTAAGTTATTGTGAGGGAACAGCAAATTTAAACTGTTATACAAGTTGTGCACGCACTACTTTACAATGTAGCAAAGTGTAATTGCTTCAGTGTTGTCACATGACAAGATATAATAAAATATTTACAAAAATGTGAGGGGTGTACTCATTTTGTGAGATACTGTATGTATATATATATATATATATATATATATATATATATATATATATACATACTGTTGGTAAAAATAAATATAAGACCCGCCCTCTATATCTTCTACCTCCACTGCGCCAAATAATAGTGAGAATTAAATATTAAATATACCAGTGAAAGAATAAATAAATAAATAAATAAATGTGTGAAAACAGCTGCTATTTATAATGTAAAGTCTGCAATTCAACCTAAAAATTCAGTATAAATAGGATAAACTAGTAGTGCTAGTGTAAGAAAAAATCTCATACAAATTTCAAAGTACAAAAATACAAATGTGGTATGTGAATAACTTAATTAAATTACTTAATTACAAATGTAAATAAGACACCCAGTGACAAGTGATGCAAAAATAGTCCAAATTAAATATAGTGATTCAAAATATATCTTCAAATAAAATAAAAATGTTATTTGAAGATATATTTTAAATCACTATATTTAATTTGGACTATTTTTGCATCACTTGTTACCCATGCTTCACGTGTCCCTCTGCGGATGAGAGAACCCTTAGGAGGAGGGAGAGATTGTGCCTTTATTGTGGCCAGGCAGGTCACTTTTTGAAGCCTTGTCCTACCCAAACAGGGAACGCCCAAACCTTGAGGTCCTGACACGGACAGACCTTAGGTGGTGTTGTTTTGTCCCCAGTTATCCAGAAGGATAAGCCCCTGGTTTCAGTTACCCTTTCTTGGGCTGAGTCGTCCATCGAGATACGGGCTCTAATCGACTCTGGGGCATTGATGGTGGCTTTGTATCGAAGCACTCGATTCTGCTGCAGCTGCGTGACATTCCACTTGCCATTGAGTTTCTTGACGGGAGACCTCTACAGCCTGCCCATGTGAGTCATGAGACTGTTCCATTGTCCATGAACGTAGGGGCTCTTCACCATGAGATAATCCAATTCCAAGTTATTTCCTCACCTAAGTTTTGGCTGGTTATTGTTTATTCTTGGTTACAGAGGCACAACCCCTCTTTTGATTGGCTCTGTGCTGAGGTTCTCTCCTGGTCGCCACAATGCAGTAAGTCATGCTTCCAGAAGGTAGCCAAGGTCCTGTGCACCTCTTCACTCTCCTCCCTGCCGGAGTAGTACCGCAATTTGAGCGATGACTTTGACAAAGGTCAAGATGGTAGTTTGCCTCTACATCGGTCGTATGATTGCGCAGTTGACCTTTAACCTGGTGCCATACCCCCTCATGGCCGGCTTTACCCTTTGTCGGTCTTGGAGGATAGGGCCATGGAGGAGTATGTTGTAGACACTTTCTCGAGGTTTCATCCACAAATCCTCATCTCGTGCTGGTGCTGGTTTCTTCTTTGTGAAGAATAAAAGTGCTGAACTGAGACCTTGTATTGATTATATGGGTCTCAATCATTTCACGATTAAGAATGCCTATCCGATTCCGTTGATTACGGAGTTATTTGACTGCCTCAAGGGAGCAATGGTTTTCTCAAAGCTTTATTTGAGAGGGGTATACAATCTCATATGGATTAAGGAGGGCGACGAGTGGAAAACTTTTAATACGAGTACCTCGTAATGCCTTTTGGCCTTTGTAACGCCATTGTAATGCCCCGGCCGTTTTCCAGAAGTTTTATTAACAATGTCCTCCGAGATTTGTTGCAGTTATGTGTGGTGGTTTATCTCGACGATATCCTTATATTTTCCAAGTCTCTGGAGAGCCACCTCACAGATGTCTGGCATGTGCTTCAGAAACTAAGAGAGAACAATCTCTTTTGTAAATTGGAGAAGTGCGAATTCCATTGTGAACAGAGAAACTTTCAGCAGTCCTACAGTGACCCCGACCCATGGGTTTACATCCTCTGCAGTGTTTTCTTGGCTTTGCCAACTATTATTGGTTTATTTGTAACTTCTTGTCTCTGGTGAAGCCCCTGACTGATATGACCAGAGAGGATGGTAACCCACAGAGTTGGTCTCTGGAGTCCATTAAGGCCTTTGAGAATCTCAAGGCTGCCTTTGTTTCTGCTACTGTGTTGGCACATCCTGATTCTACATTACCTTTTATCCTTGAGGTTGATGCTTCTGAGACTGGAGTTGGCGCCCTTCTGTCTTAACGTCCTACCTCCTGAGAGCGCTATGCATCCTTGTGGCTACTTTTCCAAGAAATTGCCACCTGTGGAGTGCCATTATGAGATTGGTGACATTGGTAATGTTAGCAATCATTTTAGCCCTGAAAGAATGAAGAAATCTCCTCAAAGGTACCATTGTGTCTATTCTCATTCTTACTGACCATAAGAATCTCACATTCTTGTCTGAGGCTAAATGCCTCTCTCCCAGAAGGGCACGATGGGTTCTTTTCTTGTCTAGTTTCAATTACATTGTCTCATTCTTACCCGGTACTAAGAATGTAAGGGCTGACGCTTTGTCACAACAACTTTCCTCCACTTCAAAGATGGAGTTGGTTCCATTTCTTGTCATTCCTCCTGATCGTATTCTGGCTACGGTTCGTACCAGTCTCATTTCTCCTTTGGGTGACAAAATTCTTGCCGCTCGGGTCCATGCTCCTCCTGAGAGACCGCTGCTTTGTCCCCTTTGTCCATACTGCCGTGCTCCAGACTTGCCATTCTCCCAAAGCTGCTGGCCACCCTGGGAAGAATCAACTCCTTTGGGCCATTTCTCGACAATTCTGGTGGCCTAGTCTCCGTGTTGATGTAACCGCCTTCATAGCTGCCTGTTCCGTGTGTGCTCAGAGTAAGAGTCCATGAAACTTTCCAGTGGGCCTCCTACAACCCATACCCAATGGAGAGAGGCCCTGGACCCACCTGTCTATGGATTTCATTGTGGAGTTACCCAACTCCTAGGGCAACACAATTATCCTTATGGTGGTTGACCGGTTCTCGAAAATGTCCCATTGTATCCACTTAAGAAGTTGCCCACTTCTAAGGAACTGGCTTCCATTTTTGCTCGGGAGATCTTTCGCTTACATGGGCTACCCAAGGTTATTGTCTCGGACATGGGTAGTCAGTTTGTGTCCAGGTTCTGGCGAGCCTTTTGTGCACAATTGGGAATTCAGCTTGCTTTCTCCTCTGCGTATCACCCGCAGCTTAATGGGGCCGCAGAATGTGCCAACCAGTCCTTGGAGCAATTCCTACGTTGCTATATTTCTGACCATCATAACAACTGATCAGACCTCTTACCGTGGGCGGAGTTTGCTCACAATAGTACATTGAATTCTGCTTCCTGATTGTCCCCGTTTATGGTGAGCTATGGTTTCCAACCTTCCATGCTGCCTGACTCATTTGTTCTGCAGAGAATTCCTGCATTAGAAGAGCATCTCCCTGGTCTTCGTTCCACTTTGGCACAAGTCCAGGAGGCTTTGCGACATGCTAATGATAGGTACAGACTCCATGCTGACCGCAGATGCCTGCCTGCAGCTTCCTACCAGGTTGGAGACTGGCTGTCATCTCGCAACCTCCGACTTCGTGTTCCCTCTCTGAAGTTCGCACCTCGGTTTATTGGGCCTTTCCGTATTCTTTGCAGGATTAACCCAGTGGCTTACGCATTAGACCTTCCTTCTAATATGCAAATCTCAAATGTATTTCATGTCTCCTTTATTAAAACCTTTGGTCTGCAACCCGCTTTACCACCTCGTGCCTGTACAGGTTGAGAACCATGAGGAGTATGGAGTACAGTCCATTGTTGACTCCTAGAGTGAAAGGGCTTACCTAGGTTGGAGTCCATGATGCAGAGATGTATGCTCACCCTTGCAAATACACACAGCAAGGGTGAGCATAATAATAATAAGTAATAAGCTACCTGGGCTGTGAATCTGTGCACGGGGGCTTGACAGGAATTTGCCAAAGGATAGTCGAGGTAAAGCCGTAGTCAGGGATTCCAGAAGACAGAATAAATGATAAGCAGAGCCAGGGTCAGAAGCTGGAGTCAGTCTTGGAACGCTGTAACAATAACACAGGAACCTTTGTCAAAACAGGAAACAAGAGACAATGAACTGACAGAGCCTTCAGAGTGAGGCAGTGTTTTATACCCAGCTGATTGGATAAACTGCCTCAGCTGAACCAGGAATGACAGGTACAATCTGTACCGCCCTCAGTACTTCATGCAAAACTAGGCATAGCTGGAAAGCAGGCTGAATAGAGAACTGAGGTGTGGCTCAGAGGTAAAGCAACAGGAGCAGCAAACGGAAGGTTATGGGTTCAATACCACCTTGAGCCACTTGGGGTGCGACCACGCCTGGCTGTCTGCTTGGCACGGTAGGGACTGTGACACATAGGTTTTGTGGGTGCATACAGTACCAGTGCATTGGAAAGGGTACGGTCCGGAGGAACGTTCTTGGGTCTTGTCCTCAGATGTTCATGCCCCTGTCCTCCTCTGTGATTTGCATAAAGCTGGCCGCTCAGCTGTTGGCTAATTGCCAGCTCCTTTCTCTCCACAGTGACTCACTTGTTGATGATATCCTGCTCGTCAGTCCTGCCTACTTAAGCTGTCTAGCCCAGATGCTCTCGGCCGTCGCCTTGGTCACATCTCTAGAGATGCTCTGCTGTGTTCCTGTTAAAGACTTGCTTGGCTGACATTCCTTCTGGCTCCATATCCTGCTTGCTGTTCTACTACACTCATCTCTGGCTCCTTGACGATTTGGCTTGTCTGACTATGCATTCTGGTTCCTGATCTCTGGCTATGTTTTGATTGTGTTTACTCTGTTTTTCCTTTTTATTAATATTATTAAACAAGTGTGATTTAACTGTACTTCTGTCACAGTCTGATTCATGGTTTCTGACAGTCAAGTAATTGCCAGACCATTGTTCCTAATTTGTACTGACAGTCTACTGACTGGAATGGTACCAGCTGATTGGAGAAAGCTCCAATATATAAAAAGAGCCCAAAATACATCCCTGGGAATTACAGACCAGTTAGCCTAACATCAATAGTATGTAAGCTCTTGGAGGGGATGATAAGGGACTATATACAAGATTTTAGTAATGAGAACGGTATCATTAGCAGTAATCAGCATGGATTCATGAAGAATCATTCTTGCCAAACCAATCAATTAACCTTCTATGAGGAGGTGAGTTGCCATCTAGATAAAGGAAGGCCTGTAGACATAGTGTATCTGGATTTTGCAAAATCATTTGACACAGTTCCTCATAAACGTTTACTGTACAAAATAAGATCCATTGGCATGTACCATAGGGTGAGTACATGGATTGAAAACTGGATACAAGGGCGAGTTCAGAGGGTGGTGATAAATGGGGAGTACTCGGAATGGTCAGGGGTGGGTAGTGGGGTCCCCCAGGGTTCTGTGCTGGGACAAATCCTATTTATTTTTTTCATAAACGACCTTGAGCATGGGGTAAACAGTTCAATCTCTGTATTTGCGAACGATACTTAGCTAAGCAAGGCAATAACTTCTCAGCAGGATGTGGAAACCTTGCAAAAGGATCTGAACAAATTAATAGGGTGGGCAACTACATGGCAAATGTAGAAGGTTTAATGTAGAAAATTTTAAAATAATGCATTTGGATGGCAAAAATATGAATGCAATCTATACACTGGGGGGAGAACCTCTGGGGGAATCTAGGATGGGGAAGGACCTGGGGGTCCTAGTAGATGACAGGCTCAGCAATGGCATGCAATGTCAAGCTGCTGCTAACAAAGCAAACAGAATATTGGCATGCATTAAAAAGGGAACAACTACAGAGGTAAAACAATAATTATCCCGCTCTACAAGACTCTGGTCCGGCCACACCTAGAGTATGCTGTTCAGTTCTGGGCACCAGTCCTCAGGAAGGATGTACTGGAAATGGAGTACAAAGAAGGCCAACAAAGCTAATAATAGGTCTGGAGCATATTAGTTATGAGGAAAGGTTGTGAGCACTAACCGTATTCTCTCTGGAGAAGAGACGCGTGAGAGGGGATATGATTTCAATTTACAAATACCATACTGGTGACCCCACAATAGGGATAAAACTTTTTCGCAGAAGGGAGTTTAACAAGACACGTGGCCACTCATTAAAATTAGAAGAAAAGAGGTTTAACCTTAAACTACGTAGAGGGTTCTTTACTGTAAGAGTGGCAAGGATGTGGAATTCTCTTCCACAGGCAGTGGGGAGCATCGATAGTTTCAAAAAACTATTAGATAAGCACCTGAACGACCGCAACATACAGGGATATACAATGTAATACTGACATATAATCGCACATAGGTTGGACTTGATGGACTTGTGTCTTTTTTTTCAAGCTCACCTACTATGTAACTATATATAACTATTGCCGCGTACACACGATCAGATTTTCCGGTGGACTTAGTCCGGCGGACCAGAGTCCGTCGGACAATTCGATCGTGTGTGTTTCTTCCCAAAAGTCCGGCGGACCTAGTAATAAGACTGGCTTCAAAATTGTCCGCCGGACTCGAGTCCGGTCAAAAAGTCCGGTCACCTGTGTGCTTTTTTTGACCAAATTTCCTGTGTGAGCTGCAATTTGCTTTTGCAGCTCACACATCCCCAAAACATCAGCGATCCACCTCTGTACCTTTCATCATAGACCTTGTTGACTCCCTTTCCATGGTTGTGGCCAAAAATCAAAATTTTGGTCTCATCACTCCAAATGCCAGAAGATTTTAGGCTTGTCTCTGTGCTGTTTGTGCTTTGTGGCATTTGCGTAGTAATGGATTTCTTCTGGTGACTCGACCATGCAGCCCATCTTTCTTAAAGTGCCTCCTTATTGTGCATCTTGAAACAGCCACACCACATGTTTTCAGAGAGTCCTGCATTTCACCTGATGTTATTTGTGGGTTTTTCTTTGCATTCCGAACAATTTTCCTGGCAGTTGAGACTGAAATTTTATTTGGTCTACCTGACTGTGGTTTGATTTCAACAGAACCCCTCATTTTCAACTTCTTGATTAGAGTTTGAACACTGCTGATTGGCATTCTCAATTCCTTTTATATCTTTTTATATCCATTTCCTGTTTTATACAGTTCAACTACCTTTTCCCGCAGATACTTTGACAACTCTTTTGCCTTTCCCATAACTCAGAATCCAGAAACGTCACTTCGTGGGATACTGCATATATAAATATATATATGTATGTGTGTGTGTATATATATATATATATATATATATATATATATATATATATATAGTGACAACACTGAAGAAATTACACTTTGCTACAATGTAACGTAGTGCATGTTCAGCTTGTATAACAGTGTAAATTTGCTGTCCCCTCAAAATAACTCAACGCACAGCCATTAATGTCTAAATCGCTGGCAACAAAAGTGAGTACACCCCTATGTTAGAATGTCCAAATTGGGCATAAAGTGTAAATATTTTGTGTGTCCATCATTATTTTCCAGCACTGCCTTACCCTCGTGGGCATGAAGTTCACCAGAGCTTCACAGGTTGCCACTGGGGTCCTTTTCCACTCCTCCATGACGACATCATGAGCTGGTGGATGTTAGAGACCTTGCGCTCCTCCACCTTTCCATTTGAGGATGCCCCACAGATTCTCAATAGGGTTTAGGTCTGGAGACATGCTTGGCCAGTCCATCACCTTTACCCTCAGCTTCTTTAGTAAGGCAGTGGTCCTCTTGGAAGTGTGTTTTCGGTTGGAATACTGGGTTGGAATACTGCCCTGCGGCCCAGTCTCCGAAGGGGGGGGTCATGCTCTGCTTCAGTATGTCACAGTACATGTTGGCATACATGGTTCCATCAATGAACTGTAGCTCCCCAGTGCCGGCATCACTCATGCAGCCCCAGACCATGACACTCCCACCATCATGATTGATTGTTGCCACCACACACGCTTGACACCATCTGAACCAAATAAGTTTATCTTGGTCTCATCAGACCACAGGACATGGTTCCAGTAATCAATGTCCTTAGTCTGCTTGTCTGCAGGCTTTCTTGTGCATCATCTTTAGAAGAGGCTTCCTTCTGGGGCAACAGCCATGCAAGCCAATGTGATGCAGTGTGCGGTGTATGATCTGAGCACTGACAAGCTGACCCCCCAACCCTTCAACCTCTGCAGCAATGTTGGCAGCACTCATATATCTATTTCCCAAAGACATCCTCTGGATATTATGCTGAACATGTGCACTCAACTTCTTTGGTCGACCATGGCAAGGCCTGTTGAGCCCTTGTGAGTGGAACCTATCCTGTTAAACCGCTGTATGGTCTTGGCCACCATGCTGCAGCTCAGTTTCAGGGGCTTGGCAATCTCCTTTTAGCCTAGGTCATCGTTAAGTAGAGGAGCAATTCTTTTTTTCAGATCATCAGAGTTCTTTGTCATGAGGTGCCATGTTGAACTTCCAGTGATTAGTATGTGAGAGTGAGAGCGATAACACCAAATTTAACACCTGCTAATTGGGCCCAATTTGGACATTTTCACTAATGCTGCGTACACATGATCAGACTTTTCCGGCGGAGTTTTGGCGGAAGTCCGCCTGACTTTTGAAATGAATGGACTTGCCGACACACGAAGTAAAGTCTTATAATTTTGAACGTGACTCCAGGTAGATGGGACTAGAGAAGGAAGCCAATGTCGCCGCCTCTTTCGGCGATATTGCCACCTTGCTAGCCCTGTCGCCTGGTATGGATTTAAAGAGGAATCCCTACGCCGAAACAATGGCTTGGGGGTTCCCCCCAAATCCATATCAGACCCTTATCTAAGCATGCAGCCCGGCCGGTCAGGAAAGGGGGTGGGGACGAGCGAGCGCCCCCCCCCTCCTGAGCCGTACCAGGCCACGTGCCCTCAACATGGGGGGTGCTTTGGGGAAGGGGGGCCCTGTGCCCCCCCACCCCAAAGCACCTTGTTCCCATGTTGATGAGGATAAGGTCCTCTTCCCGACAACCCTTGCCGTTGGTTGTCGGGGTCTGCGGGCGGGGGGCTTATCGGAATCCGGGAGCCCCCTTCAATAAGGGGGCGCCCAGATACCGGACCCCCACCCTATGTGAATGAGTATGGGGTACGATGTACCCCTACCCATTCACCTGGTGAAAAAAGTGTAAATAAAAAAACACAACACAAGTTTTTAAAATACTTTATTAGACAGCTCCGGGGGCTTTTTCCGTCTTGGGGGGGTCTTCTCGCCGACTCCTCCGCTATCTTCTGTTAGCTCTTTTACTAGCAGAGGAGCCAGCTTTTTCCTTCGTCGCTGTCCGGGGGTCAGGGTGCCTTTGGCCAATCATGGCTCAAGTCCACGCCTCACACTATATAAGGCTGCTCACACAACGGCCATATATAGTATTTATGAATGGAGATTAGGCAGGGACTTTAGTGTAGTGTGGTGTCAGTCAGCTTAGTGTATATAACAGTGTAAGTCGTATATATGACAGTGTAGTGTAGAGTATATAACAGTGTAGGGCACAGTATATCATAGTGTACTGCGGAGTATATTGCACAGTTTACGGCAGAGTATCTAACAGTGTACTGCAGAGTATAGAGTACAGTGTAGGACAGAGTATATAGCACAGTCTACTGCGTAGTATATTGCACAGTGTACTGCGTAGTATATAGCACAGTGCAGAGCAAAGTATATAACACAGTGTACTGCGGAGTATATAACACAGTGTATATATAAGGCAGTTCAGAGTATATAGTGCAGTCCGTATAGTATATATAAAGCAGTTCAGAGTATATAGTGCAGACCGTACAGTATATATGATGGGTGGAGGATGATGGGTGAGTGCACATAAGTGCATGTTATTATCACTCATTTGGCCCCTCAACCACTTCTGAAGGGCCTGAAAAATAATATTCTCACACATGAGGCATTGGCCCTCCTCCATTTGTTGCAATTTTGCTGCCAGTGCTGCCTCCTACATGTTACTCACTGGCCCTTTTTGTTGTAAGGCAGAGGGGAGGCACCTAGGATTGGGTGAGGCTACTGGGCCTGGCCACCTCCTGGCTGACACTTACCCCCACCTCCTGGCTGACACTTAGCCCCACCTCCTGGCTGACACTTACCCCGCCTCCTCCTGTGTGCCACATTCCAGAGCCTCGTCCTGGCTGAGGTCTTCCTTTGTATGAAAAAGGGACATAGTTTTAGTTTTTGATTCATTAATCACACACAATTTTCAGCTCATGACTGTTGCAAATTAAATGTTAATAAATAGAAAAGACTATCATTCTGACCCCAGCATTTTTCATTCTTGTCACAATCTTTTTTGGCCCCTAGTGTCTATTGATATGTAAAACACTTTTTTGTTAAATCATTAATTTGTTATCAATAATAACATCTAGTTATCAACAATAATTTTCGGACAATAAAAATGTAACAAAATACTATACCTGGCTCCAGCTGGGCTCCTCAACTTCTTCCAGGATGGAAGACCCAGGTTGGTCCTTGGAAGCCTCAGCTGGGCTTAAGGGAAGGGTGGATGGAAGTGTAGAAAGTGATTCCCTGGCTTCAATCTGGTCTTCCAGAAACCGCATCCTGTTGTAGTACCACAGGCTGGGTACATACACATCCTTGCTCTTGATTTCATAGAAGCCTGGACCTTATTAAGCTCCTTTCTATACGTGCTTCTCAAGCTAACAATTTTCTTATCCACAAACTTGATGTCTGCGTCGGGGACCTGCGTCTTCACAAATTGCAGCAGTTTCTTCAGCGATGCTTTCCTAGCTGGTTTATTTTGATATAAGGGGTTTTTAACCTCCCACACATTTCTCATATCCCTGTATCTGTCTATGAACTGGCCCATGAATTCAGGGTCTTTGAATTGTTTCATATTTGCTGCAAGACAAAACACAAGACAAAAACTCTAATATCAGGCTAAACTCTCCAAATCTTATCCCAATATAGGCCTCAATCTCAAATCAGTATAGGCCACTGATGTCCCAAGTTAAAATGTTACCTTCGTTAGAAAGTTTGTCCTCCTTCCTCCGCAGACCGAACGTACGTACGACACACACGTGTTAACTTTATATACACTGCACATGCATGAAACTCCCCCCGCGTCGCCAGCCCCTGACGTTCTTTCTAGAATATTCCCCGTCCCGTCTCTTTTGTCGCAATGGGAGAGGAACACAGCAGGTGCTTAATAGCAGTAACGACGAGGAGGAAAGCCCGGAGCAAGAAAGTCCCGATCCAGGAGGAGATTTAAGGCCTCCAATATGTCCTTTGGTGAGATGGTGGAGATGGTCGACATATTGAAGAGGGAAGCATGGACCATACCTAAACCCAAATGTGAGAAAGGCCAAAATCATGACTAAAGTTGTGAAGAGTCTGCACCAGAATTTTGGGGTACAACGATCCAAGGAGCAATTAAGGAAACGCTGGTCAGACCTGAAATTGAGGGAGCAGGATCAGTACAGAAGGATCAAGAAAGTACTTCTAAAAAGTATGTTCCTATTATGATTATTACTTGCATGTTTCTCCATGTGCTTTTCTTTGCTGTTGTACAGTTTAAAATGGCTCCTTTCATGTTCGTGGGCACAGTAATCGGTCGTACGAAATATTGTTCGTTTGCCAACTAAATACGATGTTTTTGGCAGATACAGGGTTAACTACATTTGGTCATGCTAATTTGTATTAAAAGAAGTTTAGGACATTGTTGTCTAGATGTCTTTGAAACTAGAATGAATTGCAAACTTGATTCAGTATAATGTAAGGAGAGGACACTCAGCAGCTGTTTACACATCTGGACTCAGGAGTAGGGTTGAGCGAACCCGAACTGTGGTTCGTACCGGACTTTTGGGTTTTTGGGTCCTGGACCCGAACCCAAACAATTTACTGTATGTTCGGGTTCGAGTCCGGTGTTCGGCAATGTAATGGCGCATTTTAAAAAGCTGCAGGGCAGCCAATCAACATTCGTTTAACTCGTGTGCCCTTAGAAGCCATCACAGCCATGCCTACTAATGGCATGGCTGTGATTGGCCAGTGCAGCATGTGACCCAGCCTCTATATAAGCTAGAGGCACACAGCACAGCACGTCACTCTGCTATAGATAGTGTAGGGAAAGGTTGCTGCTGCTGCTTTGATGGAGAGAATTAGATAGGAGTCCTGATTTAGAAATCTATTCTAATTACTCAGCGATCTACATTGATTTTCCTGTGCGGGTGCCAGTGCACAATCTTTTTACACTGCCCTGAGCCCAGTGCCAGAGAAAAGATAGATAGTGTAGGGAAAGGCTGCTGCCATTTTGAGGGAGAGAATTAGATAGGAGTCCTGCTTCAGAAATCTAATTACTCAGCGATCTATCTTGATTTTCTTGTGTGGGTGCAGTGCACAGTCTTTTTACACTGCCCTGAGCCCAGTGCCAGAGAAAAGATAACTTTTATCTGTCTGTTAGTTAGGTTGGCGTCAGCGGGCATTTTATGTAAGCTCAGTGCACCAGCACTGCATATGTTACTGTGAGATACACCCTTTAGATACTGTTGGTGTATTCTGCTATTCCAAAAACACCCATTTAGGGCAAAAAAATATATTTTGCAGTGTTTTCTGCATATCTGTAGGCGTGAGATACACAATTTAGATAGTGTTCTTCTATTCTGCTATTCGAAAAAATATATTTTAGGGCAAAAACATTTTTTTTGAATAGCATTTTCTGCATATCTGTAGGCGTGAGATACACACTTTAGATACTGTTGCTCTATTCTGCTATTCCAAAAAACCCATTTAGGGCAAAAAATATATTTTACACTGTTTCCTACATATCTGTATGTGTGAGATACACAATTTAGATAGTGTTCTTCTATTGTGCTATTCAAAAAAAAATTTTTTTAGGGCAAAAACATTTTTTTTGAATAGCATTTTCTGCATATCTGTAGGTGTGAGATACACCCTTTTGATATTGTTGCTCTATTCTGCTATTCTAAAAACACCCATTTAGGGCAAGATCCTAAATTTGAGAAATATGAGGAGAACATCAAAGAAGGGACGTGGCCCCGGTCGTGGTGCTGCTGGTGGAGCTCCTGTTGCAGGGAGAGGACATGGTCGATCTGTACCAGCTACACACACAAGTGAAACACCTTCCTCAGGTGCGAGTAGGTGACAGAGCCTGCAGCGGTATTTGGTCGGGCCTAATGCGGCTGTACGAATGTTGAGGCCAGGACAAGTACAGGCGATAGTAGATTGGGTTGCTGACAGTGCCTCCAGTTCCTTCACATTGTCTCCCACCCAGTCTCCTGCTGAAAGATCAGAGTTGGCACCTGCAGCCGATGTCCATCAGTCTTTCACCTCATCCCATTGCAAATCAGCCAAGCAGTCTGAGCCCCAAATCATGCAGCAGTCTCTTCTGCTTTTTGATGATTCTGTTAGCAGGGTTTCCCAGGGCCATCCACCTAGCCCTGCCCCAGAAGTGGAAGAGATTGTGTGCGCCGATGCCCAACCACTTATGTTTCAAGATGAGTACATGGGAGTACCATCGCAGCACATCTCGGATGATGACGAAACACAGGTGCCAACTGCTGCTTTCACAATTGTGCAGAGCGACAAGGAGGGCAGGGGTGAAGACTGCGTGGAAGATGATGTGGAGGACGATTAGGTCCTCGACCCCACATGGAATAAATATCATGCAGGTGACTAGTGTAGTTTGGAGGAAGAGGCGGTGGTCACACAGAGCCACCAGCACAGCAGAAGAGGGAGCAGGGTGCAAAAGCGGAGCGTCCGTCCCCTAGACAGTATGCCTGCTACTGCCCAACGCAGCAAGGGACCGAGCACACCAAAGCCAGGTCCAAGGAGTTCCCTAGCGTGGCAGTTCTTTCAGACAATGTGCTGATGACAAGACACGAGTGGTTTGCACGCTGTGCAATCAGAGCCTGAAGCGAGGCATAAACATTCTCAACCTGAGCACAACCTGCATGAGCAGGCATCTAAGTGCAAAGCACGAGATGCAGTGGAGTAGACACCTCAAAAACCAAGAAAGGTCTCTGGCTCCTCCTGCCTCCTCTTCTGCTGCAGTCTCGGCCTCTTCATCCACCTCTGTAGTGACAGTGACACCAGCCAACCCGCAAACAGAGGATCTGCCAGCAACACTACCACCTGGGTCACCAACCATCTCCACAATGTCCCATGGAAGCGTTCAGCTCTCTATCTCCCAAACACTGGAGCGGAAGAGGAAGTACCCCCCTACCCACCCGCAATTCCTGGCCCTGAATGCCAGCATTTCAAAATTCCTCGCTTTTGAAATGCTGTCATTCCATCTGGTGGAGACGCAGAGTTTTAAAAACCCTGATGGCATTGGCTGTCCCACAGTACATCGTTCCCAGCCGCCACTACTTTTCCAGGTGAGCCATCCCTTCCCTGCACAACCAAGTGGGGGACAAAATCAGGTGTGCACTGCGCAACGCCATCTGTGGCAAGGTCCACCTAACTATGGATGCGTGGACCAGTAAGCACGGTCAGGGACGTTATATCTCCCTAACAGCACACTGGGTAAATGCAGTGGCGGCTGGGCCTGAGGCGGATAGCAGTTTGGCGCATGTCCTTCCACCACTGAAGATTGCAGGGCGCTTCAGTTTGCCTCCTGTTGCTAACTCCTCCTACTCCGCTTCCTCATCCTCTACTGTCTCCTCATCTGGTCAGCGTAACACCTTCACCACCAACTTCAGCACAGCAAGGGGTAAACGACAGCAGACAGTTTTAAAACTTTCCTGTTTGGGGGAAAAACCCCACACTGCGCAGGAGTTGTGGAGGGACATGGAACAACAGACCGATGAGTGGTTGGTGGCAGTGAGCCTCAAGCCTGGCCTGGTGGTGTGCGATAATGGGCGAAATCTCGTAGCAGCTCTACGGCTAAGGCCTAGCCGGTTTGACGCACATCCTTTGCCTGGCGCGTGTGCTGAACTTGGTGGTCCAGAGGTTCCTTAAAAATTACCCTGAAATGCCAGAGCTGCTGCAGAAAGTGCGGGCCGTCTGTGCGCACTTTCGACGTTCTTACCTTGCTGCTGCTCGCCTGTCAGTGCTGCAGCGTAACTTCGGCCTTCCTGCTCACTGCCTCATATGTGACGTGCCCACAAGGTGGAACTCCACCTTGCACATGCTGGCCAGACTGTGCGAGCAGCAGCAGGCTATAGTGGAGTTTCAGCTGCAGCACGCACGTGTGAGTCGCTCTGCAGAACAGCACCACTTCCCCACCAATAACTGGGCCTCAATGCGAGACCTGTGTGCCTTGTTGCCCTGTTTCGAGTACTCCACCAACATGGCCAGTGCCGATGATGCCGTTCTCAGCGTTACTATCCCAGTTCTATGCCTCCTTGAAAAAACGCTTCGGGGGATGATGGAAGAGGATGTGGCACAGGAGGAGGAGGAAGAGGGATGCTTTCCAAGGCTTTCAGGGCAGTCATTTACAAGTGGCTACGAGGGTGGGTTCCTGCACCAACAAACGCCAGGTACACAATTGTCCAGCAAGGGCACAGTTCTGGAGGATGACGAGGTGGAGGATGAGGAGGAGGAACCATGTTCATAGCAGGGTGGCACCCAGAATAGCTTATGGCCATCACTGGTGCGTGGCTGGGGGGATACAGTGGACACAGACGATACACCTCCCACAGAGGACAGCTTTTCGTTGCCTCTGGGCAGCCAGGCACACATGAGCGATTACATGCTGCAGTGTCTCCGCAAAGACCGCCGAGTTGCCCACATTCTAACTGGTGCTGATTACTGGGTGGCCACGCTGCTGGATCACCGTTACAAGGACAACGTACCATCCTTAATTCCCTCACTGGAGCGTGATCATAAGATGCGCGAGTACAAGCGCACGCTGGTAGACGTGCTGCTGGTGGCTTTCCCACCTGACAGCGGGGGTACGGTGGAAGCACAAGGCGAAGGCAGAGGAGGAGGAAGAGGTCATCAACGCAGCCGGGGCACCGACAGCACCTCAGAAGGCAGGGTTAGCATGGCCGAAATGTGGAAAAGCTTTGTCAGCACGCCACAACAACCAGCACCACCAGCTGAGATGGAACGTCTTAGCAGGATGCAGCATTTCACCAACATGGTGGAGCAGTATGTGTGCACACGCCTACACAAAATAAATGATGGGTCTGCCCCCTTCAACTTATGGGTCTCCAAATTGGGCACATGGCCTGAGCTTGCCCTTAACGCCTTGGAGGTGCTGGCTTGCGCTGCAGCCAGTGTATTATCTAAAAGTGTATTTAGCACGGCAGGGGGTGTTATCACAGACAAGCGCAGCCGCCTGTCCAGAGCCAATGTGGACAAGCTCACGTTCATTAAAAGGAACCAGGCATGGATCCCACAGGACTTGTCCGTACCTTGTGCAGAATAGACATGTATACCGGTGTTCTGACAAAAACTGTCCGGCCATCGGATAGTGTCCGGACCGTACTGCACAGGCGCAGTTCTTGCGCAGTACGGAGGACAAGGAGATTCTGAAAATCTCCGAAGATGAACGGCACCTGCGCAGTGAGTGCAGGTTCAAGGTGGGGTTTGAATCTGGACTCACCGCACAGGTGCCGTTCGTCTTCAGAGAGTTTCGGAATCCCCTTGTCCTACGTACTGCGCAAGCGCAGTACAGGGCGGACACTATCCGACGGGGGACAGAATCCGACACATCAGCGGCCTTACCCAGCCATTGTTGTATTTTTGATCTTTCTAACTCTTTTGGGGTGTACCCTAATTAAAAAAATAAAAATGATAAACAAAAACCAGTGTTGGCTACCTCATCCTCCTCCACCGCCGCTTCCACCGCCACCTCAACCTCCTACTCCATATGGACCTCGTCCTCCTAGGTCAAGATTATTATTTTTTATTTTTTTAATTTCCAAGTATTTTATTTTCCCACAAGCTTATAGATTAAATTGAATATTTTTTTCAAGAAAGGGCGTATTCTGGGGCATCCCCACCATATGTGTGGCATCGTGCCATTGAGTTTCTGAGGTATGACTTCCTGTATCTCTTCTTCTGAGAAGGGAGTCTCCAGCATATTATTTTTTTTTTAATGTATTTTATGTTATTTTAAGTTATTTCCCTATCCACATTTGTTTGCAGAGGACTTGCCATGCTCTTAACAACATTTTGCTGCCATTTGCCCTCTAGCCCTT
This sequence comes from Lithobates sylvaticus, assembly GCA_028564925.1. NCBI lineage: Eukaryota > Metazoa > Chordata > Amphibia > Anura > Ranidae > Lithobates > Lithobates sylvaticus. The sequence continues at coordinate 306,351,919 of CM053030.1, read as the reverse complement.
TCCATTTATTTTTTAGAGCCATTTTAGTCCTCAAAAGTTTGGGTCCCCATTGACTTCAATGGGGTTCGGGTTCGGGGTCAAGTTCGGGTCAAGTTCGGTCCCGAACTCAAACTTTTTTGTGAAGTTCAGCCGAACCGGTCGAACCCGAACATCCAGGTGTCCGCTCAACTCTACTCAGGAGCACTAGTGTGGGACACCAGAGCAAATTTTTTAGGGTGACCCACACAAGTGCTCCAGTGGATACTTGGGGTGTCTCCATGTGTGAAACTTGTCCAAAAAAGGTAAGTATACCAGCTTTGTTAAAGGTAAAAATCATGTCTTCAGCTTGGAACTCTGCCAAAACAGACAATTTTACCCCACTTCCAAGCAATGTTTCATATTCCTATTTCTGGCATCAAATATCTGTGTGCTAAGTATACCTTTTGTTTCATTCTCATAGGGGAGAAAAGACTCGGGATGTCGGAGAACAACAGGAACCCCCCACCTCCGAAAGAAGGGGAACATAGGACACCACAACCTCAGGATGTGGAGGGAGGAGAGCTGGAAGAAGTGGATGAAATTGTCACCACAACAGGTCAAAGTGTCAGAAACCACAGATTCAGGTAATAGAGGTATGCCTGCATATTTATAATACATGGTGTGTATTTTTTCTTTTAGGTGATGTGCAGGTTGTGGAAGAACAATCTCCTCATTTCACCAGTGACAGTGCACAAAGACTAATCCAGGAAATAATGTGGTGTAGTTGGGATTTAGACATCATCAAGCAAAAAACTAATGAGGTTGAACAAAAACTGAAGAACATGACTGATGTATTAGGGAGAATCTAAATAAAAACAAAATGCTACCATTTTTTTTTTTTTGGTAAATTTTTCACAATTTTTTCTCGCATTTTAAAAGCCAAATTTTTAAGATGCACACAGTGTGTCAACATGTGCTATCTGCCATCAGGGGATTTCAATTTACGCATTTTGTGGGTGAAACCCCTTCCTCGCAACTCTAGTAGGTGTGAGGAAGTGGTTGCACCCCCAAAACACGTCCATTGATCCCCCATGATGGGAGATAGCCCATGTTGACATTAGGCATGGGATCAGGAGGGAAATCCCCAGTTTGACTCCCAAAACTCCCAACAATGTGTGGCTTCTTCTTTCAATGCTCAATAACAGTTTTTGTATTAAGTTGGTGTTTACAGTGACAATGGGGGTTAGTTAATAATGTAAAAAACACTTGGCACTACAAGTGCACTAGGAGAACCTAGGAGACAGCTAAAAGAACCACAAGCAGTAAATCAAAATCAAGATTTTATCAGAATTATTTTTTCATAAAATAGAAATTATTTTCACGTCCACATCAACATATAAAAATTAATATGTCACCAACACCACCGCCATCAACACAATACTATGAAACCCCTTATAATTAAAATAGTATGACCCCGAGTAGGGTGGTGGGACGATGTAGATATGTTTTCCCATTGATTGCCCCTCTGCAGTTAGGAAAGTCCCAACGCTCAGCAAAATGGGAGGCCACAGTCTGCCATGCCTGTGGCGTTGAAGGAAACTTTGGAGTCAAAAAAGAAAAAAAGAAAATTAGTACTTTTGCACATAACATTGCAAGCAGATTAGACACAAACATTCTTGGCCAACATCAGTATAAGATTTATTTTAAGAAGTATTTAAAGACACAACTATAAGGTCCACTTATCAGATTCCTCACCCTCTCTGATGGTCCACTGGAAAAATTTAAGGGGGGGTTATAAAAGAGTTTGGTACCCTACAAAAAAGCCTCTGGCACTCTGCCTGAATTTAAGGACAACAATAACATGTGGACACATTTTAGGGGGTGTTTAGGGTAAAGCACTACAATGGAGCTGACAAAATACATTGTTAAGTGACTAGGCTAGGTGTGTATGGGCCCAGGATAGCATGCTGGGGAGGTTAGTAAATAGTCCTTCTGCAGGACCTGAATGATGGCAGAACATATGATTCCCAGAGCCTGGGGGAGATGCCTGTTGAGAACTTGAGGTCCTGCAGACTTCTCCTTGTCGCAAGTACCGCAAGGTGGCGACTAGCCTCTGCTCTGGAGTGATGGCTTGCTCCTCATAATATAAGGGACAGCAAAGCCAACAGATGGTGAAAAACATGGTCCGTCATCCGGAGAAAATTCCTGAAATCATCAGGGTTATTCTCCTGGATCTCCCGCAGCAAAGGCATATGAGAGAATTGGTTGCGCTGGAGTAACCAATTCTTGGTCCATGAACTCCTCTCCACCCTGTTCATGGACTGGGCTTGGGTCAAAGTAAGAACCCCAACACTAAGCCCCCGCACAGCACGAACTCTACAACGAGGACGTACCCGCAACATGGCTTCAAAACGGTCGGCTGGTCATAACGAACTAACAGAACTCACTGAAAATCAGAAAGGCCTGTGAACAGCGAGCTGAAAATCAGAAACAAGTGGACAAGAACGCACTTAAAAACAGATACAAACTGACTACACACACTGAAAACCAGATACAAACCCACAAGCACAAACTGAAGAGCAGTAATGATCGGAAAAGCACGAGTCTGAAAAGCGCAAATCGTCTCTCAACAAACTTCTACTAACACAAGATAAACATGAGATTAGCAGAAGGAGCCCAAAGGGGGGCGCACTGGGAATTGAACTTCCATTTTCTAGTCTTGTTGTACGTGTTGTACGTCACCGCGTTCTTGACGGTCGGAATTTGGTGTGACCGTGTGTATGCAAGCCAAGCTTGACGGGAATTACGTTGGAAAAATCATCCAAGATTCAAGCTCAGTCCACTGCTCCTTTGCTTTACTCACAGACAGGGAACCCCAATGATTAAGCCACTTCGGTGAAACATGTCTGGGTATGGTTACATGGCAACTGTGAGGAGCAATTTACATTCAACGTTCCAGTTACTGGGTGTGCTGTGCCGTGTGAAGTGAAAGAGAAAGGAGACAGCGTGGAGGGTGAAACATATTGGTATTAACGCCGGGTCCGCCGAGACCATAATATATCGGGTCACCACTGCTGGGTCCTTGTTTCCTGTTGAAAAGATTATGCTGAAGTGCCTTATTTTTATATGAAGGATGTGAGTACAATGGTTGAGGAATTTTGTGTGCTGTTGAAATAAATGGTTTACTCTACTTCACTATTGGAAGCATCTCTTTTTTCCTTATATGTGGAGTGCAATTATCTAACATTCTGTCTGGATCCATCTGTGACCCATGTGGAGCTATTAAACGAGTTGGCCGAGCATGAGAGTGCAAGGCATATACTGCTGGTGAGTGCGTTTCCTTAGGGTGCGGTAGCACTGAACACAGGTGGTGTGGTGGAAGATATATTTTTTCAAGTCACTTCAAGAACTTTGTTTAAAGACACTTCAAAACTTTATTTGCTTCAGGATTTTTCATTCACTTTTCTGTCACTTTTTGAAACATTATCACTACAAGTAACAGTTTATGGACTTTTGTTTGGATTTGTTTTCCTTTTTTTGGACACCTGCAAAAAATATATAATCACACTTCACTTTAATTTTTCACTTTATGTATATAGGTGATTAATTGCGGTGTTGTTTTTTTTTAGCACTGTTTATACATATTTTTCAGTATTGTTTACACAGGTTAAATATTTAGTTTATTCACAGACACTGTGATTATTAGCGCTACTGTTTTATTCATTTAAAATCACTTTACATTATTTATCTATTTAAGTAGCTGCTTAGTTTATTTTTATACTCATAGGTGTTTAACTAATTTTTCTTTGTGCGCAGTGGTGGTGTGGAATAGTAGGAGGGCGAGCGATTTTCATACCAGTTTATTTTCATGTAAATTACTAAGTAATGATTTGTGCTTGCAGAGTCTTTCCCACTGCATCGAGTCACTATAAGAACAGGAAATGTTGCGTAAGACCCGCACTCTACTTGGGGTTACGACCAGCTTGTTGTGCATCCTGGGTTTAGGGAGCCAATTTTGTAATATAATATTATAGAATTCATAAACTCTTGGGACAAATGGAACAATTAATTTATAGAACTAATTTCTTAAATGGAAGTCAAATTGTTAAACCTATATTTGTAAAACAATATTAATTGATTTCTATTTTTATTTAAGAACAAAGAGTATTCATACATGGTCAGAACAACAAGATGTGAGACATCTGTCTGTTCTTAAGTGTGCAGAGTCACTCTATGATACTTTATAGTGATGCTAAAAGCACACACAGTTAATCAGAAGATGCACTCTTAAGAGTCCATTCACACAGGGACAACACAACTTCCAGCGTGACTTTGGGAGGCAACTTGGACACAACTTGAGTATGAATCACAGCACAACTTGAGGCAACTTACAAGGCAACTTGAAGTTGCCTCCAGGACAGGCGACATTGCCAGTGCCCAATCACATAATAATCAGCTCTGTGGGAGGGAGGGTTTGCCTAGAAAACTATTTTTACTTCCTGCAAAGTTGCTTCAGTTAAGACAGGGGATCTGACTTGGAGGCAACTTCCATTGAAATCAATGGGTACAAGTTGCCTAGAAGTCGGATTGAAGTAGTACAGGAACCTTTTCTGAAGTCAGAGCGACTTCAGTAGTGTAGTATAAATTAGAAAGCAATTGGGCTATGTACTGTATACCTGTTTTGCGAGTTGTGTTTTTTTTTTTTTTTTTGCAGAGACTTAGCAAGTTCTCCTAGAGCTAGTTTTTGAGCTTTTTATTTTTTATGCTCTGATGTACTATCCAGTCAGAACAGGCACACAAATTGTGTGAATAAAACACACATACAAAAAAAGAAAAGAAAAAAAAGGTTTCTTTTGAAAGATGTAGCCATATAATTGACTATCTGTAAATGTTGTTAAGAAACACCAACAAAGAAATGTAAAACAGGATTTTAGAACCGAGACAGCTTGTAAAAGCTTGTTAAGCCATGTTAAAAAGACACTAATGTCCCCCTTAGAAAAAAACTGTTTCTTATTTATTGCTTATTTTCCCTAGCTCCACTCAACACAATTTTATCTATTTCCTTTTTACTCTTTCAGAGCCTACAGTACTGATTGAACTCCTGGCAATTAATGTAATTAAAATTTATTGACAATGCAGCTGTCTGCTGAAGCCTCATTGTTCTGAATGCTTACTGTGCATCACTATTGAGTACTGCCATGGCAATGTCAGACAGCTCATACCTCACTCAATTATATCAATGGCCAAGTCGCTTCCAAGAGTTCCTTTGGGGGTATGAATGTTATGCAGTGATAAGAGCTTTTCAAAACAGAATACTTGAGTTCCATCACTGGTGGGAAAATAAAATAAAATATGTATTTCTACACTGTTGAAAATTAATGTAATTGGCTTGACAACAAGCTTGGACAAGATGACCCATGCAAAATCTAAGTAGTGCATATGTCTCACTACGATATAGGATATCTCAAATTTACCCCTACCTCATTTTTGTTTTTAATGTTTGAAAGTTTAGGTGAATATGATCAAAGATACTTATTTGTGCAGATGTTGGACATTTTTATCTTACAACTAACAGCAGTGATCACATTAAGAATATTATTGAGTCAAAATGATAGCTCAGCGATCAATTCTAATATATTTATATTTTTGAGAAAGAGAAATATATGTTGTTGTTTTCTTTTAAACATTAACAAACTAAATGCAGGATAAACAACAGTGCTTGTACAGTGTAATAAATCAATACATGGAAGAAAGAACTGACACCTTTATAAAGTAGTTCACAAAGTGGATCACATCGAAAAAAAATGACATATTTCCAGAGCAGTTCACAAAATTGGTTGTACCGAAATAGGGTCATGAGTAAAAATATTGGTAAGTCTTGTTTTTAAAAAGCGCACATATTAATGCTGCAACACTTGTGTGTTGCAGCATTAATATGTGCAGTTTTTAACCACTTCAGCCCCGGAAGATTTGGCTGCTCAATGGCCAGGCCATTTTTTGAGATACGGCACTGCGTTGCTTTAACTGACAATTGCGCGGTCGTGCGACACTGTACCCAAACAAAATTGATGTCCTTTTTTTTCCCACAAATAGAGCTTTCATTTGGTGGTATTTGATCATCTCTGCGGTTTTTATATTTTGAGCTATAAACAAAAAAAGAGTGACAATTTTGAAAAAAACACAATTACTTTTTGCTATAATAAATATCCCCATTTAAAAAAAAAAAAAAAAAAGCCAATTTTTTCCTCAGTTTAGGCTGATATGTATCCTTCCACATATTTTTGGTAATAAAAATCACAATAAGCGTATATTGATTGGTTTGCGCAAAAGTTATAGCATCTACAAAATAGGAGAAATATTTACGGCATTTTTATTATTAGTTTTTTTACTAGTAATGGCGGTGATCTGCGATTTTTAATGGGACTGCGACATTATGGCGGACAGATTTGACACTTTTGACACATTCTTGGGACCTTTAATAATTATACAGTGATCAGAGGTATAAAAATTCACTAGTTACTGGTTAAATGTCACTGTCAGGGAAGGGGTTAACACTAGGGGGCGATCAAGCGGTTAACTCTGTTCCATAGTGTGTGTTTTAACTGTAGGGGGATGGGACTGACTAGAGGAAATGACATATCATTGTCCCTAGCTAGGAGGAACTCACGATCAGCCTCTCCTCTCCTCACAGAACAGGGATTTGTGTGTTTGCACACACATGTCCCTGTTCTGGCTCTCGTGCCCGCGATCGCTCATGGACGGCGGTCATAACGACCGCCGGCCACGTGCAATGGCACTCCCCCAGTGCAGCGGCGTGCGCACGCACCTGCTATACTGCTTAAAGGAGCCAATGTACAGCTACGGCGGTTCACTGAATCGTGCCGACCTGCCGCAGTATAATAACTGGTCGGCAAGCGGTTAAAAATAAGACTTACACATACAAGTGAAGTGACATCCCTTATACAACAGATTCACACTTTCATATACAAACACCATTTTTTACTTTTATCTACTAACTAACCTTGTGGATGAAATTTCAAAGACTTTAAAAATTGAGGATGGATGAACATTCTATGTGAGATGACGTCCACATGGAAAATATAATTGTTCCTGTCTTTTCTGGTGATGAATTGTATTATGAAGGTGTTATAAAATGGTGTGGCCTATCTACTAACATAAGTGAAAGCTGTTGAGCTAAGCTATTGATCTATCCTGACAAAAAGTTTATCCTGCAGAGATTTCCTGCCTAATTAGATGAGTCCATGTGGCAGCCTTTGTGGATTGAAATTATCAGCCACAATCAGCATCAGACTAAAGCCTGTGTATGATTTTTAAGAAGGTGAAGGTCATCAGGTTGGCTGAGAATGTTACTAACTTGTCAGAATTTAGTCGTCCGACAAAGGCAGAGGTACGTGCATGTGTAGTATAAAGTAAGTGAAATAGCAATTATGACCTATGCAGCCAACATCCAGTGACTACGTTTCATTGTTTTTTCAGAATCAACATTTTGTGATTTGCGACAAATCATTGATATATCAACTGCACTTCATGGCAGATGCCACAGTTATTGCTATTGTTGGTATAGGAATATTTAGGAAATATATAGGAAAGAGAGTGTCATTTAGATTGAGCAGGCAGGCAAGCAGATTATTCAGTTAGCTGCAGTGTATTTAATATATATATATATATATATATATATATATATATATACAGTCAGTCTCGTGTATGTGTGTATATATGTGTGTATATATATATATATCCACTCTATCCAGTTTAGCTAGATCTGACTGCAGTCCATTCCTGGTGTACTGTTTCTAATATACTTCAGGCAGGCAGGTGATTCAGTTATCTGCAGTGTATTTAATATATATACAGGGCTCAAAATTTCAAGTTCTGAGCTACTAGCCAGGCCTCAAGGGTTACTCGCCACCAGTTGCCCCACCCAACCCCGTCCCTAAACACGCCCTCATAAATTATCTCATTAAATGACACTTAAATGTTTTATGCAGAATTAAGTTATAAAAATAAATATTAACAACAACTTTATCCGTGGCTACCAATGCAGCCTGCCTGTGCCCACCAATGCAGCCTGCCTGTGCCCAATGCAAGCTGCGTGTGCCCACCAATGCAGCCTGTGCCCACTATCCACCATGCAGCCTGTGCCCACCATTTACCATGCAGTCTGTGCCCACCATGCAGCCTGCACCCACCATCCACCATGCAGCCCGTGCCCACCATGCAGCCCATGTCCACCACGCAGCCCTGTGCCCACCACGCAGCCCCGTGTCCACCACGCAGCCCGTGCCCACTGTCCACCATGCAGCCCGTGTCCACCTTGCAGCCCCGTGTCCACCATGCAGCCCGTGTCCACCTTTCAGCCCCGTGTCCACCATGCAGCCCGTGTCCACCATGCAGCCCGTGTCCACCATGCAGCCCGTGTCCACCATGCAGCCCGTGTCCACCGCGCAGAACGTGCCCACTGTCCACCATGCAACCCGTGTCCACCATGCAGCCCGTGTCCACCATGCAGCCCGTGCCCAGTGTCCACCTTGCAGCCCGTGTCCACCTTGCAGCCCGTGTCCACCTTGCAGCCCTGTGTCCACCATGCAGCCCGTGTCCACCATGCAGCCCGTGTCCACCATGCAGCCCGTGTCCACCATGCAGCCCCGTGTCCACCATGCAGCCCCGTGTCCACCTTGCAGCCCCGTGTCCACCATGCAGCCCCGTGTCCACCTTGCAGCCCCGTGTCCACCATGCAGCCCGTGTCCACCATGCAGCCCGTGCCCACCACGCAGCCCATGCCCACTGCCACCATGCAGCCAGTGTCCACCATGCAGCCCGTGTCCACCATGCAGCCCGTGCCCAGTGTCAACCTTGCAGCCCGTGTCCACCATGCAGCCCCGTGTCCACCATGCAGCCCCATGTCCACTATGCAGCCCGTGCCTATCTGTGCAGGGGAGGAGAGGAACAGGAGACCCCGGATGTTCACAGCGCAGCGAACACAGTGATATCATTTCAATTTGTGTGTTCCCGCCGCTCAACATCGTATACAGCCCCGCCCCCTGGCCGGGGAACTTTGATTGACAGATCACCCATCACCGGGATTGGACGCGTGATCTGTCTATCAAAGTCCCGGGACCAGGGGGCAGGGCTGTATCTGACAGCGAGCGCCGGGGAACACGGCAATGTGAAACGAAAGCTATTATAGCCGTGTTTCCTGCGCTGCGCTGTGAACACTCGGGCGTCTCTCTCTTCCCCTCCGCGATCTCTGGGAGAAGGACTCCCATTCCACCCAGGCTGCCGGCGTTTCTCAGCCCCCCCCCCCCCCCCCGCTCCAAGCATATATAATTTGGCACTGCATTGGTTTATCTGACAATTGCACGGTCATGCAATGCGGGACCCAAATTAAATTTGCATCCTTTTTTTCCCTGAAATAGAGCTTTCTTTTGGTGGTATTTGATCACCTCTGCGGCTTTTATTTTGCACTATAAACAATTTTGAAAAAAAAAATAACAATATTATTTACTACTATGGGAAAGATTTATGGCATTTTAATTATTTTAATTTTTTTTACTAGTAATGGCGATGATCTGTGATTTTTAGCGGTATTGCGACATTGCGACGGACAGATCGGACACTTTTGACACATTTTTGGGACCATTGACAATTATACAGCGATCAGTGCTACAGTGGTGTGAAAAAGTGTTTGCCCCCTTCCTCATTTCCTGTTCCTTTGCATGTTTGTCACACTTAAGTGTTTCGGAACATCAAACCAATTTAAACAATAGTCAAGGACAACACAAGTAAACACAAAATGCAATTTGTAAATGAAGGTGTTTATTATTAAAGGTGAAAAAAAATCCAAACCATCATGGCCCTGTGTGAAAAAGTGATTGCCCCCTAAACCTAATAACTGGTTGGGCCACCCTTAGCAGCAACAACTGCAACCAAGCGTTTGCGATAACGTGCAATGAGGCTTTTACAGCGTCCTGGAGGAATTTTGGCCCACTCATCTTTGCAGAATTGTCCTAATTCAGTTACATTAGAGGGTTTTCGAGCATGAACGGCCTTTTTAAGGTCATACCACAACATCTCAATAGGATTCAGGTCAGGACTTTGGCTAGGCCACTCCAAAGTCTTCATTTTGTTTTTCTTCAGCCATTCGGTGGTGGACTTGCTGGTGTGTTTAGGATCATTGTCCTGCTGCAGAACCCAAGTTCGTTTCAGCTTGAGTACACGAACAGATGGTCGGACATTCTCCTTCAGGATCTCTTGGTAGACAGCAGAATTCATAGTTCCTTTTATCACGGCAAGTCTTCCAGGTCCTGAAGCAGCAAAACAGCCCCAGACCATCACACTACCACCACCATATTTTACTGTTGGTATAATGTTCTTTTCTGAAATGCAGTGTTCCTTCTACGCCAGATATACTTGGACACACACCTTCCAAAGAGTTCCACTTTTGTCTCATCGGTCCACAGAATGTTGTCCCAAAAGTCTTGGGGATCATCAAGATGTGTTGTGGAGAAATTGAGACGAGCTTTGATGTTCTTTTTGCTCAGCAGTGGTTTTCTCCTTGGAACTCTGCCATGCAGGCCATTTTTGCCCAGTCTTTTCCTGATGGTGGAGGCATGAACGCTGACCTTAACTGAGGCAAGTGAGGCCTGCAGTTTCTTGGACGTTGTTGTGGGGTCTTTTGTGACCTCTTGGATGAGTCGTCGCTGCGCTCTTGGGGTAATTTTGGGCGGCCGGCCACTCCTGGGAAGGTTCACCACTGTTCCATGTCTTCGCCATTTGTGGATAATGGCTCTCACTGTGGTTCGCTGGATTCCCAAAGCTTTGGAAATGGCTTTATAACCCTTTCCAGACTGATAGATCTCAATTACTTTCTTTCTCAATTGTTCCTGAATTTCTTTGGGTCTCGGCATGATGTGTAGCTTTTAAGGATCTTCTGGTGGACCTTACTGTGTCAAGCAGCTCCTATTTAAGTGATGCCTTGATTGTGAACAGGTGTGGCAATAATCAGGCCTGGGTGTGGCTAGAGAAATTGAACTCAGGTGTGGACAACCACAGTTATAGTATGTTTTAACAAGGGGGGCAATCACTTTTTCACACAGGGCCATGATGGTTTGGATTTTTTTTCACCTTTAATAATAAACACCTTCATTTACAAATTGCATTTTGTGTTTACTTGTGTTGTCCTTGACTATTGTTTAAATTGGTTTGATGTTCCGAAACACTTAAGTGTGACAAACATGCAAAGGAACAGGAAATGAGGAAGGGGGCAAACACTTTTTCACACCACTGTATAAGAATGCATCGATTACTGTGTAAATGTCACTGGCAGAGAAGGGGTTAACACTAGGGGACGATCAAGGGGTTAAATGTGTGTTCTCTCAGTGTGTTCTAACTGTATGGGGATAGGACTGAGTAGGAGTGGAGACCTATCACTGTTCCTAATTACTAGGAACAAACAACATGTCTCCTCTCCACTGACAGCATAGGGATTTGTGAAAGCAATCGCTTTCGCGACTGCCGGCAACGCGCATCGCGTCCCCCACCGTGCAGCAGGCATGCACCCTCTGGTGGCTGGAAAGGGGAAGGACGTACCCATATGGGATTTCGCCCAGGAGAGCCATTCTGCTGCAGTATATCTGCGTGAGTCGGTCGGGAACCGGTTAACATTAACATTTTTTTCCTCTTTAGCTTGCCAACCCCCCCCCCCCCTCCCCTCTACAGTGGAGGGCTGGGGCCTAAATATTCACTAGAACATTTTCCTATTTGCAGGAGCAATTTGTGTCCTTGGCTCCTTTCCCTCTGCTCCCAGTTAGTTTCCCCTGGGGCATTTCTTTACTGGCAACCCCCTTATTCACTGCCTCTGGGATAGATTTCTCCACTGTGTGTCCCTGAACATGTATGGATGGCTATGGCCTCAATTTTTCCTTTTGTTTATCAGTTGAATATCCTAAAGACTGGTAAGTTTGTATGTTTTGTGTTATGTACCCAAAGCCACAGTCACATAAAGCTGCAGTCCCCTGTCTCTTCTCTTCTCTTTACTTCCAGCTGTGTCCTTTGAGTGTCAAGCTCACTGCATATATGACATGGACTTTCTACTAGCGGCATGAGTGACATCATCACAAAGGGACTATGAGGACCAGCTACTGAGGGAGATGTTGCACCACCTTGTAGGATGGGTTAGAGGAGGGTGGGGTGGTAGTAGCGGTATGATATTTTGGCTGGAGTGTGAGCACTCATAATTGACTGCAGATGAGCTGTGCTGTGTGATTTACTGGTATATATTATGACAGTGTGAGGCCCTGCAATGGTGTGAGTTTAGAAAATGCTGTAGATATAGTAGACAAAGTGCAAAGTTCAGACTATTGTTTCTGTGTGGAAAAACATTGGGGTTTCAGTTTTCTTAAGGTTTTGTAGTCCTGGATCAAGGGCTTGAGCTTGAAGTTTTCTAAGAGATCCAGGTAGGAAGAAGTATTTAATTCTGTGTCCAGTTCTGAAGGCTGTTTAAGTACACATGTGTGGAGGGTTGTTACAAGCAAGGAATAAGCAAAGATCAGGGCTCCCATTGTGAGATACAGACTTTGTGTGAAGACAGGCATGCGATCCTGTCAGGGGACCGAGGTGCTCTATCCAAGAGACTGCACACCATAGTGGAGGGGTTCTATGTCCATGATACTGAGAAAGTTGAGGCATATATGCAAGTCTGGGAAACAAAGAAATGGTCTGAGAAGGCTGGGACACTTTTGTGAGTCCATGGGACTGAGGGAACTAGGTCTCAGAGGCGTGAGAAAGCCTGGAGTGTCAGGAGAACTCGCTACAGGGAGAAATCATTGAGGATCCAGGATGAAAAAAAGATTTGGGGGTCCAAGCAGATGACAAGTTTATCAATGGTATGCAATGTCAAGCTGATGCAAGCCAAGTATTAGCATGCATAAAAAAAGAGATAAAACGATAATTCTGCAACTTTACAAAACTCTGGTCCAGCTGCATCTTGAGTATGCCATCCAGTTCTGGTTTACCAGTCCTTAGGAAGGATGTGCTGGAACTGGAGAGAGTCCTCATCAACATGGGGACAAGGTGCTTTTTTAAGGGAGGCCCCCTGCAGCGAGTGCCCCTTTCCTGACCTGCATGCTCAGATGAGGGTCTGGTATAGATTTTAGGGGGGACCCCACAAAGTTAAGTTTTGGCGGGGGGGGGGGGGTTCACCTATAAATTCTTTTCAATCTAATTTTATTGATAGCATTTCCATACATAGTTGTGATACAAAAACTAAAATATACATACAGTCACAGGGTACCGACAAAAACTGTGGTCCAAGATACACTAGTCTCCACCATCAGTCGTCACTCCCGATAGGGTATATATGAAAGACCACAAAAAAAGAAAAAAGGAAACAGAAAAAAAAGGGGGAAAATAATAATAATAATAATAGTAATAATAAAATTACTAAATAAAATTAAATGTATTAATTAAAATTCATACTAGACCCGAAGGGATGGGTATCAGGGCTCAAGTCCTGCGGGAACGTATGGGAACGGAGTTCCTGTACTTTTTCCACAAGAGGAACTTAGTTCCAGTTAGCAGCTGTGTCCTGCAAGACTTTGAAGTATGCAGGCTGTGTGGCAGGTGCTACACCAGCAGCTGCCGACACAGCTCGCAATAGTAAGTGCTGCACACCTGACCATTCAGGCATTGCCAGTAGGGGGCCCCATGACAGCTTCCACTTCGATCTACCTGTCAATCACAGCTAGCTGACAGGTAGATCAGGCCCCTGCTGCTAAGAGATTGTATTTAGTCAGCCCCTCCTGATTTTCTGTCTCCTCATCTCCCCCCCCCCCCCTAGTCTCCTGTATAACTGCTTTGTGTGTCCCGCTGAATCCCCCCCCTCCTCTATCTTCAGTGCCATATGATGAGAGAACCCAGAGGAGGAGCACAGCTATTCTGCTCATAGGACATGCAGGGAGAGAGGTGAGCTGAGGGAAGAACATCAGTTTGGGGTGGTAAGCTGAGCACAATACCTGGCAAAGTTTTAATGCCAGGAGGGAAGTTTATGTGGAAATATGTGAAGGATGTGAAGCAGCGAGTGTGTGTTGGAGCCCTGCAGCGTTTGCAGCCCCCCAAGCTAACATACATCTCCTAAGCAGGAACACATCATTATCTCCCCAAGCATTCTGTCCAGATAATGTGCAGTTAATGTATGACCTTTCCGTTTAACCCTGTGTTATCCAAACTCTGTTCAATGAAAAGTGTAAACTCACCACATAAACACTCTATATAAAAAATAAAATTGCCCAATAAAGATCAGAACATGATGTTCACATTTGCATGGAAGCACAATTGAATGAATGCTGATTATTCAGAGAATTACCATATTTATGTTTATTGAGGATTGCTTTTTTTTTATGTAGTAACAGTTAAGCTTCATACACACAATACGGAAATTTGATGAAAAATACCACTTTTGAAGTGTTCGTGCATATGAGCGTATCATTTTTTTTTTTTCTTTGGTGGGCGAGTGGATCTTGGGTGGGAGTTCCCACACTTTTTTCCCCAGGACTTGACCCCTGAAGGGTATGGATTGGGGGGGAACCTCATGCCCTTTTTTTCCAAAATTTTTAAATGCTGGAAATGTTTTTCTTTACATTCAGTCCCCGCTGACAGCTGATGACCCATCAGTTGTTAAGGACGTGGTGGCCGCCTGCTCCTTAACAATAGGGATGGGCCAAACGGACCCCTGTTGGGTTCGCACCAGACCTTTCGAACACTGAGAAAGTTTGGACCCGAATAACGAACCCATTTAAAGTCAATAGACGTCAAAAATCAAAAGTGCCCATTTTGAAGGCTTATATGCAAGTAATTGGGCATACAATCGTTGTAGGAGCCCGGTTCCTGCCCTGGGGGACATGCATCAATAAAAAATAAAAGTTTGTGAAAAATGTCATTTTTAAATAAGCAGTGAATTTTTGATTTTTAAAGTGAAAGCATAAAAAATAAATATTCCTTCCAATATAGTGCCTGGGGGGTCTCCTTAGTCTACCTGTACAGTGGCAGATCTGTACCATGTCTAGAATCTGCTGTACCATGTGCACACCACATAAAGAAATCACCATCGTGGTTTGTTATGTTTGGTCTGTTGAAATATTAAGGATTTCCTGTGCAATACACGGAGCATGTGCACTTTTATATATATATGTTTTGGAAATTGTATGCAGATATTTTTCATCTTTTTCTAACGTTTACATTTGCATTATGGACTTTTTAAATTATTGAGGATTTGTGTGCATCACACGGAGCACGTGCACTTTAATTATATTATTTAAGTTGGTTTGCTTCACATTATAGGTTTTGTGCATTAGGTTTTAGTTAATTATTTTTTTTTTAATTTGTAGCGCCGCACATTTGGTATATCAGTTTGTATTGTCACATTTGGGAAGTGTGAGCAGTGTTGGCAGCTGTTTATGTTTGATTTTATTTTTATTTTTATTTTATTAGATTTTTTTAATTTATTTATTTTTATTTTTCATCTATCTATTCATTTTTTTTATTTAATTTACTATTTTTTCATTTGTCTATTTATTTATTTTTTCTTGAAGTCTGATATACTTATTTTTAGTTTTAGTTTCAGGTTAGGAGTTAGGCAGCTCACAAGGTTACACCCACTTGTCTCAAAGCTAGGCACCCTCGAAATCCTGCAGAGATTTCACATCCCAAAAAGACTTAAAGCGGTTCTGCACTCTGTAAAAAAAAATTTTTTTTAAGGACGTAATATAAAGTATGCTTACCTTTATTAGGGGACTCACCTGTTCCATCTTCCATCTCGATCGCCGCCGGTTTTCGTCCGCTGAAGTTCCTCGTCTTCTTCTTTAGTGCTGGGGGCCATCTTGCCTGTGGGCATGTGAAACCCCACAGGCACTGTTGATGGCCCAGCATGCACCGCCGTTACTCGCGCGTGCGCAGTAACGGCACATCTGCCGACATCTCACGAGATTTCGGCAGATGCGGCCGAAATCTCGGGAGATTTCGGAAGATGTGGCCGAAATCTCGCGAGATTTCGGAAGATGCCCGCACTGACTCCTGGGATCAATGACACCAGATCCCAGGAGACAGTGCGGCGTGACGACGATCGACGCAGAGACCCCGCCCGCCGCCGCAGAGGGAGAAGACCGGAAGTCTTCAATTACAAGGTAAGTAAAAAAAAAAAAAAAAAAAAAAAAACATTTCATTTAGTACTCTTTGCCTGATTTGGAAGGCAAAGAGATTTACTAAATGAAATGAGTGCAGAACCACTTTAATCAGTGACATCGGCATTAGTGGCTTCATAGCTGGTAATCCAGAACTGATTCATTTTTATAAAAGTCAAACGGTCCACTAGGTCTGTGGACAGACTCGTTCTATTATCAGTAACAAAACCTCCTGCAGCACTGAATGCCCATTCTGAAAGCACACTGGATGCAGCCCAACAACTCGATAGCATGCTGGGCAGGTTCTGGCCAGTGGTCTGTTCTCATGACCCAGTAAGTCAGTGGATCGTCAGCTGGAAAGCTCTCCATCTCTGTTTTGGCCCCCAGGTAATTTTCCACCATGTGATGCAGACGTTGCTGATGGGATGTGGAAGCTAATAGCCCTGGGCGGCGAGGACTAAAAAAATTCCGAAATGCTTCACTTCTCCAACACTCCTCTCTTGACCAACAGAAGACTCAAAACTACTTTTTCCACGACACTGTAACCTACTTGAGTCATGAAAAACGTTAAATAAAATCCTCTTTAACGTGTCCTCAAGAGATTTTATTTTCTGCACTCTCTGTGGGGACAGCATGAGTTCTGAGACCTTCCCCTTATAACGCTGGTCAAAGAGGGTTGTCAACCAGTAATCATCCTTCTCCTTTAGGCCACGTCATTTTGGGTCCTTTCGCAGGCTTTGAAGCAGGAGGTTGCCCATCTGCCTCAAATTTGCAGAGGCTTGAGAAGAAGACTCCTCAGGGTCACTCAGGATGACAGCATCTGGAACTTCCTCCTCCCAGCCACGTACTACTCCCAAGGGTCTTGGGGTTGGAAAGCCATCGCTTACAGATTGACGTATGTCTTCCTCTTATTCAAAGCCTATGAAAGTGCCAGGATCCTCCTTCTCATCCTCCTCCCCTCTCTCCTCCTGTGTGTTCTGTGACATAGGCATGATGGTGTCTGGATAAAGTGGGCCTTGAGAGGAAAGGAAGTCCTCCTCTTCATCCTGCTGCTCTGCCCCCAGTGCCCTGCCCATAATGCCACGCATGTCACAACAGGGATTGTGTCACTGATGCATGCACTGTCACAGCTCACCATCCTTGTGGACTCCTCAAATGGGGACAATACAGTGCATGCATACTTATGATCAGCCATTGGTGTGGGAAAAAAAAGCCAAGGCGGCCTGAGCCTGTGGTTGTGCCACTTTTGCACAGGTACTCATTGACTGCCCTCTACTGAATTTATAGGCACTGCAGCATTGCCAAAGTCGAGTTCCACCTGGTGGGCATGTCATATAAACTGAGGATGTGTTTCAGGTCAGGGAGAGAGCTAGATAGGCAGGGACAGTGTGAGATATACTCAGGTTTCTGCAGGAGTTAGAGTGTCTTCTGTGCCTCCAGCAGAGCGCAGTATACACCTGTATCTACCCATATTAGCTGGTGTTCTCTGATACAGCCATCTGCAGGAGTTAGTGTGTCTTCTGTGCCTCCAGCACAATATACACCTGTATCTACCCATATTAGCTGGTGTTCTCTGATACAGCCATCTGCAGGAGTTAGTGTGTCTTCTGTGCCTCCAGCACAATATACACCTGTATCTACCCATATTAGCTGGTGTTCTCTGATGCAGCCATCTGCAGGAGTTAGTGTGTCTTCTGTGCCTCCAGCACAGCCCAGTATACACCTATATCTACCCATATTAGCTGGTGTTCTCTGATACAGCCATCTGCAGGAGTTAGTGTGTGTTCTGTACCTCTAGCACAGCACAGTATACACCTATATCTACCCATATTTGCTGGTGTTCTCTGATACAGCCATCTGCAGGAGTTAGTGGGTGTTGTGTGCCTCCAGCACAATATACATTACCCAATTGCTGGTTTTCCCATCTCCCTGCAGGCCATTACAATGTCTGGAAGGCCAACAAGGAGAGGCAGACAGTCACAAGCCAATAAAAGAGGGCAATCAGGCTCTGTGTCGTAACAGTGATAACAGTGCTGGTCGGGGACGCGGTGCATCGTCATCAGCACGTGGCCATGGGACACGCTTGTTCTTTTTTTCGGCAGCTGGACATGTAGAGCCGCATCATGCCGAAGACTTGGTAAAGTGGATGACCAAGCCCTCCTCATCCTCCTCATCCTCGCTCACCCAGGCTCAGGGTACTGGCAAAGCAGCTGCCAACGCGTCCTCTTCCCTCGTCTCAATGTCATCAGTCACTCCTTCCCTAGACCCACCGTGTCCTCCTGAGGAGTCCCCCAAATTGTTTGACCACAGTGTTGGGTACATGCTCCAGGAGGATGCGCAGCGTTTTGAAGGCTCTGATGATGATACCCAGCTAGAGGAAGGCAGTAGCGGGAGCTCAGAGAGAGAGGATGCTCAAGGACAGCAATCTGGCAGTCATGTTCCACCAGCTGCAGCATACTGCCAGGTTTTCACCAGTGGTGAAAAGGGAGGGGATGATAAGGTCACTGACTCCACGTAGGTGCCTGATAGGAGAGAGGAGGAGGAGGAGGCACATCTCCAATGAGGCAGGATGCCCTCCGGGGGCCAGCTTAAGGGCAGCACACCGACTAAATCACACCGCAGAGCTCCGCCTGTGCAGGGTGCTGCCGCTGCGCGTTATTACAAAAGTTTTTTGGGTGTGGGCCTTTTTTGAGGCCAGTGCATCAGATCGCACCGCTGCTATTTGCAACATATGTCTCAAGCATATCTCGTGTGGACAAAACATCAGCCGCTTGGGCACCACAAGCATGACCAGACATATGTTGACCTGCCATGCAGCTCGTTGGCAAGCGTACCTTAAAGACCCACACCAAAGAACAAAGCGGACCTCTCCTTGCTCCTCATCAGCTGGGATCTCCAACCCCACTATACCTTCAGTCCCCTCTGAAAGCTGCACTGAGAGGAATGAGGGTATAGAATTAGGTGTGTCACAGCCAAGTACTTGCGGGCACTCTGCTAGCAGTACACCGACGTCCGATTGTACCAGGAAAATTTCCCTGCCCCAGCTGCTGGACCGTCAAAAGAAGTTCACTCCCAGCCATCCACATGCACAGTGGTTGAATGCTAGCTTGGCTAAATTTCTAGCACTTCAACTGCTGTCTTTTCAGTTGGTAGACTCGGCCCCCTTTCGTGAGTTTGTACAATGTGTGGTTCCTCAGTGGCAGGTTCCCAAACGCCACTTTTTTTCATGGAAGGCGATTCCGGCTCTCTACTGGCATGTAGAAGGCAATGTCCATGCCTCGCTGGACAGGGAGGTCAGCGGTAAGGTGAATATTACCGCTGACTCATGGTCCAGCAGGCATGGACAGGGACGTTACTTATCTTTCACGGCCCATTGGGTCACTCTTTTGGCAGCTGGGAAGGATGCAGGACAAGGTGCAGTAGTGTTGGAGGTTGTTCCGCCACCACGCCTCCAAAATGCTACTACTGGTTGTGACACACCTCTCTCCTCCACCCCCTCCTCTTCTTCTTCCTCCATGGCCTCTTCCTGTCCTTTGTCCTCGGAACCAGCGGTGCTCCGTAGGCGTTCAAGGGGCTACGCAAGTATGCAGGCAAAAAGATGCCATGCTGTGCTTGCGCTGGTGTGTTTGGGGGACAGGAGCCACACTGGGGCAGAGGTTCTGTCAGCTCTGCAGGGGCAGGCCGAGAGGTGGTTGACGCCACGCCAGCTTAAGCCAGCAATGGTTTGCGACAATGGCACCAACCTCCTCTCTGCCCTGCGACAGGGACAACTGACCCATGTGCCCTTTATGGCTCATGTCCTTAACCTGGTGGTGCAGCGGTTCTTTGGCAGGTACCCAGGCTTACAGGATGTCCTGAGGCAGGCCAGGAAAGTCTGTGTGCATTTCCGCCAATCATATAATGCCAGTGCTCGGCTGGCTGAGCTGCAAAAGAGTTGAACCTGCCCAAGAACCGCCTTATATGTGACATGCCCACCAGGTGGAACTCAACGTTGGCCATGCTGCAGTGAATGCACACGCAGCAGAGGGCCATCAATGAGTGCTCCAAGTAGAGTATCTGTGAGGGGTTGCAGTGTTGTGGCACCAGCACCAGTGCCTAAGGCCCAATTTTTCAGCCCCTGTTCAATAGGGGCATGTAATTACAAATCTTGATCTAATAATTCACAGCAGGGCCCATTCCTGCACCCACCAAGAGTAACTGTGGGCTTACAGTGTTGTGGCAACACCAACATCTAAGGGGCAAATTTCTGCAGAGTATATACGGCAGGCCCCTACTTTCAAACATCCAACTTACAAACGACTCCTACTTGCAAACGGAAGGAGATAACAGGAAGTGAGAGGAAATCTACCCCTAGGAAGGGAAATTCTATCCTGTAAGAGTAAGAGCCCATTCACACTACCGTGACTTGGGGGGCGACTTGTCAGACTGTAAGTCGCCCCAAGTCGCTTGACGTCAGAAATGACATGCAAGTGAATGAGAGCCGTCTTAATGAACGCTACTGAAGTCGCTCCGACTTCAGAAAAGGTTCCTGTACTACCTCAATCCGACTTCTAGGCGACTTGTACCCATTGATTTCTATGGAAGTCGCCTCCAAGTCGAATCTCCTTGAGGAGGAACTCCACGCCCTTAGGTCTGGTATGGATTTTAAGGGCAACCCACTACTCCGAAAAAACGGCGTGGGGTTCCCCCCAAAATCCATACCAGACCCTTATCCGAGCACGCAGATTGGCCGGTCAGGAAAGGGGGTGGGGACGAGCGAGCGCCCCCCCTCCTGAACCGTACCAGGCCGCATGCCCTCTACATGGGGGGTGGGTGCTTTGGGGAAGGGGGGTGCCCTGCGGCCCCCCCACCCCAAAGAACCTTGTCCCCATGTTGATGAGGACAAGGGCCTCTTCCCGACAACCCTGGCTGTTGGTTGTCAGGGTCTGCGGGCGGGGGGCTTATCGGAATCCGGGAGCCCCCTTTAATAAGGGGGCCCCCAGATCCCGGCCCCCCACCCTATGTGAATGAGTATGGGGTACGATGTACCCCTACCCATTCACCCAAGGTGTAAAAGTTGAAATAAAAAAAACACACACATTTTTTAAAAATATTTTATTGCACTGCTCCAGGGGTCTTCTTCCATCTTGGGGGGTCTTCTCGCCGGACTCCTCCGCTCTCTTCTGCTCTTTTACCTAGCTCTTTCACAAACGGAGGAGCCCGGCTTTCTTCTTCGTCGTTGCCGCCGCCGTCGTTGTCTGGGGGTCTCGTTCCGCCTTTGGGGTCTTCGGGGGTCTCTTCTGATCTTGCCGCTGTCGCCGCCTTCTGCGCCGTCTTCTTCTTCCTTCTCTTCTTCTTCTTCCGATGTTAACTCGTCGCTGTCTCTGGCCGGAATGACAGAGACGCGCTGTGTTGTGACTTATATAGGGACAAGGAGGCGGAGTCACATGCTCATGTCACATGGTGACCCCGCCCCCCTATGATGTCACAGTCCCAGCATCCTCCGGGACTGTGACATCATAGAGTCCGGCGAGAAGACCCCCCAAGACGGAAGAAGACCCCTGGAGCAGTGCAATAAAATATTTAAAAAAAATGTGTGTTTTTTTTATTTACACTTTTACACCTTGGGTGAATGGGCGATCAGGTCACAGAGCTGAAGAACGGGGAGAGGTCTGTGTAAACAAACCTCTCTCCGAACTTCCTACACTGCCTGTCATTGATCGGCTGTTCCCTGTCATCGGGAAAGCCGATCAATGACGTCAGACGTACAGCCACGCCCCCCTACTGTAAAAAAAAAAAAACACAACACGTCACACTTAGCCCCTCCCCGCCCCCTAGTGGTTAACTCCTTCACTGCCAGTATCATTTACATAGGAATCAGTGCATTTAAATAGCACTGATTTCTATATAAATGACAATGGTCCCAAAAATGTGTCAAAAATGTCCGATGTGTCTGCCATAATGTCGCAGTCACAATAAAAATCGCTGATCGCCGCCATTACTAGTAAAAAAAAATATTAATAAAAATGCTATAAAACTATCCCCTATTTTGTAAACGCTATAACTTTTGCGCAAACAAATCAATAATCGCTAATTGCGATTTTTTTTACCAAAAATATGTAGAAGAATACATATCGGCTTAAACTGAGGAAAAAAAATGTTTTTTTATATATTTTTTGGTGATATTTATTATAGCAAAAAGTAAAAAATATTGAATTTTTTTCAAAATTGTTGCTCTATTTTTGTTTATAGAACAAAAAATAAAAACCGCAGGAGCGATCAAATACCACCAAAAGAAAGCTCTATTTGTGGGATGCTCAATGCAGCCTCACCAGTGCCCATCAAATGCAGCCTCACTGTGCCCATCAAATGCAGCCTCGCCAGTGCCCATCAAATGCAGCCTCGCCAGTGCCCATCAAATGCAGCCTCACTGTGCCCATCAAATGCTGCCTCACTGTGCCCATCAAATTAAGCCTCACTGTGCCCATCAAATGAAGCCTCACTGTGCTCATCAAATGCAGCTTTACTCTGCCCGTGAATGCGGTCTCACTGTGCCCACCATTGCTGCCTCACTGTGTCCACCATTGTGGCCTCACCGTGCCCACCATTGCGACCTCACCTTGCCCACCATCGTGGCCTCACTGTGCCCATCAATGCGGCCTCATGGTGCCCATCAAATGCAGCTTTACTGTGCCGTGAAAGCAGTCTCACTGTGCCCATGAATGCAGCCTTACTGTGCCCATGAATCCAGCCTCACTGTGCCCATCATTGCAGCCCCTTCTGTGCTCCATGTCCCAGTCTGCAGTCCCTGTCTGTGGGAAGGTGTGTTGTTGATGCTCGGTACAGTACCTTGCATGCCAGCAGGATATCCATGATGGCCAGCAGCAGGCAGGGGCTGTTCTCGTTTTAGATGGGGACAGTGCTCCTTCCAGAGCATCTGTTTGCTGTGAGATGGAGTGGTCCCGGGCCACCTGCACCTTCAGCCGTCCTCACTTTCCGGCCCCAGTCAGTCTGTCCCCTGGTCCTGGGGAAGTGGAGAGCACTGGGTGGGAGCTAGAGAGAAGGGGGAGCAGAGAGTACTGGTGGGGTTGGAGACCACATGGGTGGGGGCAAAGAGCAGGGGGAGTGGAGATCACAGAGGGGGGGAGGGAAGAGCACTGGGGGTGGCAAAAACAACAGGGGTGGAGAGCATGGGAGGCTGAGAGCACTGGGGGGGGGGGGGTAAGAGTGTGGGGTGGCGAAGAGCACTGGACGGGAGCTTAAGAGCACTGGGTGGGCAGAAAAACAGGACTGGAGAGCACTGGGGGGGTACAAAGAGCAGGGGGAAGTGGAGAGCAATGGGAGGGGGGAGCTTGAGAGCACCCATGGGGGCCAGAAAGTACAGGGGTGAAAAGCACGGGGACTGGAGAGCACTGGTGGGGTGGAGAGCACATGGGTGGGGGCAAAATGCAGGGGGAGTGGAGAGTGCTGGGGGAGCTTGTGAGAGCACTGGTGGGGGAGACAAAAAGAACAGGGGTGGAGAGCATGGGGGGTGGAGAGCACGGGGGCTGGAGAGCACTGTGGGGGGGGTAGAGAGCACTGGGGTGGGGGCTGGAGAGCACTGTGGGGGGTGGGAGCACGGAGGGGGCTGGAGAGCACTGTGGGGGGTGGAGAGCACTGGGCTGGGGGCTGGAGAGCACTGTGGGGGGTGGAGAGCACTGGGGGGTGGAGAGCACTGTGGGGAGCACTGCGGGTGGTGGAGAGCACTGTGGGGGGAGCACGGGGGGCTGGAGAGTACTGTGGGGGGTGGGAGCACTGCAGGGGGTGGAGAGCAGGGGGTGGAGAGCACTGTGGGGTGGAGAGCACTGGGGGTGGAGAGCACTGTGGGTGGAGAGCACTGGGGGGGGAGCACGGGGGGCTTAAGAGTACTGTGGGGGGTGGGGAGCACTGCGGGGGGTGGAGAGCACATTGGGGGGGGGCTTGAGAAGGATGGGGAGAGCAGGGGGGGGGGGAGAAAGAACAGGGGTTGAGGGAACTGTGGGGGTTGGGGGCTGGAGAGTCTGGTGGGGGAGCACAAGGAGAAGGGGGGACAGTAAAAGAAGTTGGATAGCGGGATCAGCAGGGGGCGGCATATAGAGGAAATGGGCTTTCTATATTCCTCCACGCAGTTGCTTCATGCTTGATTCTCCTTCTCTCCCTCCTCCAAGCATGCAGCGGCTGCATGGAGAAATGTAGAAAGCTCATTTCCTCTATATGCCGCCCCCCCACAGGGCAGCTGTACTCACATGCATCTTTCCTGTGTTTCACGGAGCTGGCCGGGTCTGTGTTCGGCATCCGCTCCATAACACAGCCCCGCCCCCCTAGACCGGCTGTGTGATAGGTGGATTCTATCTACTATCACATGAGCCGGTCTAGGGGGGCGGGGCTGTGTTACGGAGTGGCCGCCGAACACAGACCCGGCCAGCTCCGTGTTCACAGGAGCATAAAAGGGGAGCACTGCAGCCGCAAAGCGGCCCCAGGGCAGGCTGCCTACCGGGAAATATCCCGGTATCCCAGTAGGCCAGTCCGGCCCTGCCCCTGGGACAGGGATCCTATCTCACCTGGGGGCAGGAACTCCATCTCCCCTGGCAACAGGGACTTCATCTCACCTAGGGTCCCCATCTTCCCTGGGGGTCAGGACCCCACCTGCCCTAAGAACAGGAACCTGATCACCCTGTGTGTGCCAATCTCACTGCCCTGCCTGCCATGTGTCCTGTGTGAGGGCCCTCCTGTGACAGCTCTTATCAGGACTTCAACCCACTGTGTGATCCCCCTACATGACTGATCCCTCTGTGTGCACCCCTTACATTGGAAACCCTTCTGTTTGCTCCCCCTACATGTCTGCATATTCTGACCACCACCTGTATCCTTTCCACATCCTCTGACTGCCTCCTGTATCCTGTGCACATGTTCCGACCACCTCTTGTACCATGTCTGCAGCCTCTAACCACTTCCTGTATCCTGTCCGCAGCCTTTAACCATCTCTTGTATCCTGTCTGCAATCTCTGACTATCTCTTGTCTTTTAACATGTCTGCAGTCTCTTAAGGGGAGTCTGGAGAGGAATCAAGAGTGAGAGCACCGCCGGGATTGGGATTACGGGAGGAGTCAGACGTGTATGGACTGTGGAGAAGAGACTATATAATAAAAACCAGAACCACCAACCTGGAGCCGTCTAACTGAGCCCTGCACGCTGCACCGGAGAGGAGGTCAGTGACAGCGCTTTCAGGCCAGTCTGAGGGGGGGGGGGTGAATACAATTATGTAAGAGGGCACTGATATAAAAGGTTTCCCCTCATCTCAGTAACACCCCCCCTCTTACCTTTCTGTATTCACTCTGCGGAAGGTGGTCTCTGTTCACCAGAGTCCGCCCCCCCCCCCCCACACACACACACATCACATTTCCTGGCATTCCCCTTTACATCAGAGTCTGCAGGATTCTTCCCCCTTACAGTGTAAGGGAACTCAGATGTAAAGGAAAATGCTGCAGAGCATGATCTAAGGAGGAACTCTGATTGATGTAAGGAGTGCTCTGGTCACCAGAGACCACCTTATATCAGAGTCCACTGCATTCCCATTTACATCAGAGTTCCCACTTACATCAGGGTCTGCAGCATTGCCCTTTACATCAGTGTTCCCCTTTACATCAGGGTTCGCAGAGTTCCCCCTGTAAGATTAGAAGGGATGGAGGCCCGGAGACATGTCCAGAGTACACAGAGGATACATGGGATAGATTAGAAGGGATAGAGGCCCAGAGACATGTCCAGGGTACACAGAGGATACATGGGATAAATTAGAATGGATGGAGGCCCAGAGACATGTCCAGGGTACACGGAGGATACATGGGATAGATTAGAAGCGATGGGGGCCCAGAGACATGTCCAGAGTACACAGAGGATACATGGGATAGATTAGATGGCATGGAGGCCCAGAGTCATGTCCAGGGTATACAGAGGATACATGGGATAGATTAGAAGGGATGGAGGCCCAGAGACATGTCCAGTAGGGATGAGCCGAACACCCCCGGGTTCGGTTCGCACCAGAACCCGCAAACGGACCTAAAGTCTGTGCGAACATAAGAACCCTATTAGTTACAATGGATGCAAACGTTCGAAATCAAAAGTGCTAATTTTAAAGGCTAATATGCATGTTATTGTCATAAAAAGTGTTTGGGGACCTGGGTCCTGCCCCAGGGGACATGTATCAATGCAATTTTTTTTTTTTAAATGGCTGTTTTTTCAGGAGCAGTGATTTTAATAATGCTTAAAGTGAAACAATAAACGTGTAATATTCCTTTAAATTTCGTACCTGGGGGGTGTCTATAGTATGCCTGTGAAGAGGCGCATGTTTCCTGTGCTTAGAACTGTCCCTGCACAAAGTGTAATTTTTGCAGGAAAAAAAGCTATTTAAAATCTCTCGCGGCTAATGAATTGACGGCTCCCGTAACACAGAGAACAGTCATTCATTGAAAGTCATTGATAAAAAATAAAGTCTTTGATAAAAAGCTTTTTTTCCCTGCAAAAATTACACTTGCAGGGACAGTTCTAAGCACAGGAAACATGCACCCCTTCACAGGCATACTATAGACACCCCCCAGATGTGATACTGCAATGCTGTACTAACAGCACGCACACACTAATCCCCGGAATCACAGCACATAATGTCAGCAGTCAGCACACTGACACTGGAACACAATATACGAGGCCGCCGGCCTGTGGCCAATTATTGCTCTCCTCGCCGCTGGCTCTATGATTGGCCAAGCATGTGGGTCACAGTGCATGCTTGGCCAATCATCAGCCAGCAATGCACTGCGATTGGCGCAGTGCATTGCGGGCCGTTCGCATCACACGAATTTGATGCGAACGGCCCAAATAGTTCTGGGCTCGCCGAACGGGCGAATGCCGATGTTCGATTCGAACATGGGTTCAAATCGAACACCGGGCCCATCCCTAATCTCCAGAGTACACAGAGGATACATGGGGTAGATTAGAAGGGATGGGGGCCCAGAGACATGTCCAGAGTACACATGTCTCTGGGCCCCCATCCCTTCTAATCTATCCCATGTATCCTCTGTGTACTCTGAACATGTCTCTGGGCCTCCATCCCTTCTAATCTATCCCATGTATCCTCTGTGTACTATGGACATGTCCCTGGGCCTCCATACCATCTAATCTATCCCATGTATCCGCTGTGTACTCTGGACATGTATCTGGGCCCCCATCCCTTCTAATCTATCCCATGTATCCTCCGTGTACCCTGGACATGTCTCTGGGGCTCTATCCCTTCTAATCTATTCCATGTATCCTCTTACTGATATGAGGGGAAACCTTTTATATCAGTTCCCTCTTACATAATTGTATTAACCCCCCCCTCAGACTGGCCTGACGCGCTGTCACTGACCTCCTCTCCGGTGCAGTGTGCAGGGCTCAGTTAGACGGCTCCAGGTTGGTGGTTCTGGTTTTTATTATATAGTCTCTTCTCCACAGTCCATACATGTCTGACTCCTCCTGTAATCCCAATCCCGGCGGTGCGCTCACTCTTGATTCCTCTCCAGACTCCCCCTAAGAGACTGCAGACACGTTAAAAGACAAGAGATAGTCAGAGATTGCAGATAGGATACAAGAGATGGTTAGAGGCTGCGGACAGGATACAGGAAGTGGTTAGAGGCTGCAGACATGGTACAAGAGGTGGTCGGACATGTGCACAGGATACAGGAGGCAGTCAGAGGATGTGGAAATGGTACAGGTGGTGGTCAGAGTATGCAGACATGTAGGGGGAGCAAACAGAAGGGTTTCCCGTGTAAGGGGTGCACACAGAGGGATCAGTCATGTAGGGGGATCACACAGTGGGTTGAAGTCCTGATAAGAGCTGTCACAGGAGGGCCCTCACACAGGACACATGGCAGGCAGGGCAGTGAGGTTGGCACACACAGGGTGATCAGGTTCCTGTTCTTAGGGGAGGTGGGGTCCTGATCCCCAGGGAAGATGGGGACCCTAGGTGAGATGAAGTCCCTGTTGCCAGGGGAAATTGAGTTCCTGCCCCCAGATGAGATAGGATCCCTGTCCCAGAGTGAGAAGGGGGTCCCTGTCCCCAGGGGAGAAGGGGGTCCCTGTCCCCAGGAGAGAAGGGGGTCCCTGTCCTCAGGGGGGAAAAGGTTTCCCTGTCCTCAGGGTGGAGAAGGGGGTCTCTGTCTTGGGGGAGGGGTCCCTGTTCTCAGAGGGGGGGGTCCCTGTCCTCGGGGGGGGGTCCCTGTCCCCCAGGGAGCACAGCTGCGGCTTGACAATCTGGCAGCAATTGATGGGTACAGTAGCTGCGTTTGATGGCACAGTGGCGGCAATTTTTGGGTACAGTGGCTGCGTTTGATGGGCGCAGTGAGGCGTTTGCCGGGCACAGTGAGGCATTTGCTGGGCGCAGTGATGCATTTACCGGGCCCAGTGAGGCGTTTGCTGGGCGCAGTGAGGTGTTTGATGGGCACAGTGAGGCGTTTGCTGGGTGCAGTTAGGCGTTTGATGGGCACAGTGGATGCATTTGACGGGCACAGTGGCTGCGTTTGCTGGGTGCAGTGAGGTGTTTGATGGGCACATTAAGGCCTTTGCTGGGCACAGTGAGGCGTTGATGGGCACAGTGGCAGCGTTTTACGGGCACAGTGGCAGCGTTTGACGGGCACAGTGAGGCGTTTGACGGGCACAGTGAGACGTTTGATGGGCGGAGTGGCTGCATTTGACGGGCACAGTGGCTGCGTTTGACGGTCACAGTGAGGCATTTGCTGGGCGCAGTGAGGTGTTTGCTGGGCACAGTGAGACGTTTGATGGTCACAGTGGCAGCGTTTGACGGGCACAGTAAGGCGTTTGACAGGCACAGTGAGGCGTTTGATGGGCGGAGTGGCTGCATTTGAAGGGCACAGTGGCTGCGTTTGACGGTCACAGTGAGGCATTTGCTGGGCGCAGTGAGGTGTTTGCTGGGCGCAGTGAGGCGTTGATGGGCACAGTGGCAGCGTTTTACGGGCACAGTGGCAGCGTTTGACGGGCACAGTGAGGCGTTTGAAGGGCACAGTGAGGCGTTTGATGGGCGGAGTGGCTGCATTTGACGGGCACAGTGGCTGCGTTTGACGGTCACAGTGAGGCATTTGCTGGGCGCAGTGAGGTGTTTGCTGGGCACAGTGAGACGTTTGATGGGCACAGTGGCAGCGTTTGACGGGCACAGTGAGGCGTTTGACAGGCACAGTGAGGCGTTTGATGGGCGGAGTGGCTGCATTTGACGGGCACAGTGGCTGCGTTTGACAGGCATAGTGAGGCATTTGCTGGGTGCAGTGAGGCGTTTGCTGGGCACAGTGAGGCATTTGATGGGCACAGTGAGGCATTTGATGGGCACAGTGGCAGCGTAATTGATGGCAGAACAATGTACTGTACTTGGACTCAGTGCTATGTACGGGGTCCCGCCCCCCTCTTCAAGCTCCGCTCTGTCCGCCCGCCCCCTCGAGTCCATAATTTTTCAGGACCCTGGACATACATAAGATTTGCGCATGCGCGATTCACATTTTTTAGGGTGATGGGCGGGGCTGTTTCTGACGTTTAACCATCTCTCTGCCCGCCAGCTCGAGAGCATAATATTTCTCGTCCCAGAATTGCAGGATCGCTCACCGCAGGTAGCTCAGGATAGGCACTACAAGTCCAAGCATTGCAGGATCGATTATAGGCACTACAAGTCCCAGCATTGCAGGATCGATTCTAGGCACTACAAGTCCCAGAATTGCAGGATCTATCATAGGCACTACAAGTCCCAGCATTGCAGGATCGATTTTAGTCACTGCAAGTCCCAGCATTGCAGGATCTATCATAGGCACTACAAGTCCCAGCATTGCAGGATCGATTATAGGCAATATAAGTCCCAGCATTGCAGGATCTATCATAGGCACTACAAGTCCCAGCATTGCAGGATCTATCATCACAGGTAGCTCAGGATAGGCACTACAAGTCCCAGCAATGCAGAATCTAACACCACAGGTTGGGTTGTACATGGACAGCTGGTAGTTCTGGAGATACTAGGTAACAAGGGAAGTATTAGTGTTGGAACGCACAGCCCAGTTTTTTTGTTGTCTGTAATGTCACTTCCGTGACATTATCTGATGGTTTCACTGAACTGTATTGCCGCAAATCCTTTGGAACTCACGGCGCAAGTGTTTGGAACGCATCGCGCATGCGCAGTGTTCAATTTTGGACCGCAACGTCACTTCCGCAGCATCCCGTGATGGGGAGCAAAGTATGACACTACACCACTTCACAGGCATACTTTAGACACCCACCAGGTACGATATTTAAAGGAATATTTCATTTTTTTTCCCACTTAATGCATCATTAAAATGACTGCTCCAGAAAAAACGTCCGTTTTTAAAATTTATTGATACATGTCCCCTGAGGCAGAACTCGGGTCCCCAAACCCTTTTTAGGACAATAACATGCATATTAGACGTTATAATTAGCACTTTAGATTTCGAACGTTCACGTCCATTGTAATTAATAGGGTTCTAACGTTCGTGTGAACTTTCGGTACATTCGGTAACCGAACCAGGGGGGGGGGGGGTGTTTGGCTCATCCCTAGTGCCAGGCATGACACGCGTCAACTTTCAGGAGGTTATAGGCATAGAATGAGGTTATAGGCATTATCGCACACGCCCATTCCTGGCTCCAGCTGGCATGGTGTGAACCACCTCTGGGCCTATCTCTGCAAAGCTGCAAATATCTCTGCTTCTGTGTGGTTCCTGTCCCCTAAACACACCAGCTGGGCGTGGCCTGGACTGGCATGGTGTGAGGAGCACTAGACGGGAGCTCCGCTTGCCATACATCCTCTTTTGACTATCCTGGGGCTACGAACGCTCACAAAAGACCCCACACTTGGGTGGCATATTGCCCTGCACAATCAGAGAGCATGTCACCTCCAAAAGCCAGGCCGGATGCCTCTGTGAAGCTGGCTAAATATCGTCACACGGGGAAGGAGGCCGTAGATAAAGATGGAGTCGGCTCCTCTCCCACCCCTGCTGCAGACCCAGATGCCAGGGTCCTGGAGGCAATCTCCGACTGCAAGAGTGCTCTCATGGGCAAGATAGAGGAAGTAAAAGCGGATGTCTCCTTACTCTTACAAACTTACAGGTTACCATGGAGCGCTTACAACAGCAGCTCACCATGGTAATGGCGAAGCAAGATGATATGGAGAACCGCCTCTGGAGATGCAACTTGAGGTTCGTTAGCCTGCCTGAAGGTGAGGAAGGCTCCGACCCCCCCTCCTCTTTCCTTGACACTCTACTCATCACCACATTCGGCCGGGCGGAGTTTTCCACTACTTTCGTGGTGGATAGAGTGCACAGGCTAGCCGTTAAACCCCCTCCACCGGGCACACCACCAAGAACATTCATTGCTAAAATGCAGAATTTTCATGACCGGGACGCAGTCCTCTGTCTCACCAGACAGAAGAGAAATATTCCCTACAAAAATGTGGAGATCAGAGTCTTCCCGGACTTCTCGGCGGACATCCAGAAAAAAAGAGCACTCTTCAACGAAGCCAAGCTTCAGCTGAGGATCCGACACTTCTCATATGCCATGCTCTTCCCGGCCAGGCTCCGGGTGGCCGGTGAAGACAGGGCGCACTTTTTCGACACACCAGAAGCGGTCTTTGCGTGGCTGGAGAATGGCGTGGCCCCTGCACGAGACTGTGTCTAAAAGCTCTGCTGACTTGGAGACACACCAATTCCGCTGAGAAAAGACGGCGCTGAGGATTTTCCAGGACCGGACTCCTTGTGGGGCTCGAACTGTCCTCCTTCCAGGTATCAAATCTATACCCCTTCCGAGACTTTCCCCCCACACTTTGGATCCCTCTGTTATCCCTCTGCCCGGGATGTCTCTTTGCCCCTACAATCCTGGATGCTCCTCTATAGTTATCCGTGATATGCCCCTTCTAGCAAACCCATGCACTGTAACCCCACAAAATTGACCGACATAGCAAGCTGTACCCGCTATGACAACCGGGACAAATGCCCATTCCCTTTCATCCTGCTTCACCCCCCGAACTGATTATCCTGTGTGCCTACACCCAGGAGGCGCTTCCCTCACAAAGTTGTCCGACCTGCAGTGAGTAATCGCCCCACTAGTTTTTCGGGCCTTCACAAGCCTTGTTGGCCTCAATACAGATTGTGACACATATTTCGTGCTACAAAGAAGGTTTCCCTGTTTTGCCTGACCCTGGCACGCTGTGGCAGTTTTTGCTTCGCTGCCCCATGAGGCCGGTCAGACCAGCGTGTTCATGCAGTTTTTGGTTTTGTTCAATGTTTGGTTTATTGTTTTGAAATGTTGGATCTTTATACAGCAGTGCAACAGTAGTAAATGGCAGATGAAGGTGTATTGTGGTGTACAGATTATTTGTATGTTAATGAGTAATTGTGAGTTACAAACAGTGGTTTATGTTCTCCGGTCCCCGCGTGCCCAGCGGGTGGTGCTGCGGGCCTCCCCCTTATCTGGGGTGGCCTGCGGTGGCCGTGTGGGGGGTGCAGGGATTGGAAAAAATGATATTTACACCCACTGGCATGTTCACCCTGAAATGCATCACATGGAATTTTAGGGGACTTATAGCCAAACCAAAGCGTGGCGCAGTCCTGTCCTACTTAAAATCACAAAAAGCAAACATCATGGTACTGGTGGAGACCCACCTGACGGGACAACTCATGATGACACTTAAGAGACCATGGGTAGGTTGGGTATACCAAGCCCTGCACACCAATAATTCCAGGGGGGTGGCTAAGATGACACAATTTAACCCGCTACTGATTAAATCTGACCCCCAGGGCAGGTACCTATTCCTACATGTTAAGGTAAACGGACTGGAGCTCCTAATCATGGCCATCTATATACCTCTGCCCTTTCAATTTGTGGTCCTGACAGACGGGCTGGCATTTGTTTCTCAATTCCCCACTGTTCCTGCAATGTGGTTGGGGGACTTCAATAATGTAATTAGCAAAGACCTTGGCCGACTGACGACGTCCCCCCGATCCCCCCAACTAGTCGCACACCAGGTTCGGCAAACTCCTACTAGATCTCGACCTGGTGGACATGTGGCGACACCGTAACCCCCTAGGTAGACAATACTCATGTTTTTCTACAACGCACAACACTATGTCCCACATTGATTACATATTAGTGTCCCGCACCCTTATTCCCAGACTAGGCAATGTTGGATTCAATCCCCTGATCATTTCCGATCATGCCTCCTATTGGATTG
Source organism: Lithobates sylvaticus (assembly GCA_028564925.1). Lineage (NCBI taxonomy): Eukaryota > Metazoa > Chordata > Amphibia > Anura > Ranidae > Lithobates > Lithobates sylvaticus. The sequence goes on along the minus strand of CM053030.1, from coordinate 306,318,506 downwards.
AGCTTAGGGTCGACGCACCCCCTACATCCTACACTTGGAAGCTTAACCCTTTTTGGCTGGGGGTGGTCCTGGGTTTGAAGGAGGCAGGTGATGAATGGGAGTTCTACTTTCAAATCAATAGAAATAATGCACCATTTGAGATAGTTTGGGACTCCTTCAAGTCCCATGCTCACCTGTATTTGTCCCAACATATCTCCAGGTATCGGAAAACTTTGTCGCGGGTAATCGACCAGGCGGAATGGTCCTTAGTAGATGTGGAACGTGAGTTCACTGACAATCCCTCCCCCTCCACGGCCGAACACCTAAAACTGCAATCTAAAGTGGTGAACAATCTCCATTTTGAAAAGGCTGACAGGAAAATATTCTATGTCAAACAGAGGTCATATGAGTGTGGGGGACGATCGGGACGCCTTCTGGCATACCTGGCCCACCTGGACCACAAACCTCTGGTGGTGTTTCTCTTTGTGCTACCAGCGGGGTCCTATTAACTGACCCAGTTGAGGTGGCTGGGGAGTTCCGATCATTCTTTGCATCTCTGTACTCTTCTGCCGCTGGCAGCCCTGAAGGGGAAATAGCCACACTCTTTAATGGAATAAACCTACCTGTCCTCGCGCAATCCCAAGTAGAGCCACTGGAAGCCCCCATTGCTACTGACGAGATATCAAAGGCAGTGTCCTTACTTAATCCCTCCAAAGCACCTGGGTTGGACGGACTCCCTCTCAAATTTTATACCACATATGCTGAGGCCCTAGTCCCGAAACTCCATGAACTTTTTTCCCATATATTTGAGTCCGAATCCCTGCTCCCCTCAATGAGCAAAGCTTATATTGTGCTCATCCCCAAGCCAGGAAAAAATCTAGAGCTCTTGAGTCATACCGTCCAATTTCATTGCTCCAACTTGATATCAAGATCCTGGCCAAGGTCCTATCGTTACGCCTGAACACAGTGATCCCCACATTAATTCACCCAGATCAGACTGGGTTCATGCCGGCCAAAAATACAGCTTATAACTTGAGAAGGCTTCACATGAATATCCAGGCGCGACACGAACAAATGGACTCTAGAGCGGTGGTGTCTCTTGACATCGCCAAAGCATTTCATTCTGTCGAGTGGGGGTACCTGTGGGAATGCTTATCAGGATACGGTTTCGGACCTCACTTTATCAAGTGGATCCGCCTCCTCTATCAGAACCCTTGTGCCAGGATCCTGATCAATGGAATGATTTCGGAACCCTTCCCCCGTCCCCCGCCCGCCTCTGACGTCATGGGGAAAGCCATAGGGAAGTCCCCATGACGTCCCCGTGCATCAGAGGGGGGCAGGGTCACCAGGTGGCCCCGCCCTCCGTTATAAAAGAGCTGTCAGAAGCAGCGAAGCCTCACACAGCGGGAGCCTCCCATTGCGCGGAGCGGCCCAAGAAGAGACGCATGGAAGAAGATGCCGGACGAGAAGACCAGAGCAAGAAGAAGCGGATCGGAGGAAGAAGAATATGGAAGAAGAAGATGAAAGAAGATGGAAGAAGAAGATGAAGAAACCGAAGGATGAAGAAAGGAAGAAGGAAGACCAGAAGAAAGAAGATGAAAGAAGATTTTAATAAAGGAATTGTCAAAGACCGTCTCCTGTCATTTTTAACATTTTTGTCACTTTTTTGGTGAAATAGTAGGCCCTTACTATTTCACACAGGGGGGGGGGGGGATCTAGGGGTCCCCTTGTTAAAGGGGGCTTCCAGATTCCGATAAGCCCCCCGTCCGCAGACCCCCACAACCAATGGCCAGGGTTGTGGGGAAGAGGCCCTTGTCCCCATCAATATCAACATCAACATGGTGCTATGAGGGGTCACAGACCCCCAAAGCACCCTCCCAATGTTGAGGGCATGTGGCCTGGTACGGTTCAGGGGGAGGGGCTCTCTCGTCCCCCCCTCTTTTTCTGCGGCCTGCCAGGCTGCGTGCTCGGATAAGGGTCTGGTATTGATTTTGAGGGGGACCCCACGCCATTTTTTTTTTTTTTTTTTGGCCGGGGTTCCCCTTAAAATCCATCCCAGACCTGAAGGGCCTGGTAATTGAATTTGGGGGAAAACCACGTTTTTTTTATTTTTTATCAATGACTTTTTTTTATCAATGACTTTCAATGAATTAATTTTTTCTGTGTTACGGGAGCCGGCAATTCATTAGCCGCGAGTGATTTTAAATAGCTTTTTTTCCTGCAAAAATGACACTTTGTGCAGGGACAGTTCTAAGCACGGGAAACATGCGCCCCTTCACAGGCATACTATAGACACCCCCCCCCCCCCCCCAGGTACGAAATTTAAAGGAATATTACACTTTTATTGTTTCACATTAAGCATTATTAAAATCACTGCTCCTGAAAAAACTTTAGTTTTTTAAAAAAAATTTGCATTGATACATGTCCCCTGGGGCAGGACCCAGGTCCCCAAACACTTTTTATGACAATAACTTGCATATAAGCCTTTAAAATTAGCACTTTTGATTTTGAACGTTCGAGTCCCATAGACTTTAATAGGGTTCTAAAGTTCACACGAGCTTTAGGTCTGTTCGCAGGTTCTGGTGCGAACCGAACAGGGAGGTGTTCAGCTCATCCCTACTCCTTAACTCCTTCGTCTGGGGTACCAACCATCATAAATTATCATGGCAAGCACTTAAAAACCCGACTGAGCTTGGGGGGGGGCGGCCTTACACGATTTTAACCTTTATTATTTAGCGGCACAACTTTCACACTTATTTCATCTGGACAAACACGACAAAGACTGATACCTGGCGTTAATATGCTCCCACCACACCCGTGGAATAACCCACCCCTTCCAAATTATCCTTAGAGACCATGCTGATAGAGGGATGCTGGGGGATAGGAAAGGGCTACTGTACCATTGCAGGGTTTGGGAGGTGGTGAGACACAGGCTTATGCTCCCACTCCCACATTTTCACACGCCTCTATGGAATAATCCAGGACTGAGGGAACTACAAAACTTACCAGCTCATACTTTATGGCTTGCTCGGGGAGTGAGGTACCTGTCAGACGTATACCAAGGGGATGTTTTGAAATAGTTCCAGCAGCTCAAGGAGGGCTTTGACCTCCCCAACTCTATGCATTTTCGCTACCTCCAGTTCCGCCACGCTCTACAGACACAATTTCGTGAGACCCCCCCCCCAATGTAGAATGTCTAGACCTTATTTGTATCCTTACGGGTCAGTACCACCAAAAGCTAGCTGCAATGCTATATAACTCACTCCTCAGACCCCAGACGGTGATCCTGGCATATAAGTTAAAAGAGCGATGGTCGGGGGACGTGGGGGAGCTGGAGGATGACGAGTGGGAAGATGCACTGGGCGCCTGCAAAAAGGTCTCAACCAGGTTGTCTGACCATCTTACACAACTATATATCCTACACAGGACATACCTGACACCGATCCGATTAGCGAAATATAAGACAAATTACAGCCCCCTCTGCCCTAGGTGCAATAGTCCGAATAGTACCTTCTTTCACATGTTATGGGTGTGTCCAGCGATACAAGCTTACTGGACTCACGTTGTAAAGTTCATTCATGACGAGCAATGTCTGCTAGGAATATTTACCGACCCTGACTCGGACAAATTCCATAAAATATTTCTCCAAGAATCACTCTACATGGCTAGATTAATTTTAGCAAGACAATGGCTCCAGGCTCTACCACCAACATTGCCAGAGTGGATAGCTGCAATTAATAAGGTTCTCCCCTACAAGAAAGGGATGTATGCCCACAGAGGATGCAAAGCCAAATATGGAAAGATCTGTGATACCTGGTTGGGAAATGCTGCCACATGTAATGAACTGCCAGAGTAAAACCTATGTTGAGCGACTGCTTTATTCCCCTGTGAAAAAATCAGAGTCAGGTACCCAGCAAGCAACATACCTAAGTACCAGAATTAGCCAAATTTTTCTTTTTGTTACCATTTTTCGTCTTTTTATATATGCCCATGTAGCTGCCTTCTGCATTTTATTGCAATATGTTATGATGTTCTATGACTGCATCCAATTCTATCTTGTTGAGACTTATCCTGCCAAATTTGTAATGTGCACTATTGTACTGCCAATGTCTATTGTGTATTGTATCCTTCCTGCGTTTAATAAAACACTTTACCAACTGTATAAAAAAAAAAAAACACACCAGCTGAAGCACTGCATGGCACCTTTTAGCCGGATTCATGGAATAGCCCTTTGAACGCTTAGGGGGTACCTGATGTTCATATGACAATTCTGCAGAGAGGGGCATAGAGGTGGCGGAGGAGGAGGAGGAGGGGGTAGAGCTCACAGGTCTAGCATCATCACCACCAGCTGTATGGAGACGTGGGGGCGCAACAAGGTGCAGCACCGAGCACCTGTCCTGCATCCTTTCGAGTTGCAAGCAGCGTTACCCATCTTTATTAATGATATTGGGTCTGGGATCAAAAGTAACATTTCTGTCTTTGCAGATGACACCAAGCTATGCAGTGGAATAACGTCTTTACAGGAGGTCTCCAATTTACAAGCTGACATCAATGCTCTGTCTAATTGGGCGACTATGTGGCAGATGAGGTTTAATGTTGATAAATGTAAAGTTATGCACTTGGGGGCTAAGAATATGCATGCATCATACATGCTAGGGGGAGTACAACTGGGGGAATCTGTAGTGGAGAAGGATCTGGGGGTTTTGGTAGATCATAAGCTCAATAATAGCATGCAATGTCAAGCTGCGGTTTCCAAAGCAAGCAAAGTTCTTTCTTGTATTAAGAGAGGTATGGACTCCAGAGAGAGAGATATCATTTTGCCCCTGTACAAATCATTAGTAAGACCTCATCTGGAATATGCAGTTCAGTTTTGGGCACCAGTTCTCAAAAAGGATATCGGGGAACTGGAGAAAGTGCAGAGAAGGGCAACCAAACTGATAAGAGGCATGGAGGAGCTCAGCTATGAGGAAAGATTAGAGGAACTGAATTTATTCACTCTTGAGAAGAGGAGAATAAGGGGGATATGATCAACATGTACAAATATATAAGGGGTCCATATAGTGAACTTGGTGTTGAGTTATTCACTTTACGGTCAACACAGAGGACAAGGGGGCACTCCTTACGTCTAGAGGAAAAGAGATTTCATCTCCAAATACGGAAAGGTTTCTTCACAGTAAGAGCTGTGAAAATATGGAATAGACTCCCTCCAGAGGTGGTTCTGGCTAACTCAGTAGATTGCTTTAAGAAAGGACTGTATACTTTCCTAAATGTACATAATATAACTGGGTACTGACATTTATAGGTAAAGTTGATCCAGGGAAAATCCGATTGCCTCTAGGGGGATCAGGAAGGGATTTTTTTTCCCATGCTGTAGCAGATTGGAGCATGCTCTTTTGGGGTTTTTTTTTGCCTTCCTCTGGATCAACTGTGGGTATAGAATGGGGTTTATTGGATTGTACGATATATTTTATTTTTATTTATTATTTCTTTTATTTTTATGGTTAAACTGGATGGACTTGTGTCTTTTTTCGGCCTAGCTAACTATGTGTGCTGTGAACTAAATATATCATCCCTGCCCATGCTTGCTAGACCATGTGTCAGCAGTAAGGTGGATTTTACAGCTGACTGCCTTGCCCAATGATGCCAGAAGATTCTCTTCCACGTGATGGTAGAGAGATGGAATGGCCTTACATGAAAAGTAGTGGTGACTGGGAACCTGCCATTGTAGTACAGCACATTGTTCAAATTCACAGACTCGGTATAGCAGGGGCAGACTGAAGTGGGTAAGGAGGAAGAGGAGCGGGAGGGACAGATTTGTGCCCCTTTTGTGTGGCTTTTAGGTGCTCCTGCCAACGGACTGAGTGGTTGGACGTTAAATGCCTTGTTAAGTAAATATTTTTGCCACATTTGATGTGCCTGAGACACAGTTTGCAGATAGCAACACTGAGATCTGCTGCAGATGTGCTGAAAAAGGCCCAGTCAGCTGAGCTTTAGGAAGTGGGCTGGGAGATAACAGAATGTGATGAAATATGGTGGCTGCTCTCTACTCTTTCTTGATGTCGGCCTCCTTGGTGGTTGTGCAGCCCCACCTTCAGTTTCCTCCTCTGCTCCATCTGACACCGAAGTCGCATCACCTGCCTGAGGACTGACCTCAACGACCACCTTTGCCTGTGGACACATTGCCAAGGGAATGTCTGCCTCTCCCTATTGTCCTCCCGAACATTATTGGGAGGGAGGGGGCGGTGCTTATAAGCAAATGTAAAAAAGAAGTTGAAATATGTACATAGATGCACTTTAATAAATGTAAAGTGGTATTTGGTGCACTTTAATTTGAATACTCACACTAAACAGACACACTCCACAGATACACTATAATATACTGCAATATAATGCGCCAAACGTACAGTGATGCACACAAGTATATGGCGTTAAACTGGCAGTAATGCACACAAAACTATATGGCGTTAAACTGGCAGTAACGCACACAAAACTATATGGTCTTAAACTGGCAATAACGCACACAAAACTATATGGCGTTAAACTGGCAGTAACGCACACAGAAGTAAATAGCGTTAAATTGACAGTAACGCACACAAAACTATATGGCATTAAACTGGTAGTAACACACACAAAACTATATGGCATTAAACTAGCAGTAACGCACACAGAACTATATGGCATTAAACTGGTAGTAACACACACAAAACTATATGGCATTAAACTAGCAGTAACGCACAGAGAACTATATGGCGTTAAACTGGCAGTAACTAGAGTTGAGCGGACACCTGGATGTTCGGGTTCGGTGAGTTCAGCCGAACTTTGGAAAAAAGTCCGGGTTCGGGACCGAACTTGACCCGAACTTGACCCCGAACTCCGAACCCCATTGAAGTCAATGGGAACCCGAACTTTTCAAGACTAAAATGGCTGTAAAAAAGTCATGGAAAGGGCTAGAGGGCGGCAAATGGCAACAAAATGTTGTTAAGAGCATGGCAAGTGCTCTGCAAACAAATGTGGATAGGGAAATAGCTTAAAATAACATAAAAAAATAAAAAATAAAAATAAAATGCTGGAGGCCCCCTTCTCAGCAGAAGAGGTACAATAAGTCATTAAGAACCTCAGAAACTCAATGGCACGATGCCGCACATATGGTGGGAATACCCCAGAATACACGCTTTCTGGAAAAAATATTCGATTTAATGGATAAGATAGTGGGAAAATAAAATACTTGGAAATTTAAAAAATGAAAAAATTATAATTTTGACCTAAGAGGACGAGGTCCATATGGAGTAGGAGGTTGAGGTGGCGGTGGATGTGGCGGTGTAGGTGGAAGTGGCGGTGGAGGAGGACGACAATGGCTGGGTAAGGCTAGTGGTGAATGATGTGTCGAATTCTGTCCCCCATCGCATAGTGTCCGCCCTGTACTGCGCTTGCTCAGTATGTAGGACAAGGGGATTTCGAAACTCTCCGAAGACGATGCGCAGTGACTCCAGGTTCAAGCCACATCATCTGAGGTTGAAGCCTAGCCAAGTGAGCCCGTGAGGGGCCCTGTTACTATGTGCTACCGTATGTCCACTTGGATGGTGGGGCTTGAACCTGCACTCACTGCGCAGGCGACGTTCATCTTTTGAGATTTTGTGAATCTCCTTGTCCTCCGTACTGCGCAAGCACTGCACCTGCGCAGTAAGTGGCCGGACACTATCCGATGGCCAGACAGTTTTTGTCAGAACACCGTTATACGTGTCTATTCTGCACAAGGTACGGACAAGTCCTGTGGGATCCATGCCTGGTTCATTTTAATGAACGTGAGCTTGTCCACATTGGCTCTGGACAGGCGGCTGCGCTTGTCTGTGATAACGCCCCCTGCCATACTAAATACACGTTCAGATAATACACTGGCTGCAGGGCAGGCCAGCACCTCCAAGGCGTAAAGGGCAAGCTCAGGCCATGTTTGGAGAAGATGTGTATGTTGCGCTAAGATGATGATATACGTATAAAATCACCCCTACATATTATTTGCATACATATAGGTTATGATAGAAACATAAATATATATCATAAATTAAATAAAATTGTATCAAATTGTATATAAAAATATATATGTAAAAAGGCAGTTATGAAACTGAGTAAAACGTGAATAGATAACTGTGAAAGTGATCCTGTGACTAATAAAATTCAATATAATTCAAGAGATGGTGAACAGTAAAAATTGTTGATATTGTGAATATATAAACATAAAAACATTCAAAGAAAAAATAAATGACAAGTGGATATTAGGTGAGAAAAGGCGCCAAACTGTATGTGTAGATTATACAGTGGTATAGTCCAGTGGGTGACACAATATATATAGTCCAGTGCGTGACACAATATATGTGAGTAGCCGTAGACAATAATGGTATTTCTAGGTGGGGTGATGGTGATCCTGTCTGGTCGGCGTCAGCGCTTATTGAAAAGAGGCTTACCAGAGGTCACAGACTAAATGAGACGTACGCCTCATAAGTCGTGACAAGCTTTGTTGTGGAGGGTTACCAGGTCCCTATTCCACGGATGGATTCCAAGATATATGCGTGTTAAAGGGCAGGAGGGATGCGGTCATCAGAAACTCCAATAATTCTCCCGTGTTCATAAACATTGGGTCATATTTGAGAAAAAAGAACTTGCATAGTGTGATACCGTAATAAATACTTTTAATGAGGTAAAAACATTGTTTTATTGGATAAATCGGCATATATGAGCGAGATGTACAAAATCCTTAACGATCAGGCCACATATAAAGAATTACCAGTCAACCCAACAAATCAATATAAGAAATTACTCACCACCATTATATCTAAGGGCTTTGATTCCTCCATTTTAAACCGTAAGGAAAGAGATTTTTTAATCCCCGTAGCTCCCTGCATTCCCATTATTTATTATTTACCTAAAATTCATAAAGATGCAATAAACCCCCCTGGACGACCGATTATTAGTGGCATTGGTTCTGTCAAGTCCAGGATTGGTAAATACGTAGACCACTTTTTACAGCCTATAGTCAAAAAAATCCCCTCCTACCTCAAAGACACTAAGCATGTCATTAACAAACTTGCTTCATTGAATATTGATGATGATTACATTATGGCTACCGCCGATGTGGCATCCCTTTATACATGCATAGCACACTCTAAAGGCTTAGCAGCAGTTAAAATCTTTTTAGAAAGGGAAGATACCCTAATACAAACCCAAACTAATTTTATTATGGAATTATTGAACTTTGCCACTCATCATAACTATTTCTGGTTTGATGGACGTTTCCATTTGCAAGAAAAAGGGGTAGCCATGGGTGCCAAGTTTGCCCCAAGCTTGGCAAACATATTTATGGCCAAATGGGAGGAGGTCGTCGTCTATGCCATGGAAAGGCCTCAACTGATACTTTGGGCACGATATATTGACGACATCCTCCTCCTATGGAATGGGACCTCAGAATCATTAGAAGCCTTTTTTATGTCTCTCAACAATAATGATAGAGGTATAGTCCTCTCATATGAATCAAGCAAAAGTAAGATAAACTTTCTAGACTTGGAGATTACAATAAGGGAACGCCAGTTTGAATTCAGTACATACTTTAAATCCACAGATCGCAATGGCTACATACCGATTGACAGCTGTCATCATAAAGCATGGTTGCGATCTGTCCCCAAGAGTCAGCACAGACATCACTAGATTCAAAGAACAGCCCAACACATTGAGAGACCGGTTTAAAGAAAAAGGTTACAATATGGATGAAGTCGATCAAGACCTAAACAGAGCTTTAGAAGTCGATCGAGCAACGCTACTGACAGATAAACCGAGCCAACCTCGTAATGACAATTTTAGATGGTCTTTTCTCACTTCGTATTCAATACAACACAGGCAAATCAAATCTATTTTTGAACGACATTGGGGTATCCTTAGGAACGATAAAGTTCTGGGTAACCTCATACCCGATAGAGCAAAGTCATCTATAAGGGAGCTCCATCTCTCAATAGTCAGATCGCACCGACAATTATCAATCCACCCGTGAGGCCCTCTTCCTTCCATAACCTTACGGGTTATTATCCCTGCAAAAAATGCACAGTGTGTTATTTTAACATAAGTGGCAGACGAAATACTAAGAAATTTGAATCTACAGTTTCTAAGCAAAAGTTCCCAATTAAGAACTTCTGCACTTGCTCCACAACCCATGTCGTGTATCTGATCACATGTCCATGTTCAAAACAGTGCGTAGGGCGTACTATACGTTCCTTCACGACACATGTCACAGAACACATCACTAAGATTAAAAGTGGCAGCATAAAGCATACAGTTCCAAGGCACTACCGACAGCATCATAATCGAGATCCCCGTGGCACTCAGTTTTTAATCATTGACAAATTCATTGCACCATGGAGGGGTGGAGCCAGAACTAGAGGGGTATCAAAATTGGAAACATACTGGATATATCAGTTACAATCCCACTCCCCGTTATGTATGAATGTGGAGTGGGACATTAATGCTTTTATAAATAAAGCCTGATTATTCCCCCCCCCCCCCCCCCCCAGTCTTACTACACGCCATAGTAGCCTCTTTTAATCTTAATTTTAGCCCAATTAAAAATTTTTGCCATATATTCACTTATAACCATTACAGCCCTTTGTTTATAATCGCTGCTGCTTTTATACAAAACATTTTTACATATAATTTATAATTTTAGCCCGCTTTTATATGCATTTGTTTTTTTATACAAAAACAACCCATAATAGCAAAAGCTCGCTTTTATATGTATTTGTTCTATCTTTTGGAGATCTTTTTAATATTTTATTTATCTTATATATATTGGAGTTTTTATGGAAATTTTATATATGTTTATTTTTTACATATTTTGTGGACTTATGTTTTTACATGTTCATATATATATGTTTTTACGTGTTTTTATACACTATAAACACACATAGATCCATCCAGCACGGTTGATGTATATTCAACCGTTTTTTGGTTTCCATATATGATTTCCCTTTATATATTTAATTCTCCATACAATGTACATGAATTTAGATACATCAGTATAATATATAAAATATATATGCACATGTGTACACATGGGTTAATAGGGTGAGGAGTGACCCTTCTCTGTTTCCCCCCCCCCCCCCTATTTATATCCTAGTTTACCATAACATTATTCCCTATATTTTTATTCTTTATTTGTTTCAAGCTTGGGCCATGTCCCCATTGAAATTCTAATCCCCGGGATCAACGCTGAGCGGTGTCAGCAATATATGATTATCTATACCCGGCTGTGTGCGGCGCATGCACACTTGCGGGTGCGTGCCTAGGAGTGAGGATTGGTCTCTGCACAGTATATGGAGCGGCCGCGACGTGCTGTCGTCGCATGCAGCCGCCCCGCCCTCACATTGAGGCTTGGCTAATGCAAGCCTAGCCAGCGGCGGGCGGACGTGACGTCACAACATCACGTACGTCATGCAATCCACCGGCGGGAACCACCATACTGGATCGAGGAGCGGACACTTTACTGTGTCTCTCCTCGATTTTACACATTTTACAAACGATTTCTATATAAAGTTAATCCCCAGTATTTTAGCCATATTGCTCTTCTATACATTAAATATTTTTATGCAAATTTAAGAGTGCAATACCGCCAGACCGGAAGTGAGGTCAACTTCCGGTCATACGAACTTCAGAACCAGATTGGGGTCACTCTCCCTATAAAATGCACTGCTGATGCTTGTAGTCCACACCCCAGACGAACTCCCAGAGGACGAAACGCGTCGGATGGACTACAGCAGCAGCACTTCCGATATCCATCACTATTCTATGAGCCTGAATATTACTACTAAAATGTGAGTGTTTTTAATCTGTTTTTACCTCATTAAAAGTATTTATTACGGTATCACACTATGCAAGTTCTTTTCTCTCAAATATGACCCAATGTTTATGAACACGGGAGAATTATTGGAGTTTCTGATGACCGCATCCCTCCTGCCCTTTAACACGCATATATCTTGGAATCCATCCGTGGAATAGGGACCTGGTAACCCTCCACAACAAAGCTTGTCACGACTTATGAGGCGTACGTCTCATTTAGTCTGTGACCTCTGGTAAGCCTCTATCACGTACCTTACAGCGGAGTCCGGATGCTGGGGATGGCCTCGTGCACGGTTCCGGTCCAAACACCCCTGGTGGTGGGAACAGGGAGTGCTGGGGCACGAAAGGGTGCAAGTGCCTGCGGCTGGTAGACTGGTACTTGGAAGTACTGGTTCCTCTGAAGAGCTGGTGTTCACGTTGGTATCCAAGGCTGTGTGCAGCAACAGCCGAACAGATGGATGTAGGCACCGCGAGGTCAAGACAGGAAACAGGTCGGCAACTGGCTGGCAAACAAGGTACAAGGCAGAGGGCAAGTTCGTGGTCAAAAAGCAGGCAAGTAGGTCGGCAACTGGCTGGCAAACAAGGTACAAGGCAGAAGGCAAGTTCGTGGTCAAGGCAGGCAATAGGTTGGCAACAGGCAGGTGATAAGGTACCGAATCAGAGAGCAGAGCCGTAGTCCAGGGATCCAAGCTGAGGTCAAACCAAAGGAAGCAATCAGTAAGCGGGGTCAATCCAGGAAGGGTAACAGGAAAACCAGGTGAATCAGGACCAAGGTAGGCAGGAACTTCAGGCAGGTATTCAGGAGATAAGACTGAAGACGATCCAGCACTGACACCATGTGAAGGCCCTGTTTATATAGGGCGCCTTGTGCTGGGATTGGTGGAGGTACGGGTCCGTGCGTGATTACGCGCACACTTTCGTGCTGACGTGGAAGTGCGTGCCCTCGTTCGTATTGACAAACGAGGGCGCGCACAGGTCAGCGTTGGTACGCGGGTACGCCCGCACGTTCGGTTTCGTTGAGAAGGCTGCGCATGGGTATTGGCGCTTGCCGAACGGAGATTAACCCCTACTGGACGAGGACGGGCATGGAACGCGTGAGTTCTCTGACATTGCCCCCTCCTTAGGGGCAGCCTCCGGATGCCTCTTTGAAACGAACCCTGGGAGCGGGAACGATGAAAAGCCTGTATAAGTCTCTGGGCATGAAGATTCGTTCTTGGTTCCCAGGAATTTTCTTCTGGGCCAAAACCTTTCCATTTAATTAAATATTGGTCCTCACCTTGCCGTTTTCTGTGATCCAGGATAGCTTCAATTTCAAATTCCTCTTCCCCATTCACTCGGATAGCCTCTGGGGGTCCCACTTCACGATCTGGAAAGGAATTTGGAACATCGGGTTTAAGTAGGGAGACATGAAACACCGGATGTATCCTGAATGAGGCAGGGAGTTCAAGTTCATAGGCCACTGGGTTGACCTTTCTCTTGACAGGGAAAGGGCCCAAGTATCTAGGTCCCAATTTCTTGGAGGGGCATGCTAGTTTTAAATTTGTAGTAGATAGCCACACACGATCTCCTACCTCCAAGTTCAATTCTCCCCTTCTCTTCTTGTCGAAGTATTTTTTGTCATCCTCCTGTGCTTTAGCAATAGTTTCCCTGAGCATCTGGTTGTTGGAGGAAAGGAAATCCAGTCTATCTTGAACAGCCGGTACAGAAGATTCGGGCACAAGTGCGGGTAGAAAGGAGGGATGAAATCCGTAGTTGGAGAAAAACGGTGATTGGTTTGTGGTGGAGTGGATGGAATTGTTAAAAGCAAATTCTGCCAAGGGAAGCAATGAGGCCCAATCCTCTTGGGAAAACGAGGAGAAGCAACGTAGGTATTGTTCCAACGTTTGGTTGGTACGTTCGGTCTGCCCGTTGGTCTGTGGATGGTAAGCTGAAGAGAGACTACATTTAATACCTAGTGCCTTGCATAACGACCTCCAAAACTTGGACGTGAACTGCACTCCACGGTCAGAGACGATGTCACTGGGGATTCCATGAAGTCTGACAATTTCTTTAATGAAGAGCCTGGCGGTTTCAATTGCTGAAGGTGTCCCTTTCATGGGAATGAAATGTGCCATCCGAGAAAAGCGGTCTACCACCACAAAAATAGAAGAGAACCCTTTAGAGGGGGGAAGCTCCACAATAAAATCCATGGCGATTTTGTCCCATGGTCTCTCGGGAATAGACAGTGGTTTTAGCAGGCCCCATGATTTATTTTTACTGCTTTTATTTCTGAGACAAATCAGACAAGAGTTAACATAATTCCTGCAGTCCCTGGCCAGATTTGGCCACCAAAAGTGTCTCTGGATTAGATCCATAGTCTTGTGGCCCCCAAAGTGACCCGCCAGAGGATAGTCATGGCAGGCCTGTAAGACGGTGGTGCGTAGGTCTCGAGGGATAAAAATGTTATTGTTGAGCCAAAAAAACCCATCCTTCTCCTGAAGGTTGATGCCCGGAGGTAATTGTGTTTCCACGGAAGCTTGGCGGAGCTGTGTCATGAAACTGGATTGGGTCAGGAGAAAATTCCCTGCTTGCAGGATAGTATCTGGTGGAGACGGGGTTTCAAGTTCTGTGAACATTCGGGATAAGGCATCGGGTTTAACGTTTTTAGATCCAGGGCGATAAGTAATATGAAAATTAAAACGGGAAAAGAAAAGAGCCCATCTGGCCTGTCGGGGTCTAAGGCGTCTGGCAGTTCTGAGGTATTCTAAATTTTTGTGATCTGTGAAGATCAGTATCGGATGTGCTGCCCCTTCCAGGAGATACCGCCATTCTTCCAGGGCCAGTTTTATTGCTAGGAGTTCTCGGTCACCTACGTCATAGTTCCTTTCTGATACACCTAGTTTCCTGGAAAAGAAAGCCACCGGGTGCATTAGAGACTTGGGTCCTTGGCGTTGAGACAGGATGGCTCCCACTGCACTCTCTGAAGCATCGACCTCCAGAGTGTAGGGTAATGCAGGGTCAGGGTGCTTCAGTACTGGAGCGGAGGTGAATGCCCTTTTTAATTGGTCAAAGGTGGTTTGGGCCGCTGAAGTCCACTGGAAGCGGCTTTGCTTCTTGGTGAGCTGAGTGATAGGTGCGATGATCTTGGAGAAGTTCCTGATGAATTTCCTATAAAAATTTGAGAACCCGACAAAACGTTGCACCCCCTTTTTGTCATTTGGAGGTGGCCAGGACATGATGGCAGAGACTTTCTGGGGATCCATGGCTACACCCCCAGTTGATATAACCAGGCCGAGGAAGTGAATGGTCTGGCGTTCGAATTCACATTTTTCGGCTTTTGCGTAAAGTCCATGTTGCCTTAATCTGCCCAGAACTTGCTTGACATGATCACGATGAATTTCTAGAGAGGTGGAGAATATCAGGATATCGTCCAGGTAGACGATTACAAAGGAATCTAGAAAGTCTCTGAAAATATTATTAACAAAATGCTGAAAAGTGGCCGGGGCGTTGCATAGTCCGAATGGCATGACTAAATATTCGAAGTGGCCAAAACGTGTTCGGAATGCTGTCTTCCATTCGTCACCCTTGCGTATTCTGATCAGGTTATAGGCCCCACGTAGGTCCAATTTCGTAAATATTTTTGCTGAGCGGAGTCTCTGAAATAATTCCGGGACTAGTGGAAGCGGGTACCGATTCTTAATTGTCACTTTATTCAGGTCCCTGTAATCCACACATGGGCGGAGTGAGTGATCTCTTTTTTCCACAAAGAATATTCCGGCTCCCGCTGGGGAGGAGGAATGTCGGATGAATCCCTTTTTGAGGTTCTCATCGATGTACTCCTTGAGGACCAGGAGTTCAGGTTCGGACAGGGGAAAGATCCGCCCGAAAGGGATTTCGGCCCCAGGTAGTAACTCAATCGGGCAGTCGTAGACCCGATGGGGAGGAAGGGTGTCTGCTTTCTGTTTATCGAACACGTCCAGGAAGTTGTGGTACACTGGTGGCACCAACTCTTTGAATTCAGAGTCCGTTTTTAGGCACCCAATAACTGGTGGAATCTGGTGGAAGGTCTTGAGACAGTTCTGTAGACAGTAAGAGGACTGAAAGGTCACCTCACCGGTGACCCAGTTGACCTGGGGATTGTGGGCCTGTAGCCAAGGCATTCCTAGGATGACAGGAAACAAAGGTGAGGAGATGACATCCAGACGGAGTAGCTCCTGGTGACCTGGTGGGATGCTGGTGAACAGGGGTTGTGTCTCCAGGGTAATAGGCCCGGACTTGATATTTGACCCATCTGCTAGCCGTATGGAGAGTTGATGCTGCTTAGGTGTTAATGGGATGTTATGTTGTAGAGCGAAGGCATGATCCACAAAGCAGCTACATGCGCCAGAGTCAATTATAGCCTGGACTTGGAGTATTTCTCCTGGGAGCTGTAAGGAAATAGGAACAGCGATGTGAGCGGCTTTTATTAGAGACAAGGCGAAAGGCACACGGGATGATGAATTGAACTTACGGATCTTATTCGGGCATGTGTTGGCGTAGTGCCCAGCTTCCCCACAGTAGAGGCAGAGGTTGTTCTGGCGACGCCGCTGTTTCTCCTCGGGTGATAATGGTGAGCGGAGTAGGCCGACTTGCATGGGCTCTGGTGCTCCTGGGTTGGCAGCAGGCACGTTGGAAACGGGAGTAGGAGGGTAGTTGGGACCCTTGGGTAACACCCATGTGGGGCGTGTCAAGCTGGACCTCTCGGACCTCCGCTCTCTTAAACGACGGTCTATCTGGATAGACAGCTGAATCAAATCCTCCAAAGAACTAGGGATTCCCACTCGGGCTAGCTCATCCTTCAGAGCTTCGGAGAGGCCTATGCGGAACTGATAGAGGAGTGCGGCGTCGTTCCAAGAGGTGTCGGAACTCCACCGCCTAAAGTCTGTTACGTAGTCCTCTACTGGCCGGCGCCCTTGTTGGAGGGCATGGAGGCTGGCCTCTGCTGTTGTGGTGCGCTGAGGATCATCATACAGCTTGGCCATTTCATCCAAAAATGAGTCCAGGGTATCCAGAAGAGGACTGGCTTGTTCCAACATACGGTGGGCCCAGGTCTGAGGCTCCCCTTGGAGTAGGGAGACTATGAACCCCACCTTAGTGCTCTCCAGGGAGAAAGTGCGGGGTTGTAGCAGGAAGTAGAGCCGACAGGCATTCCTGAAGGAGCGGAACTTACTGCGGTCCCCTGAAAACCGTTCCGGTGGGGGCACACGAGGTTCTGGGGGTGGCATCATTACTGTGGGTGCCGATGCAGAGGTTGCTGAGCCGGAAAACCGGGATGTCAGGGAGGCCTGATGAGTTGCAGAGCCCGGGGCCATGGATTCCACTCTCTGTTCTAGTTGATGATAGCCATCTCGCAGGCCCTGGACTGCCAGGGTAAGGGCCGACATCTGTTGGCACAAAGCTTCCAAAGGCGAGGCACCCCCTTCGGACTCCATTCCGGCTGGATCGTACTATCACGTACCTTACAGCGGAGTCCGGATGCTGGGGATGGCCTCGTGCACGGTTCCGGTCCAAACACCCCTGGTGGTGGGAACAGGGAGTGCTGGGGCACGAAAGGGTGCAAGTGCCTGCGGCTGGTAGACTGGTACTTGGAAGTACTGGTTCCTCTGAAGAGCTGGTGTTCACGTTGGTATCCAAGGCTGTGTGCAGCAACAGCCGAACAGATGGATGTAGGCACTGCGAGGTCAAGACAGGAAACAGGTCGGCAACTGGCTGGCAAACAAGGTACAAGGCAGAGGGCAAGTTCGTGGTCAAAAAGCAGGCAAGTAGGTCGGCAACTGGCTGGCAAACAAGGTACAAGGCAGAAGGCAAGTTCGTGGTCAAGGCAGGCAATAGGTTGGCAACAGGCAGGTGATAAGGTACCGAATCAGAGAGCAGAGCCGTAGTCCAGGGATCCAAGCTGAGGTCAAACCAAAGGAAGCAATCAGTAAGCGGGGTCAATCCAGGAAGGGTAACAGGAAAACCAGGTGAATCAGGACCAAGGTAGGCAGGAACTTCAGGCAGGTATTCAGGAGATAAGACTGAAGACGATCCAGCACTGACACCATGTGAAGGCCCTGTTTATATAGGGCGCCTTGTGCTGGGATTGGTGGAGGTACGGGTCCGTGCGTGATTACGCGCACACGTTCGTGCTGACGTGGAAGTGCGTGCCCTCGTTCGTATTGACAAACGAGGGCGCGCACAGGTCAGCGTTGGTACGCGGGTACGCCCGCACGTTCGGTTTCGTTGAGAAGGCTGCGCATGGGTATTGGAGCTTGCCGAACGGAGATTAACCCCTACTGGACGAGGACGGGCATGGAACGCGTGAGTTCTCTGACAGCCTCTTTTCAATAAGCGCTGACGCCGACCAGACAGGATCACCATCACCCCACCTAGAAATACCATTATTGTCTACGGCTACTCACATATATTGTGTCACCCACTGGACTATATATTGTGTCACCCACTGGACTATACCACTGTATAATCTACACATACAGTTTGGTGCCTTTTCTCACCTAATATCCACTTGTCATTTATTTTTTCTTTGAATGTTTTTATGTTTATATATTCACAATATCAACAATTTTTTCTGTTCACCATCTCTTGAATTTTATTGAATTTTATTAGTCACAGGATCACTTTCACAGTTATCTATTCACGTTTTACTCAGTTTCATAACTGCCTTTTTACATATATATTTTTATATACAATTTGATACAATTTTATTTAATTTATGATATATATTTATGTTTCTATCATAACCTATATGTATGCAAATAATATGTAGGGGTGATTTTATACGTATATCATCATCTTAGCGCAATATACACATCTTCTCCAAACCATTTTTTCCGTTAGTCTATCGGCAATGTTTGCAGCTTCTACATAAATCATCCATACTCAGCGCAATATTTCCCAACTTCTAAGCTATGGCCATGTGCCCAATTTGGAGACCCAGAAGTTGAAGGGGGCAGACCCGTCATTCAGTACGTGTAGGCGTGTGCACACATACTGCTCCACCATGTTGGTGAAATGCTGCCTCCTGCTAAGACGTTCCATCTAAGCTGGTGGTGCTG
The DNA here is from genome assembly GCA_028564925.1 of Lithobates sylvaticus. Taxonomy (NCBI): domain Eukaryota; kingdom Metazoa; phylum Chordata; class Amphibia; order Anura; family Ranidae; genus Lithobates; species Lithobates sylvaticus. Next base: position 306,299,580 of record CM053030.1, on the reverse strand, counting down.
GTTGTTGTGGCGTGCTGACAAAGCTTTTCCACATTTCGGCCATGCTAACCCTGCCTTCCGAGGTGCTGGCGGTGCCCACGGCTGCGTTGGCGACCTCTTCCTCCTCCTCTGGCTTCGCCTTGTGCTTCCACCGTACCCCCGCTGCCAAGTGGGAATGCCACCAGCAGCGCGTCTACCAGCCTGCGCTTGTATTTGCGCATCTTACGATCACGCTCCAGTGAGGTAATTAAGGACGGCACGTTGTCCTTGTATAGGGGATCCAGCAGGGTGGCCACCCAATAATCAGCACCAGTTAAAATGTGGGAAACTCAGCGGTCGTTGCAGAGACACTGCAGCATGTAATCGCTCATGTGTGCCAGGCTGCCCAGAGGCAACGAAAAGCTGTCCTCTGTGGGAGGTGTATCGTCTGTGTCCTCTGTATCCCCCCAGCCACTCACCAGTGATGGGCATGAGCTGGTCTGGGTGCCACCCTGCTGTAAACATGGTTCCTCCTCCTCCATCTCCTCCTCATCCTCCACCTCGTCATCCTCCAGAACCGTGCCCTTGCTGCCGGACATTTGTGTACCTGGCGCTTGTTGGTGCAGAAACCCACCCTCGTAGCCACTTGTAAATGACTGCCCTGAAAGCCTTGGAAATGAACCCTCTTCCTCCTTCTCCTCCTCCTGTGCCACATCCTCTTCCATCATCGCCTGAAGCGTTTTTTCAAGGAGGCATAGAACTGGGATAGTAACGCTGAGAACGGCGTCATCGGCACTGGCCATGTTGGAGGAGTACTCGAAACAGCGCAACAAGGCACACAGGTCTCGCATGGAGGCCCAGTTATTGGTGGTGAAGTGGTGCTGTTCCGCAGAGCGACTCACGCGTGCATGCTGCAGCTGAAACTCCACTATCGCCTGCTGCTGCTCGCACAGTCTGGCAAGCATGTGCAAGGTGGAGTTCCACCTTGTGGGCACGTCACATATGAGACGGTGAGCGGGAAGGCCGAAGTTACGCTGCAGTGCTGACAGGCGAGCAGCAGCAGGGTGAGAATGCCGAAAGTGCGCACAGACGGCCCGCACTTTCTGCAACAGGAAAGTTTTAAAACTGCCTGCTGTCGTTTAGCCCTGGCTGTGCTGAAGTTGGTGGTGAAGGTGTTACGCTGACCGGATGAGGAGGCGGTAGAGGATGAGGTGGTGGAGTAGGAGGAGTTAGCAACAGGAGGCAAACTGAAGTGCCCTGCAATCCTCGGTGGTGGAAGGACATGCGCCAAACTGCTATCCGCCTCAGGCCCAGCCGCCACTACATTTACCCAGTGTGCTGTTAGGGAGATATAACGTCCCTGACCGTGCTTATTGGTCCACGCATCCGTAGTTAGGTGGACCTTGCCACAGATGGCGTTGCGCAGTGCACACCTGATTTCGTCCCCCACTTGGTTGTGCAGGGAAGGGATAGCTCTTCTGGAAAAGTAGTGGCGGCTGGGCACGACGTACTGTGGGACAGCCAATGACATCAGCCTGTTAAAACTCTGCGTCACCACCAGACGGAATGACAGCATTTCAAAGGAGAGGAATTTTGAAATGCTGGCATTCAGGGCCAGGGATCGCGGGTGGCTAGGGGGGTACTTCCTCTTCCGCTCCAGTGTTTGGGAAATAGAGAGCTGAATGCTTCCATGGGACATTGTGGAGATGGTTGGTGACCCAGGTGGTAGTGTTGCTGGCAGATCCTCTGTTTGCGGGTTGGCAGGTGCCACTGTCACTACAGAGGTGGATGAAGAGGCAGAGACTGCAGCAGAAGAGGAAGCAGAAGGAGCCAGAGACCTTTCTTGGTTTTTGAGGTGTCTACTCCACTGCATCTCGTGCTTTGCACTTAGATGCCTGGTCATGCAGGTTGTGCTCAGGTTGAGAACGTTTATGCCTCGCTTCAGGCTCTGATTGCACAGCGTGCAAACCACTCGTGTCTTGTCATCAGCACATTGTCTGAAGAACTGCCACGCTAGGGAACTCCTTGGACCTGGCTTTGGTGTGCTCGGTCCCTTGCTGCATTGGGCAGTAGCAGACGTACTGTCTAGGGGACAGACGCTCCGCTTTTGCACCCTGCTCCCTCTTCTGCTGTGCTGGTGGCTCTGTGCGACCACCGCCTCTTCCTCCGAACTACACTGGTCACCTGCATGACGTTGATTCCATGTGGGGTCAAGGACCTCATCGTCCTCCACATCCTCTCCCACCCAGTCTTCACCCCTGCCCTCCTTGTCGGTCTGCACAATGGCGAAAGCAGCAGCAGTTGGCACCTGTGTTTCGTCATCATCCAAGACGTGCTGTGATGGTCCTCCCATGTACTCATCATGAAACATAAGCGGTTGGCCATCGGTGCACACAATTTCTTCCACTTCTGGGGCAGGGCTAGGTGGATGGCACAGAGTCATCAAAAAGCAGAAGAGACTGCTGCATGATTTGGGGCTCAGACTGCTTGGCTGATTTGCAAGGGGGTGAGGTGAAAGACTGATGGACATCGACTGCAGGTGCCAACTCTAAACTTTCATCAGGAGACTGGGTGGGAGACAATGTGAAGGAACCGGAGGCACTATCAGCAACCCAATCTACTATCGCCTTTACTTGTCCTGGCCTCAACATTCGTACAGCCTCATTAGGCGCGTCAAAATACCGATGTAGGCTCTGTCGCCTACTCGCACCTGAGGAAGGTGTTTAGTGCGTGTAGCTGGCACAGATCGACCACGTCCTCTCCCTGCAACAGGAGCTCCACCAGCAGCACCACGACCGGGTCCACGTCCCCTTTTTGATGATCTCCTCATATTTTCAAAATTTATGATCTCGCCCTAAATGGGTGTTTTTGCAATAGCAGAATACACCCACAGTATGTAAAGCGTGTATCTCAAAAACTGCTAAACTGCAGAAATTGCTATTGGGAAAAAAAAATGTCACTACAATTTTTTTTTTGGGATAGCACAATAGAAGAAATATTGATCGTCACACTCCTGCACACATGCACAAAGCACTTAAATATTTTATGTTTTGGCAATAGCAGAATACACGCACAGTGTCTAAAGCGTGTATGAACATGCGGAAAATGCTATTGTAAAGAAAAAATGTCGCTACAATTATTTTTTTTGGGATAGCACAATAGAAGAAATATCGATCGATTGTATGTCACACTTCTGCACACATGCACAAAGCACTGAAAGATTTTATTTTTTGGCAATAGCAGAATACACGCACAGTGTTTAAAGTGTGTATGAACATGCAGAAAATGCTATTGGAAAAAAAAATGTTGCTACAACTTTTTTTTTTGGGATAGCACAATAGAAGAAATATTACATAGTTACATAGTTACATAGTTAGTAAGGTTGAATAAAGACACCAGTCCATCCAGTTCAACCTGAGTATCTCTATCCCTGTACATTGCACACTCACATCGGTCCCTACCCTCAAGGAGCCCACAATCCAAATTCCCCAATTCATATACTAGGGCCAATTTTGGACAGAAGCCAATTAACCTACCTGCATGTCTTTGGAGTGTGGGAGGAAACTGGAGTACCCAGAGGAAACCCACGCAGACACAGGGAGAACATGCAAACTCCAGGCAGGTAGTGTCGTGGTTGGGATTTGAACCAGCGACCCTTTTTTACTGCTAGGCTAGAGTGCTATCCACTACACCACTGTGCCGCCCAATCCACTACACCACTGTGCCGCCCATATTGATCGATTGTATGTCACACTCCTGCACACATGCACAAAGCACTTAAATATTTTATGTTTTGGCAATAGCAGAATACACGCACAGTGTCTAAAGCGTGTATGAACATGCAGAAAATGCTATTGGAAAAAAAAAAAAATGTCGCTACAATTTTTTTTTTGGGGATAGCACAATAGAAGAAATATCGATCGATTGTATGTCACACTTCTGCACACATGCACAAAGCACTGAAAGATTTTATTTTTTGTCAATAGCAGAATACACGTACAGTGTCTAAAGCGTGTATGAACATGCAGAAAATGCTATTGGAAAAAAAAAAAACATGCACAAATCACAGCAAAATTAAAAAAATTTGCAATGTTTTTGCAATAGCAGAATACACACAGAGTATGGTGTATCTCTTAGTAAAATATGCAGTGCAGTGATGCTGGACCGAGCTTGCAGGTAAAAGTTATATTTTGTCTGGCACTGGCCTCATGGCACTGTTAAAAGACTGTGCACTGCACCCCAGCCAGGGTACAATTGATTTAGGAATCTCTTGAATAATTCTCTTTGCCTCTTTCTTTTCCTTAATAAAGACACTCTCTAGTCTCTACTCTAGCTATGTAGATCGCTCACTGATATAACTAATTTCAAGAAAATTTAAGGAATGTGGACTGACTGACTGTATCAGACTAACTCCTAATGAAATCCTCTCTTAGCAGCACAGGAACCTGTCTATAGCAGAGTGAGGTGCTGTGCTGTGTGCCTGTACCTTATATAGAGGCTGGGTCACATGCTGCACTGGCCAATCACAGCCATGCCATTAGTAGGCATGGCTGTGATGGCTTTTAAGGGCACACTAGTGAAACTAGCGTGGATTGGCTGCCCTGCTGCTTGTAAAAGGCGCCAATACATCACCGAACACCGGACCCAAACCCGAACATACAGTCAATAGTTCGGGTTCGGGTCCGGGACCCGGACACCCAAAAGTCCGGTACGGACCCGAACTTTACAGTTCGGGTTCGCTCAACCCTAGCAGTAATGCAATCAAATAGACAGTGTTCAACCGTCACTACACTGACGCTATCTAAACTGTCCCTAGTCTAGCTATACACTAATGTAACGATTACTGACATGGTCTCACTACACTACACTGAAACTATATGAGCTGTCCCTACTCTACACTAATGTATGTATGAATGACACGGTCTCACTACACTACAGTGGAACTATCTGAGCTGTCCCTACTTTAGCTTCACACTATGCAAACCTGAATGATGGTCGTCCTCACTACACTCACACTATCCCTAGACTGACACCAAATCAATATTCTACACTGACAATTTAAGCAAAATAGCACAGTATAGTACACTGACTAACTAATAGCACTGAACAGAGCCCTGTTCTATCCCTCTCCACGCCAAAAATCACACTGGAAATGGTTGCTATTGAAAGAATACTTTTAAACTGTGGTGGCGGTAATGAGCCATGATTGGATAAAGTCATGATGACAGTGTCCAATCATGACTCTGACAGTGCTCTGTGCCCTGATTGGCTGAAGCTTTCACTGCTTCAGCCAATCTAGGCTTGCAATGCACTGTTCAGCTCAACAATGCATTGTGGTCGGTTCAGGGGGCGAACAAACGGTTGAACAACAGAACAACGAAAGTTCAGCCTGAACTTATGCTCGGGCCGAACCGTTCGCCCATCCCTACTTAACAACCATGTTGCAATAGTGAACTGACATTTTCAGGATCACATGCAGTAGTTGATAAAACACCTAAATACTTCATGCATTTTGTGAATGGAGCCCTATGCAACTATGTAACCCCCATCCAGAGGCCAAGAGTGGGCCTGTGCAGCAAGTTGTTGCAACTAAAGGCTACGTGAGCTGAGAGAACCAGAAAAGCTTGGTGATACAGTTGGAGGGACTGGCTAGAAGATTGGCAGTGCTGCTGACAAGAGAGTCAGGTGGCTTAACATTTTCTATTGACTGTTTTTCTTTGGGAAGCTGAAACCCCTACATGGGCAACTTTGTAAAGACTTTGCTTTTCATTCAAATATAAGTGGGCCAAGCTCCTAAACTGCAGTTTGGGCTAACATGACTGGCACATCTACTGCATGAGATTATATATATATATATATATACACACACACACACACACACATACACACACACACACACACACACACAGTATATCAATATTCATTATCCAATGAAGTCCCCATATGTGCTAAACAATGGTTTGAAATTTTTTTGATATGCACAGCTGTTTAAAAAATATTGTTGCACAAGCCGTTGCATACCAAAACTTCAACATTTGGTCTGGTCATGCAAGTTTTTGATTTACCCTTAGTGTTATAGGGATACATTATATAAACAGCAATGCATGGGTCCTAAACAAAAGCAGTCTAGAACCAGAGGAACAATCAACCACAGATGCTGGGAGAACCTAGACATCAGAGTATAACATAAAAGTATGTTTCTTGGTAAAGTAATTGTATTGGTAAAGCCTACCTAATGTGGTTCTTTTTATTTTTGCAAGGGTGTGTGGATTTTAATAAAGCTAAAATAAATAGTAAGTATTATTTACAGAAGTTCAGACTTAAAAGCTGTCATGTTTAATGTAGTTCTGTATGTCCCTTAATTCATATTGTCCAATTTTAATATTGTATGAATTCATATTTATATGTCATCATTTTATTAGGGTTTTACTGCTTTAAGTTTTTTATAATTGTTTTCTTTGAGATTGTTTAGACTGTAATTTAGGAAAGCAAGCCATGCATTTATTTCATTAGTCTCAGTGCCAATTAATCAAACTTCAAATGATTAGAGAGATTTGGTCTTTATTTCTGTCTGCTTATTAACTTTCATTATGCGAAGTAGATGAAGTGTAATTGCTACTAGGATGAATTATACAGTAAAGTTTTCATATTACATTATATCTTCACATCATAATATTAAAGTGTAGCCAAGTGATACGTTTTGCTAAGATGGTTTATAACATAAGGTGACAACGACAATGACCTTCTCTTTAATTAACTATAATGGAAACAAAGGTGAGGACAATGGTGATGAAGCTTTGGTAGAAACCATAAATCATCCGCTGTACCATTGGACAGGACACAGTTCCCAGTATAACCTTGCATTACATAGGTTAAATGAGAGTTATTATTATGAATGGCTTATTCAGATTCATGTGTTGTGAGTTTATATTGATATGTGTAATACATTTTAGCAATTTCAGTTAACTATTTCAAAATATAGGAGATTGTAACAATTACTTTGTTTTTCAATGGCTTTCAGAAATATATTTAAATAACTATTAGGTCATATGTTACATTAAAAATTCTATTAAGAATGTCTGAAAGTGTAGCTGTTTTAAAGTATCTGTGCTTCCTGTTTCTGCCTGACATCAAAGATACAGTAAGGAATGTTACAAGAATTTTGTCCCTAATGCATCTGACTTTCCCCTTACATTTGCCTTGTGTGCACAATAACTGCCTAAACCTTGCTTTGAGATAAAGGAACACTGGTTCAGTTATTATGACTTGACTGACTGCTAGATCATAGTAATGCCATTATTATGACAATACTGTCTTCATAGTTGAAAGGATTTGCTGGAGGTATCTGACAAGTATTAGCAATCATAAACAATATAACCAGAATTATTGAGGGAAGAACTGTATAATATATTCTTGTTTTAAAATAACTAAACAAATTGGATCATGCTTTAATAATTTTTTATCTTTTTACCTTCCTCTGAATCAGCTGTGTGGGTATAGGATTATGTATAAGCATCTTGTGTGTATTTTCTTATCTTTCTTCTGTGTGTTGAACTGAATGGACTTTCTATTTTTCAACCAGACTAACTAAGGAACTATGTTCCTTTAAATGAAATAATTGGTAACTATACTTGTAGATCATAATACTTCTTTATCCTGCAGTAGCTAAATTCCAGGAAGATATAACCCTAATTACTGAAATCATATATTCATTCAGAAAACATTACATGCATTTTTAAATGTGGCTAGTGTATAATGTAAAAACTTGATTTTGACCTTCTAACCCCTGTGCTGAGCATTCAGACTGGAAGAGGAAGGGACAGCACTAGCAGCTAGGGGAACATAATAACAAGTATAGGCGCATACATCAGAACATCTCAGTATACTCTTCCAATGCAATCATGTATTTAAATAAATAATAAAATATTAGAGAGTCCATAAAACAGCATAGATTGAACAATCAGTCCATGTGGGAGGCGAATAAATAAATATAGGACTCAATCCAGGAGTAAGCATACAGGGCTGCCTTCAAGGTAAAACAGAAACCATGGAAAAAGCAAATAGAGAGGCGCCTCTGGGTGCAGTAGTTTTAAACAATGAATTTTAATAAGGCTCAAAAGTATCACTCACATTTGTATGCAAGAAGTCAGGCATGGTATACATGTATGGATAGACGTATCTCCGGCGCTAAGCTGTGTCCATCTGTACTCCTATCAACTTCCGTGTTGGTGGAATGGCTGGCTCCAGAAGGTGGCCTCAGAACGAGGCTTGAGACGCAGGATGCAGCTGGCTCAGGGGGATACCGTCATCAGTAATGGACGCGTTTCGCGAACATGCGCACTTGGACATTCTTGCAAGTTGCGCTCCTTTTTCAACAAACATAGCAGGCATACCAAGTGGGGACAATTTATAATAAAATAGGGAGGAAACGAGGGCGGGATCATATATGCAAACCAGTATATCGCCGGTAATTGGCAAGGGTACTAGACTTTAAAAGCTACTCAATGTGCATAGAAGAAGAGACATATATAAACAAGAATTTGAAGATGATGGTTAGAAGGGTATATACTGATGTAATAAATATAAATATAAATATAAAGATAAATATAAATAAAAATAAATATATGTATGAAAAAAAAATTATATATATATATATATATATGTGGAAGGCCAACATGGTGGCCTGAATTTATGGGAGGAGCCCGGGAGGGTATTTAACCGGCCCACTCACCTGTGGTCTTCGTCGGTTCCGGTGCGCGATATACTACGTCACTAAGCCGACTACTCGATTTCGCTAGCGTTCGTGAGTGCCAGACGTCTCGTGGATTGCTCTCGTTCGAAGGTTTTGTACACTGTATCTGGCTCGGCTGCCGCAGGTAGGGGTCTCGTTTGACCACCATTTCACTTATGAACGTTACTTACCTTGTCACGAATCTCGCTGTTCACATACGCACAAGTCATTTCATTAGTACCCGTACGTTGCATCCGTACCGCTATCTGCATACAGTAGCCGGCCGCTTACGCATCACCTGATTCGGAATCAGTCGCAGTATCATGCCATACGGTCACATTTCAGCCATTTCAAAAACATTTCAGTCATTTCACCATTTCACGGTCCTGCACCGACACGCCATTCGAATCTAGCCACATCCGATTCGTCCCGGCATGTCCCAGCAGTGGAACCCCATTTCAATACATGACCCAGGGAGCGGCCGTTTAGCCGCAATTTCTCGACTCACCGGTCGAAAAAACACCTCTGTCATGGCATCATTTCACTGTCACGTATTACGTTCCGATTCAAGTCTAGGCGCACCCCGGTGCCTCGATTCGTACCGGCACGCCCCAAGGTGCTCCCAGGCCCCATTTCATTCCGTGCTCCAGAAGTACGGTCGCTGTCAGTCGAAAAGTTTTAGGCTCACCGCTCGGCGCCTCTGTCACGAGGAAAACATTTCACCTCACGAGTCACGTTTTGATTCGAAACCGGTCGCACCTTTGCGGATCGGTCTTCGCCTCCAACGTACCCCAGGTTTGTCGGCCCCATTTCAGTAACCACCCCTGAGTCTGCTCGTCGTCGGTCGGGAGACCCGACCGACCGTTCAGCACCTCAGGGAATGGTTCCCCTCATTTTTTCTCACCGCCAGGCCGTACCTCGCTTCGAACCCAGTCGCGCTGCGCGCCGGTTCGGACCGATGCGCCCTGAACATCCGTTGGCCTCATTTCAGTACATGCTCCAGAAGTCTGGTTCGTCTACAGTCGCCATCGCGGCTCGACCGTTTCATACTTCTGTCATGCCGATCAGTTCGCTGTCACACAAAAACGTCCTGATCCGAATCCGATGGCATCTACCATGCATCAGTTCGCCTCAACGTACCCCAGTCGAATTTGCCTCATTTCATTCCAAAATTCTCGCCCACGGGCAATCAGCAGTCACACTCATAAAACGACACCTTGCGCCCACGACATGGCACAAACGTTTCTCATTTCACTCAAAAAAAAAAAAAAAAAAAAATAAGTAGTGTATATGCACAGACGGGGGACACACCCCACGAGGCACACCTCACCAGTTCTCTTTATTTTTCCTTCCCTAGGTCAGTCCAAGTTCAGTAGGTCCACCCTGCACAGGTTGGACGGTGTTTTTCCAGGTAAAATATAAAAACTTACCGTGTACGCACGTCCACGTACGTGCGCACACTTGTCCTTTCCAGAGCACAGCAGTTGGGTACGTATGTTTACACAAGGAAAGAAACAGTCTTGGCTTATCTCATCCCTTTAAACAGCTCCGGTCGACCTTCTTACGACCTCAGACGCCTCAAGACATCGCCTCAGGGCACAGCCCATCCGAGGACCATGTCGCAAGCGGGCAGCGAGGATCTCACCGCCCCCTTGTCACGTTCCCCAGTGTCCATGAGTGACAGCATCCAGTCTCTCAGGGGATGGACCATCCCCAGACTGACGGCAGAACTTAGACGCAGGGGCGTGCCGTTCCCCGCCACAGCCAGGAAGGCGGAGCTCTTCAGGCTCTTGTTTCCTCCTCCTGCCATGGCCGGGCCCCGCACTCAGCAAGCCTCCCTCCAGTCTATATCTGCGGCCATAACACAACTCCACACCATGGTGTCGTCCTTGGCGAACACAGTCACGGACGTCCAAGCCAGAGTGACTCTCCTCGAATCTCACCCGGCCCCGGCCGTCCCCGGCCCCGCCGCGATACAGCCACCTACAACAGTCGCCACAGGTACCGCAGGGACATGTCCCCTGGTCTGCCCAGCACACCTGGTTCCAGCCAGCATTAAGAAGGACATACTGGATGGCAAGGACGTCAACCTCGCCTCCCTTCTCATTTCAGTCCACGACCTAGCCGAAAACAAGGCCTATACCTGGGGAGATGTCTCGGTGGTCCTCAAAGCTAAAGACCCCAGACTCAACCGCAAATTGTCCGTCCCAGAATTTGCGTTGTCATTTGGGATGCTTAGAGACATCATATGCTCAGCTTCCCCCGGCAGAAGGGAAGAGCTGGATTTATATCTCCACACCGTGGTAGATTTGGGCTACAAATACGGCGGGTTCTCATTTTATGACTACCACCGCTCCTTTTCCGCAAAAGCAGCCGCCAGGATGGCGCAATTCCAGTCACCCACAGATTGGAGCCTAATGGACACAGAATTATTCTGTCGCCATTTTGCCGGTCTGCGCTCACCATTGTGCGCAGTCTGCCAATCCTCCACGCACACCGCCGCCTGGTGCTCCAGTGCAACACTCCGCCACTCGGTCGAGTTTCCCTCGACCTCGGCTCTAGCACAAAACCCGCCAGCACCGACACAGAAACCCCAGCTCGACAAACTCGGACGCCCCGTCCGGACCATGGGAGGAGCGGCCATCTGCAATAATTACAACTACGGCTCGTGTAACTTCAGCCAATGCAGGATGCTCCACGTGTGCGTCGTATGCCACAGGGCGCACCCGAAAAATCTATGCGAGCTCAAACCGAAAAATCTGTGACTGAGCCGCATAAACATCCTATGGTTAGGAGTCTATCTGGACTCACACCCCATCCCCTCACTAGCCACGTTCCTCATACAAGGATTCACGGCGGGCTTCCATACCGGCCTTGTCTCCCTGCCCCACACTACTTACGAGTGTAGGAATCTCAGATCAGCGGCCACCGACGAGCAGGCCATAGACCAACTACTCCTAGCCGAGCTGGAGCGAGGTTTCGTCATTGGTCCCTTCACACAACCCCCCTTCAACACCTGGAGAGTCAGCCCTATTGGGCTTGTCAAGGGCAAATTCTCAAATAAAGTTCGCTTGGTGTACGACCTGTCTGCGCCTCATTCTTGCCACGTCCCCAGCCTCAACTCCCTAATTCCCTCCGAGGAGTTCTCCTTAAAATACGCCTCCGTCGACTTGGCGATCCAGGCCATCCTCAAAGCAGGCACAGGGGCCTGGCTGTCCAAAGCCGACATATCGGACGCCTTCAAACTTCTGCCGATTCACCCGTCTCTTTGGTGTTGGCACGGTATCAAGTGGAGAGACAGGTACTACTTCGCCACCAAGCTCACGTTCGGCTCCAAAAGTAGCCCCTGGCTCTTCGACACGTTCGCTCAATCCCTCACCTGGATTCTCCTACACAAGGCCCAATGCACAGAAGTCATCCACTACCTGGATGACTTCCTACTGATAGAGCAGCCTAACGTTTCACCAGTAGACCTCGACAAATTAAGAGTCGTCTTCCAGAATATCAATGTCCCCATAGCCGAGCACAAGGTCGACGGACCCACACACTCCATCACCTTCCTCGGCGTTGTCTTGGACACATGCTCCATGCAGGCCAGCCTACCCCTCGACAAGCTGACCCGCATCAGGGCAGTTCTTCAGGACTTCACCCGCACGAGAGGGTGCACAAGACGACAGCTCCAGTCACTACTTGGCATGCTCAATTTTGCCATGCGGATCGTCCCTCAAGGTCGTTCCTTCATTTCACGACTCTTAGTCCACCTGTCACAGGCACAAGACCCCGATCAGATCCTCAAACTGGACGCCGCGGCCATAGCAGACCTAGCGATGTGGGAAGAGTTCCTTTCCTCGTGGAACGGGATATCCATGTTTATCCCGGCCGTCTCACCCTTCTCACCACAGGTGGTGACAGATGCCGCGGCCTCCACGGGCTTCGCAGCCATATTTGGCCTCCATTGGTTCGCTGGCCCTTGGCCCCCGCAGATACTCTCAATTCCAGGTTTCAGCCGGACTTCCCCCCTTTTCGAGCTCTACCCAATCGTGGCAGCTGCCAAACTTTGGGGTCACAACTGGACCGGGCAGACGGTAAACTTCACAACGGACAACCAGGCCACGGCAGACATCATCAACAAAGGCAGGTCCAAGTCACTCCAGGTGATGTCCTTCTTACGCAGGCTGGTCCAACTGTCGCTACGGCTCCAGTTCAACGTCCATTGCTCTCACATCCCAGGTAAATACAACGTGGCAGCAGACGCGCTGTCACGCTTTAACTTCGTCTCCTTCTTCCGACAGATACCAGAGGCCGATCGGGTGTCCGCCCCTATCCCCGCTTGGTCTCAGCTGACCCTAGACTAGACCGATACCTACGTGGGGCCACCCAGCTCATCAACCAGTCCCTGTCTCACAACACACTCAAAGCCTACCACGCAGCCTGGGACACCTTTAACAAGTTCCTAACCACCAACGCCGTGCCAACACCCACAGACACCAGGCACATTCTGGCCTTCGTCTCACATTGTCACACACAGCTAAACCTATCCTACAACACCATCCGCCTATACCTGGCCGGCATACAGCACTTTTTGGCCCTTCAAGATCCTACTAGACCGTCTGTCTTCTCGTCCCACGCCGTCCGAGCCGTCCTACGCGGCGTCCAGAAGCAGCAACCAGCAAACAGAACCAGACGTCGCCCCATCACTGGTGCCATCTTCCGCGAGATGTCCGCCATACTCGCTGGTTCCCCCTTTGGTGTCCTCCTCAGCCAGGTCATACAAGCCGCCATCTACCTGGCCTACTATGGGTTCCTACGTCCCAGCGAATTCACCCGTAACAGCTCGACCAGCCAAACCCTGTGCAGACGCCACCTAGTTCGCCATCAAGACCACTTCGTGCTCCACCTCAACGTCTCCAAGACTCAGCAAGCTGGCCACGGGGTGGACATCCATCTATACAGAACCGGCAATGCCTGGTGCCCAGTGACGGTTCTCAACCGCCTGCTCTCACTCCTGCCAGAACAAAGGGACACCGATCCCCTTCTGCCTTTTCCAGTCAAACCCCTGAGCACCTGTCAGTTCATGACACACGTAAGAATTCTCCTCCGCAACCTACGCCTCAAACCCAGCGAATACTCCGGTCACTCTTTTCGGATCGGGGCCGCCTCAGCCGCCTCACAGCAGGGGGTCCCAGGCCACATCATCCAGAGACTCGGCAGATGGAAGTCAGCCTGCTTCACCCGGTATATACATGACCCACAGGCGGAAATGTCACGGGCCTTCGCCCAGCTCACGCAGTAGTCAATACTAAAAGGCAATAAATATCTTCAAACCCTACCTCAGTTTTTGCCCCCTTATTTCTGGCGTACCGGCCATAGACCAAGGCACACTTCAGGTCTCCCTTTTCATGTTATAGATCTTATTGGTTAAGTTATTTCCCTTCAGATACGTGTCGGCCATAGGGCTTCAACCATAAGTGGAAGGCCAACATGGTGGCCTGAATTTATGGGAGGAGCCCGGGAGGGTATTTAACCGGCCCACTCACCTGTGGTCTTCGTCGGTTCCGGTGCGCGATACCCACCCTCCCATTCCCCCTTTTAAGGGCATTTCTCACAACATCACCCCCATCAAATACTCATTTCTAATCAGGGTATGCCCCCTTATTTCTGGCGTACCGGCCATAGACCAAGGCACACTTCAGGTCTCCCTTTTCATGTTATAGATCTTATTGGTTAAGTTATTTCCCTTCAGATACGTGTCGGCCATAGGGCTTCAACCATAAATATATATATATATATATATATGTCTGAAGAATAAATAAATAAGGATATAATATAATGAAAAGTTAATTAATTCAATGGATAAAATTATATATATGTATATGTTAGCAGCATATTCTCTGAGCAAGTGCAAACTGCTGAGGGAGCAACGGTGGCCACATATATATATATATATATATATATATAAGGACCTATATGGATGAAGGCAATCGTGAACATGTATATGCACTTGCGTCCACACATGAGCAGATACATATAGGTACAATTAATCTACAGATGTGCTCCTATTCTCCTAACTAAAAATATATGAAAATGTTAAAATGTTAGGTCAGGATATTAACCACTTGCTTACTGTGCACTTAAACACCCTTCCTGCCCAGACCAATTTTCAGCTTTCAGCGCTCTCGCACTTTCAGTGACAATTGCGCGGTCATGCAATGCTGTAACCAAATGAATTTTTTATCACTTTGTTCGCACAAATAGAGCTTTAGTTTGGTGGTATTTATTTGCGACTCCGTTTTTTATTTTTTGCGATATAAGTGAAAACATAGCGGAAATTTTGAAAAAAAAACAATATTTTCTCCTTTCTTTTTTAAAAGAAATCCAATAAAATCAAATTTTGTCATAAATTTAAGCCAAAATGTATTCTGCTACATGTTTTTTGTAAAAAAAATTCCGTTAAGTGTATAATAATTGGTTTGCGTGATCCCGGACATATGTACGCAAATGATCATGTAAAAGGGGTGTGCAGGTGATCACGGACATATGTGTGCAGATAATCATTGGCACATGTTATTTTACTGGGACATATGTGGGGGACGTGTTTTTATTATTTGGGGACATGTGTGTTTTGGGGACATCTGTGTTTTGGGGACATCTGTGTTCTACTGTGGGGACATGTGTGTTTTACTATGGGGACATGTGTGTTTTACTATGGGGACCCTAGACTGGTGATCAGTGAGTAAAAAAACAGCTAATACTCACTGATCACCAGCCGGCTGCAGCGATCCGCTCTCCTCTCCTCACCGACGACTTCCGCGTGAGGAGAGGAGGGCCGATTGCCTAGCAACCGGCTGTTTGTTTACATCACATGACAGCCGTGATTCGACACGGCCGTCATGTGATCAGGAGGGCCAATCACCGAGCCCTCCTGCCGATCCGAGATGCGCCGTGTCCGGGTGACACGGCCGCATCGGGATCGCGCCGCTGCGCGGGCACGCGCGCGCGCGATTCCTCTACTTCTGAAGGACGTTCCTGAACATCCACTCAGAAGTAGACGGCTCCCACCCGGCCGTATATCTACATTGGCCGGGTGGGAAGTGGTTAAGATTATCTATAACGTGGTTGAAATTTTATTAAAAAAAGAATATCTATAAAATGGTTGAAATTTAAATTTCTTTGTTCATCCCACTAGGCGTAAGAACATCTAAAGTATAGATCCAGAAGGTTTTTCTGGAGCAGAGCTTACTGAATCGCAGCTAGGGGCCACAGCAGAGTGAGCAGAGTGAGTCACCCACTCTTCTTCACTGTCCATGCAACTTTACAGAAATGGGACCTGCAGCCACATGAAAACTAGTAGAGTGCAGCTGTACACACTCCTAGTTCTTTGTCCATGCCGTCAGGGTGCAAATCATTTTACGGATTCTCTGAGAGTAACACTGACAACGCAGAAAGTATACAAAGCTCCTAGGGACAAATGCTCACGCACAAAATCAGGTTGAGATTCCCAGTTTTAGTGCAGAGGCAACCCTATATTCTTTGCACTCCATTTATTCCTGAATTTGTGCCTGGAGCTAATGTTGATGTTACAGGTTTAACACTCTTCCCAACTGTAAACCTTTTCAACTATGTTTTTTTTTCAAGAATTGCCAAGCATGTACATTGCTGCACAATTTAAAAAAAAAAAAAAAAAAAAAAAAAAACATTTCCTGCTCAGGCCTGTGCTAGGCATGATATGTCAAAAGCAAGAAAAGCTATAGCCTTTGGAAAATTCTTGATATTAATGCTTACTTTGGTTATTCTGAAAAAACATTTATGCACTTGATACTCAACAACCCCTATTCACTTTACTTCTGTTTTATTTTTCGGATATTATGCCTAGAGCCTGAAATACTCCTCCTCCGAGTTTTATATTCTTTTTTTTTTTTTTTTATCAAAACGTTTTTTATTGCACATATAATAAACATTACATGTCAGAATGCAACTTATTCTACAATCTACAAACAACTGCGGTGCATCGAGTATCCATCCATGGTTACATACAATCTTATGCATTACCATTATGTACACACAGTATAACCAAATTACCAACCATTCCCCCCCTCCCCGCCATGTAAACAACCTTTATCATCATCCACACTACCGTCACCTGCTATTGTTCCTATGTCCTTTCTCTGAGGATATGGTTCCTATCCTCCCTACACCCCACTAATCAGTCTCGTCTGAACAAGTTCCATTGGACTGAGTCCTGGAGTGTCAAGCCGTGCTTCCCACAGTCTGTCAAACTTATAAGGAATTCCTCTATGTTGGTATATGTACTTCTCCATTATAAGTGTCTTACCCATGTGCTGTATCCATGTCTTAGTTGTGAGGGGTGCTTCAGATTTCCAGCTCAATAGAATTGCCTTTCTGGTTTGAAACAAAGCTCTAGCAAATGCCGTTCTCTTCCCTTCCTCTGGTATTTTCTCCTCAAGTATCCCCAATAAGCATGGTAGAGGGTCAAGAGTGACCTCAGTCTGGAACACTTGATTAAAAGTATTTAGGACCCCCACCCAGTACCTATGGAGTTTCGGACAGCGCCAGAGGAGATGAATCAGATCCCCAGGTGCCATCCTGCACCTGTTACATAAGGGGTCTGGTTTCTTTCCCATTCTGTGTAATTTCACCGGAGTGTAATGAGCTCTTAGTAGGATATATAGTTGGGAGACCTTCTGTGCCACATTTAGCAAGCATATGTTGACTGCCTGTAGGGCTTCTTCCCATAATTCCCCTGCAATAGGTCCCAGGTCTACCTCCCATTGCCTTACAGCCTTCATGGGATGTCCCTCTAGGAAGGAGGAAAGGAGAATATTGTAGCACTGGGAAATAACTGGAGCTGTATGTAATAAAAAAGCATATTATGTGCCAGGCCATATTTGAGTTGCAGGTCTTTGAACGGGATCAATGCCCGGTTATGGAAGATCTGTCTCAAATGGGTTATGCCCAGGGTTATCCATCTAGGTCCCTGTTGAATTTTAGCTAATTCTGCATAAGTTTTGTTTTCCCAAATCGGGCTAAAAGTTGTGAACCCTGTTACGTTCTGTAGCTGTCTGACCTTGTTCCACACCTTCTGAAGGAGTACATAAGTTGGCATGGATTTGTTTGGTTTTTGAAAATGTTAGGCCTCCAGTCCCTCCGGTATAGAATTTACTCCCGCGCCTATTTGCATGAGTCTACAGGAAGAGCTCCCCGATGGGGGATTCATGGCTCCTATCAAGTGTTGTAGCTGCGCTGCCAAGTTGTATATCCATGGGTTGGGGAGGGCAAGTCCCCCTCCCTCTTTCGGGTATTGTAACTGTTTAAGCTTAATTCTAGGGGGCTTAGTGTGCCATAACAGTAGTCTAAAAAGTGAGTCAACCATCCTGAGCACCTTCAGTGGTATGACCACTGGCGTGTTGTGTAGCAGGCACAGGAACTGCGGCATCAGTATCATTTTAATAAGGTTTGTTTTCCCCGCCAGGGACATTTTAAGCTTGGGGTACACATTAAGTTTGCAAAAATCTGTCAAAACGGGGGAGATATTTACCCCCAGGTACTTAAACTCAGTCACTATGGGCACTGGGCAGGAGAGCGAGTTTTAGATTCAATGTTAATAGTATATTATTATAGTGATAATAATTTAAACTAATTATTTGACTAAGTCTTATTTAAAACAGGAATTTTAGGTGCTTGGAGTTACATAGTAGGTGAGGTCGAAAAAAGTCCATCAAGTCCAACCTATGTGTGTGATTATATGTCAGTATTACATTGTATATCCATGTTGTGGTCGTTCAGGTTCTGATCTAATAGTTTCTTGAAACCATCGATGCCCCCCGCTGAGACCACCACCTGTGGAAGGGAATTCCACATCTTTGCTGCTCTTACAGTAAAGAACCCTGTACGTAGTTTAAGGTTAAACCTCTTTTCTTCTAATTTTAATTAGTGGCCACGAGTCTTGTTAAACTCCATTCTGCAATATTTTTTTATCCCTATTGTGGGGTCACCAGTATGGTATATGTATATTGAAATCATATACCCTCTCAAGCGTCTCTTCTTCAGAGAGAATAAGTTCAGTGCTCACAACCTTTCCTCATAACTAATATCCTCCAGACCCTTTATTAGCTTTGTTGCCCTTCTTTGTACTTGCTCCATTTCTAGTACATCCTTCCTGAGGAATGGTGCCCAGAACTGGATAGCATACTCTAGGTACGGCCGGACCAGAGTCTTGTAGAGGGGGAGAATTATAGTTTTATCTCTGGAATGAATCCCCTTTTTAATGCATGCCAATATTCTGTTTGCTTTGTTAGCAGCAGCTTGGCATTGCATGCCATTGCTGAGCCTATCATCTACTAGGACCCCCAGGTCCTTTTCCATCCTAGCTTCCCCCAGAGGTTCTCCCCCGTGTATAGATTGCATTC
This sequence comes from Lithobates sylvaticus, assembly GCA_028564925.1. Lineage (NCBI taxonomy): Eukaryota > Metazoa > Chordata > Amphibia > Anura > Ranidae > Lithobates > Lithobates sylvaticus. Next base: position 306,280,464 of record CM053030.1, on the reverse strand, counting down.
ATATTTTTGCACCCAAATGCATTATTTTTAATTTTTCTACATTGAACCTCATTTACCATGTAGTTGCCTACCCAATTAATTTGTTCAGATCTTTTTGCAAGGTTTCCACATCCTGCGGAGAAGTTACTGCCCTGCTTAGCTTAGTATTGTCTGCAAATACAGAGATTGAACTGTTTACCCCATCCTCCAGGTCGTTTATGAACAAACAGGATTGGTCCCAGCACAGAACCCTGGGGGACCCCACTACCCACCCCTGACCATTCTGAGTACTCCCCATTTATCTCCACACTCTAAACTCACCCTTGTAGCCAGTTTTCAATCCATGTACTCACCCTATGGTTCATGCCAACGGACCTTATTTTGTACAGTAAACGTTTATGGGGAACTGTGTCAAATGCTTTTGCAAAATCCAGATACACCACGTCTACAGCCTTCCTTTATCTAGATGGCAACTCACCTCCTCATAGAAGGTTAATAGATTGGTTTGGCAACAACGATTCTTCATGAATCCATGGTGATTACAGCTATTGATACCGTTCTCATTACTAAAATCTTGTATATAGTCCCTTATCCCCTTCAAGAGTTTACATACTATTGATGTTAGGCTAACTGGTTTGTAATTCCCAGGGATGTATTTTGGGCCCTTTTTAAATATTGGTGCTACGTTGGCTCTTCTCCAATCAGCTGGTACCATTCCAGTCAGTAGACTGTCAGTAAAAAATATGAACAATGGTCTGGCAATTACTTGACTGAGTTCCCCAAGTACCCTTGGGTGCAAGCCATCTGGTCCCGGTGATTTATTAATGTTAAGTTTTCCAAGTCTAATTTTAATTCTGTCCTCTGTTAACCATGGAGTTGCTTCCTGTGATGTGTCATGAGGATAAACACTGCAGTTTTGGTTACTGAAGCCCCTCCATTCCCTTGTGAGGAGAATAAATTCAATACCTTTGCCATCTCCCCATTCTTTGTGATCAGATGTCCTCCCACATTCTTTATGTGGCCAATATGGTCTGTCCTCCCTTTTTTACTGTTTACATACTATAATAATGTCTTGTGATTTTTTTGCTCTCCTCCCCTATGTATCTTTCATGTTCTATCTTAGCCGTCCTTATTGCACCCTTACATTTCTTGTTGCATTCTTTATAAAGTCTGAATGCTGATGATGATCCCTCAACCCTGTATTTTTTGAAGGCCTTCTCCTTTGCTTTTTCTAAATCAACCAGTTTTATTTTGTTTACAGTGCATACATGTTATATTGTACATTTCCAGGTATGGTACATATCACACACAGTTTCAAATAACATTTGTATCTCCATCTTAGGTCTTTGTTATCACATTGTGTGTTATGCCTAAGATAAATGAGGTGAAAAGGTACCTTGTGTCTGTGTTTTTGGTTTGCTTTATTACCCATGGGCTTGGAGATCTACGTGCCGTTTACTTTGCCATGCGTAGTGCAAAAATCAGGTTATGAACAAGTGTCAGACTCCTGCAGCCACCTGTCCCAGATTTTATAGTATTTCTCAGGACATCCTCTATTGGTGTATATAAATTTTTTATATGGGAGGGTGTTGTTTATTTCAGCTTTCCAGTCTGCTATGCTCGGGGGACAAGTCCTCATCCATTTCTTCGCTATTGTCTTTCGTGCTATGAATAGCGTCTCGTGTAGAAATGTCTTTGTGTACCTGTCGATCGAGTCTGGCAAGAGTCCTAGAAGGCACATTTTTGGGTCAAGCGTGGCTGGGGAGCCCATGTCGTCATGAAGGAATCTCACTATCTGAGTCCATAGTCCCTGTACTTTGGGGCATGACCACAATAAGTGAATGAATGTGCCTGTCTCTCTTCCACACATTTGGCATAAAGTGGACTGGGAGTTTCTGTATCTGGCTATCCTAAGGGGGGTGAGATACGCTTGATGGATTATGTAAATTTGTGTCAGTCTGTCAGAAAGTTTTGGCGAAGCCGCTTTACAAAATTCCAGGGCTTCCTCCCATTCCTCGTCCTCTATAGGTCCCACCGCCCTTTCCCAGCGAGGCTTAAGGCCGTAAGCTATTTTAGTTGCTACTGGGGTGGAGAGTATGTTATAAAATGCTGATATCAGTTTTTGAGGATCTGTGCTTTTGACTACTGCCATGATGACATTTGAAGTGGGCTGAGGGGGGGATGGTAAGAATTGAGTTTGGGTGGCATGTTTGACTTGCAGATATCTAAAGAACATGTGATTGGGGAGATTGTATTCTTCTTTGAGTGTGTGAAAGGTTTTTAGGGTCCCATTCGTAATTAAATGATGCAGATAGAAGATTCCATAAATGGACCAGCGATCCACATCAGGGATTTGCCAGAGTTCGGGTAGGGTCTTGTTGTGCCATAATGGGGTGAAGTCGTTATGTTGAGGAATCTCTAGTTTAGCGGAGGCAATGTCCCATATGCGTCTGTATTGATGCAATAGGGCCTTCTCACCACTCCGTAAAACAGTATTTCCGGTGCTTATTGTTATCGCATAAATTGGGTCTTTAGTGTATCTGGCCCACTTGGGGCACATTAGCTGGAGGAACCTCTCTCTGTCTGTCTTGTCAATGTGGTATAGTTGTGATAATTGGGACGCAATATAGTATAGGTTGAAGTCCGGTAATGCCATACCTCCCAGGTCAGTTGGGTTTTTTAGCGCCTGCCATGCCAGTTTGTGTCTGCTAGGACCCCATACAAAAGGTTTAAGGAGGGCTTCTAGGGTCTTGAAGTATTTCAGAGGTAAGTATGTTGGGGAGTGCCATATAACGTATAATATTTTGGGAAGTAGAATCATTTTGATGAGATTTATTCGGCCCCATACCCCAAGTGGCAGGCGAGCCCAAGTCCTGATCTTAGTTTTCACATAGGATATAAGGGGTTCAATATTTAAATGTACATAGTCTGTCGACATTCTGGATACATGTATCCCAAGGTATTTAATGGTACTAACTCTTTGGAGTGGTAAATTGGCCTGTGACTCGGTTGGTGGGAAACTGTCTATTGGTAATATTTGCGATTTCTCCCAATTAATTTTTAGACCAGAAAAGGTCCCAAATTGTTCAATTGATTGTAGTGCCACACGCAAGGAAGGTCCCGGATCTGCCAGGTATAGGAGGGTATCATCCGCGTACATGCTGATTTTTTCAATCAAAGTACCGGAGCATAGTCCCTTGATTTCTGGATTATCCCGGATGGATATGGCTAACGGCTCAGCTGCCAAGGCGTATAGCAACGGCGAAAGGGGGCAGCCCTGCCTTGTGCCTCTGCTGAGGTCAAACTGCTCGGAGGGCCATCCGTTCGCCATTACCTTGGCCGTTGGTGACTGATACAATAGTTGCACCCATTTAATAAATTTAGGGCCAAAGCCATACCCCTCCAGACATTTCCACAAGTATTCCCATTCCACGGAGTCAAAGGCTTTTGCCGTGTCTAAGGTTACCACCACCCGAGATTCTGCTTCCACGTGTGTGGCCTGCAGGTTGATGAACAACTTGCGTAAGTTGAAGGATGTGTTGCGACCTGGCATGAATCCTGCCTGGTCGACATGTATTAGAGAAAGGATTACTTTGTTCAATCTCAAGGACAATACCTTGGCGAGGACTTTTATGTCTACTTGGAGTAGGGAGATTGGGCGATATGATTCCGGATATCCCGGGTCTTTCCCCTGTTTGGGAATGAGCACTATTACTGCCTCTCTCATGGACGGTGGTAAGGAAAAGGTTTCGAACAGGTGGTTGTATAGTGTGAGTAGCTTTGGAGTAAGAAGTTCACTGAACTGGGAGTAAAACTCGATTGGAAGACCGTCCGAACCAGGGGATTTGGATCTGGCAAAGCTAGCTATGGCCGTGGCTATTTCGTCTGTGGTGAGGGGTGCCTCGAGAAGGTCAATCTGGTCTGTCGTCAGTTGAGGGAGGGTGATACTATGGAGGAATGCCGTTCTCTGGTCGGTTGGGTCTGTTGTCGTTGTTTTGTATAGATCTGCAAAGAAGTCTCTAAATCTAGCAGTTACACTATGCGGATCCGTGATCTGTTGGCCCCCCGGTCCATGTAGCGTGATGACCACTGGCGGTCTATCTTAACTATGTACCAGATAGGCCAACAGCTTACCCGCCTTTTCTCCATGCTCAAAAAGTTTTTGCTTTGTGAAAAACTGTTTTTGCCTGGCCTTTGTAAACTGAAGTTGAGTTGCTACTCTGGATTGCATCTTGAGTCGGGCTGCTATCTCTGGGGTAGGATTAGTGGAATATTCCCGTTCTGTGGAGGTTAGTTCTGCTATCGCCCTGTCAAAGATATCTGCAGATTTTGTCTTGATTGCGTTTATGTGGGAGGTAAGGGTCGTGCGTGCGTATATTTTGAATGAGTCCCAAACCGCTGAAATAGAGGCAGTTTGATCGTTTTCTGAAAAGTATTGCTTCCATAAGTTCGGGAGCTCGTCATCGTCTGGCAGCAGGGACAGCCAAAATGGGTTTAGGCGCCAGGGCTTTGGGGGTTTACCGACGGGGATACTCAGTGAGGTCCAGTATGGGCTGTGATCAGATAGTAGTCTTGGGCAGAAGGCCGTTTCTAATATCCGTGGCGTTAGGGTTCTTGATACAAGGATGAAATCTATGCGGGACATGGAGTTGTGGGAAGGTGAAAAGCAGGAGTAGGCCTTTGTGAGCGGGAATTTGTAACGCCAAGTGTCTATTAAGTGGAAAGTGGAGGTCAGTTTAGAGAATTTTGTTTCCCTGGTATCTGCCTCTGTCCCCTGTGTAGTCTGGAGTCTATCTAGTGCTGGCCGAAGAGTGGTATTAAAGTCACCCATCCAGATCACTGGTATTGTGGGATGTCGGGTCATAAGGGCGAGTCCCTCAATGATCACAGTCATACTAAATGGGGGAGGTATGTAAAAGGCCATGAGGAGAAACTGTTCACTATATAATTTGGCATGGAGAAACACATATCTGCCCTGTGGGTCAGTGATTACTTCACATAGCTCGAAGTGAACCGATTTGGCAATTAATATTGAGACGCCTCTGGCGTGGGTAGTGTGCGTGGAATGGTATGCCCACCCCACCCACGGGCGGCGGAGGGCCATCTGGAGTCTCCCTTCTATGTGTGTTTCTACCAATGCCACTACATCTGCTCTCTGCTTCTTTAGGAATGAGAGGGCTGCCGAGCGTTTAATCTTATCGCGTAGGCCCCTCACATTCCATGTCAGGAATTTTATAGATGTCATAGCAAATCTAGTGAGAGATAGCACCTCTTAAGGATTTCTCCTTTAGGATCGTCCATTAAAGATTCATGGAGTATCCAAGACATGAGTGGTATTAGAAACTGCCATAGATTGTACCATGCATGTGATAACCATTTAGGAGACATACCTGTTTTCATAGTCCCCTCTTGTAATAACGCTTGTGCACTGAGATATTGAAAAAATAACATTATAACATTCCCCTCCCCCTCCCCGCCCTACACCCACCCCAACATGTGCGGGGCTTATCCCTCAACAGTTGTGAACTGACACCCAAGAGTTCCATCACTTGTAAACATGTGAAAAATGAGCAAGAGAAAAAGAGGAAAAATGGAAGGATAAGAAGGAAAAAAGGGAGTCTGCAAAATTTCAGCCACTGGGTATTCCTGAGGCATCTGGTCATGCGTATTAATACTGGGTGCTTGGTAGTTGCATGCCTTTGAAGGGTGTTAAGAGAAGCTACTGCCCAGTCCCATTTCCTTCTATAGTTTTGGTAATGGTGAGCTCCAGGGGTTGGTGACGCTGAACTTCGCTGCATCTTAGGATCTAATTGAAAGTATAGTATATAGTAGGACCGAGGTACATTAGACACCATATAAAGCACCCCTGTAGCACCTATACATTTTCCCGAGGTCGGTTCCTGAGGCACTATATGCACATTGAAAAATTGCAAAAACAACTGTTTAACAACCCCCTCCCCCCTCCCCGCCTTACACCCACCCCAACCTGTGTAGGCATAATCCCTTAACAACTCTGAACTACCATCTGGGAGAAACAGTAATAGTGTATATAAGGCGTAGATGAGGAACAATTTTAGTCGCTGAAACCCATAGTGGTATTGGGCCAATCCTTGCAGAGGAAGATAAAGATGGGGCCTAGTTGCACGCCCCCGCAAATTGGTATAAGGAGGCAGCACAACCCAGTTCCTCTGTTCATCCACATAGTCATGATTCCCAGTGGTTAGTGGGGCATAAATTCGCTGCACTATGCATGCGGCTTGTAGGACCAGCACACTTCCACAGCTCCGCGTGGCGGATAAGTTCAGGAGTATGGGGGAAAAAAAAAAAAAAAAAAAACTCCCACGAGGGGAGCGATGAAATATAGAAAGTCCACTCAAAATATCCGAAATAAAAAGGGGGAAAATTTTTAAAAATGTGGCATAGGTAGTTAGGGAGGCCGAGTGATGGCAGAGACATGAAGTAAGAGGATCTCACCATATGGTTCACCTGGCTTGTGGTCAGTCACCCCTGCCGTGTGCAGGCCCGCGTTCCAGCCAGGAGATGACTTCACGAGGATCCTCGAAGAACGACACTCGCCCATCATGTTCCACTCTTAGGCGTGCAGGGAAGAGCATGGAATACTTCAGGTGACGGTCGCGCAGTCTGCGCTTGGCCTCCATGAAGCTCTGTCGGCGTTTCTGTATTTCGGCCTAGAAGTCTGGAAATATTGCCACCTTTACGTTTCCTACTGGAATGTTACCCTTCTCTCTTGCCAGCCTCAGCGCAGCGTCCCGGTCTTTGTAGTTTAAGAGTTTTGCAATAAAGGTACGGGGGGGAGCCCCCTGAGGAGGGGGTTTAGCAGGCATCCTATGAGCCCTCTCCACCACCAGCATGGGGGAGAAGGCCTCCCGGCCGTATGTGGCTATCAGTAGTTGTTCCAGGAACGATGTCGGGTCTTTACCTTCCGCTCCCTCCGGGAGACCGATGAAACGGAGATTACACCTCCTCAAACGATTTTCCATGTCGTCTTGTTTGGCGAGCAGTTGGTTAATCTGTCTCTGCATGTGTTCAGATCCGGTCTGCAATGGCGGGAGGATGTCTTCGACCGTGCTGATGCGAGTTTCTGTCTCCGTGACCCGTTCGCGGATTTTCTGGAAATCCTGTCTAATCAAAGACATGTCCATCTTGACCCCCTCGATCTGGGCGGTGAGGGACGTCCTGCAGAGTGTGATCGCTTCCAATAGTTTGTCCGTGTCTCCCTGCCCACGCTCTCCTCCTGTCCTCTCAGCACTGCCATCTTCGTCCGCCTCCTCTCCTTCGTTCTGGCGGTACTGTGCGAGCTTTGCTGCGGTCGATTTTTGGCTCTTCGGGGGGGACATGGTAGCAGGCTCAGGTGTGTTATTTAAGATTTTGTCAGGGTAGGCCAGGGCGGATGAAAATATGATGAGAAGGACAGGGCCCAGTGCTGGCTTAGAAGCCGGGTGTACCAAGATGGCCGCCGGCCTCTGTGTACAGGCCGAAGCCGCGGACTTGCCTGAGTGCTTATTGCTTTTAAGAGGGTCTCTTCTCCGCTCTGTGGACGGATGGCTGGTGGTGTGGAGTGTCCAGGGAGGATAGGAGGATGTCTGCCTGCACAGGGCCTAGCGCTGGTTCCGAGGCCGGGTGTTCCAAGATGGCCGCGGCCTCCGTGTGTAGGCCGAAGCCGGGGACTCGCCTGATTGCGGCCGCCGAGCGGGAGGACGCCGCTCCGATCGGGCCGCCGGAGGGCCGGAAATTAGGTGGATTATTGATAGGGACCCCAGACAAGCTGCCTGCCCGAATGGGGGGATTTTTGAGTGGAGGAATAGGTTTTTCCACAGGATTAATGATGGAGCTCAGGGCATGCAGGTCCTACACCATGCTCTGTCAGGCCACGCCCCCTTGATCTCCTTCTCCTTTGCTTTTATATGCATTTTTACATTAGAGTTAAGCCACCCAGGACTTTTGTTTGCTCTTTTAAATTTATTACCCAATGGGATGCATTGGCTAATGCCCTTATTTAATATGCTCTTAAAGCAAACCCATCTCTCCTCCATGTTCTTTGTTCCTAAGATTTTATCCCAATTTATGCCTTCTAGCAAGGTTTGTAGTTTAGGGAAGTTGGCTCTTTTGAAATTCAGTGTCTTTGTACTCCCCCTATTTGTGTGATTTATACTGAAGCCAATTGACCTGTGATCACTGTTACCTAAATTGCACCATGTTTCCACAACCGTGATCAGGTCTGTATTGTTGGTAATTGGTAGATCCAGTAACACTTTATTTCTAGTTGGTGTGTCAACAAATATAAATCTCTGGTTTGAAAGGACTGTCAAAACCCCAGATAGCAAGGGTAACTTGCACAAATGTGTTGAATTGTAAGTCTTGTTAACTTTCTGCACATTCTCACTGGCAAGTTGTGCACTTGCAGAGCTTGTGAAGCACAAATTCTAGTTGACACTTTTTAAATTTGTAGCAAATTTGCGTATCAAGTTTTTAGCACGAGCAAAGTTGCAGTAGTATGGAGAGATCCACCGCTCCAGGATGATCCACCCAAACTCAATCCCACAGCTGTTCCTATGGTTAGAGAACCCAGGTGCAGGCACGGCACAAGCTGATGAAGATGCAAATTAAGGACTCTGGACGGCCGCACTCCAAGAAAAATTCAAAAGCCTTTATTGGTAAAATATGGAATCACACAAAAATAGGTCACAGCAAAGCAAGAAAATCGCTAATGCATTTCACACTACCAAGAGTGCTTACTCATAGCTTAAAAAGTTGCAGTAGTGAGTCTACAGCAAGAGCTCTGCAAGACACTGTGACCTCTGTGGTGGGATGACTATTGCACACAGGGCCGCCATCAGGGGGGTACAGCAGTCACAACTGTAAGGAGCCCAGGGCCCGAGGGGGCTCGTCCGGGCCAGAAGAAGGCAGGACAGGTGAAAGGGAGCCGTGCAACAATTTTTACAGCTTCTGCTGTTCTCATGTCAGTGAGCTCAGACATTGAGCTCTTTACTGCCACCTCTGGCTACTATGTGAATGTGCACCCCTCGTGTAATTTATACCATGCTTCTCAGCAACATGTCAGCTTTGTGAAAACGGCTGGGACTAGGTAGGAAGACCTTCTTTACAAGTAGGGTCTGCGAGGGAAAGGGCGGGGCTGTTTGTGTACAGGGAGGGGCCAGAGCCTTGTGTGTTTACAGGTTTTATGTATGTGAGGGGCTGCCATATATACAGATTTGTGTATGTGAGAGCCTGCCATATATACAAGTGTGTGTGTGTGGGGATGCCATATATACAGGTGTGGGAGGGCGCTAACATATATAAAGGGGGGTGGGACGCTGACATATTTACAGGTGTGTGGGGGGCGCTGCCATATATACAGGTGTGTGGGGGGCTGACATATATACAGGTGTGTCGGGGGTGACATATATACAGGTGTGTCAGGGGCTGACATATATACAGGTGTGTGGGGGGTGGGACGCTGACATATATACAGGATTGCGGGGGGTGAGGGCGTACAGGTGAGCCGGATTCAGTAGGATGGCCCGTGGGCAAGCCCTGGGGAATGTTGGTGGTCATGCTTGGAGGGGGGGGGGGGGGGGGGCAGGCCTAAAGCTGTGTAAGGGGCCCAAACATTTCTGATGGCTGCCCTGATTGCACAACATATCTGAAACAGAACTTGCAGAATGTTTGCAAAGAAAGTTTATCTGGAGTCATGCAATGTGGACTTGCTGCAATTGTGCAAAAAACTTGTGAAGCCTGGCAAGTCTAGCAATAGCTTAGCAAGTCATTTTCAAACTTGCAGCTGGATTGCTTTCTATCTGGGACACCTAATAGGGTTCAAAACCACTCCTGACCTTTTTTGGGAACTTTACTCATGCTGCAGAGCAGGTGCATTGTTTAATGCATTGGGGTGCCATTTAAAATAAATGTTAACCTGGCACACATAACTTGTATTATCGTGCATATTGCAACAGTATAAATCTGGCCTAAGGTTTGTTTCACACAAGATTAAGCTTATTTAACCGCTTCCCGACCGCCTCACGCAGATATACTGCGGCAGAATGGCACAGGCACGTATATATACGTGATTTTGCATTTGCCTGCCTGTGGGTCGCGCGCGTGCTGCCAGCGACCCGGTCAGGAGCTCCGTGACCCCGGCCGCGGGACCAGCGGACCCGATCGCCGCTGGTGTCCCACGATCGGGTCACGGAGCTGAAGAACGGGGAGAGGTATGTGTAAACAAACCTCTCCCCGCGCTTCTCACACTGCCTGTCATTGATTGGCTGTTCCCGGTCATCGGGAAAGTAAAAAAACCCTCCCCCTAGTGGTTAACTCTTTCACTACAACTGTCATTTATACAGGAATCAATGCATTTAATTAGCATTGATTGCTGTATAAATAACAATGGTCCCAAAAATGTGTCAAAAATGTCCGATGTGTCCGCCATAATGTCGCAGTTACAATAAAAATCGCTGATCGCCGCCATTACTAGTAAAAAAAAAATATTAATAAAATGCTATAAAACTATCCCCTATTTTGTAAACGCTATAACTTTTGCGCAAACCAATCAATAATCGCTAATTGCGATTTTTTTTACCAAAAATATGTAGAAGAATACGTATCGGCCTAAACTGAGAAAAAACATTTTTTTTTATATATTTTTTGGGGATATTTATTATAGCAAAAAGCAAAAAATATTGCATTGTTTTCAAAATTGTCGCTCTATTTTTGTTTATAGCGCAAAAAATAAAAACCGCAGGGGCGATCAAATACCACCAAAAGAAAGCTCTATTTGTGGGAAAAAAAGGACGCCAATTTTGTTTTGGAGCCACGTCGCACGACCCCGCAATTGTCAGTTAAAGCGACGCAGTGCCGAATCGCAAAAAGGGGCCTGGTCCTTTGGCTGCCATTTGGTCCGGGGCTGAAGTGGTTAAGAGCAGCATGAACAGCAAGCATTTACAAAACATTTGCAGATCTTTTGGCAAGCTTTGTTGAAGCTTTTGATCATTCAGTTCCAATTTTTTGAAATTGATCCTAGAGGGAATGCTGATTGTCTCTTTAAACAAACTGCTAGCAGGATTCAGCACTACTTGAGATGCCTTGAACGCCTACTTGCAGCTTGTTTAAAGTGACAAGCAGTAATTCCATTAAAGCGGGGGTTCTACCCTAAAGTGGAACTTCCGCTCATCAGAACCCTCCCCCCCTCCAGTGTCACATTTGGCACCTTTCAGGGGAGAGGGGGGTGCAGATACCTGTCTAGGTACCTGACAGGTATTTGCACCCACTTCCGGGCATAGACTCCCACGGGAGTCTATGCCTCTTCCTGTTCCGCCACGCTGTCTGCTGGGACACACAAGGGTCCCAGAGACAGCGCGGAGCATTCCTATTCCATTGTGCGACTCGCGCATGCATAATAGGGAAGTGAAGCCACAAGGCTTCATTTCCTGATTCCCATACCCAAGATGGCGGCGGCAGCATCCGAGGACCGAGGGGCGGTTCGGCCTCGGGTGCCGACATCTCTGAACCCTGTGACAGGTGAGTGTTGTTATTTTAAAAGTCAGCAACTGCAGTATTTGTAGCTGCTGACTTAAAAAAAAATATTTTTTCACCGGACTCCCTCTTTAAGATCTTTGTGTAACATTTCCAAACAGGAGCTGAAGAGCGATTTAAAGGCTTTGAGAAAGCTGACAACGTTTTCCAAAAACTTGTGGCTCACATCGCTTTTATACAAGCTGAAGCTCATGTGAAACGGGTTAATCTTCCCTATATATTAAGTTTGATACCTGACACCTGATACAGTAAATCACTTTAGATTCACAAGTTACTAGCGCCCTAACCTCAGATGCCTCATTAGTAGGGTTGAGCGAACCCGAACTGTAAAGTTTGGGTTCGTACCGGACTTTTGGGTTTTTGGTACACAGACCCGAACAATTTACTGTATGTATGTATATTTGTTCGGCAATGTAATGGCACATTTTAAAAAGCTGCAGGGCAGCCAATCAACATTCGTATAACTGATGTGCCCTTAAAAGCCATCACAGCCATGCCTACTAATGGCATGGCTGTGATTGGCCAGTGCAGCATGTGACCCAGCCTCTATATAAGCTAGAGGCACACAGCACAGCACGTCACTCTGCTTTAGACAGTGTAGGGAAAGGTTCCTGGCTGCTGCTGCTGCTTTGAGGGAGAGAATTACATAGGAGTCCTGATTCAGAAATCTATTCTAATTACTCAGCGAACTACATTGATTTAGTTGTGTGGGTGCAGTGCACAAGCTTTTTACACTGCACTGAGAGAAAATATAGACAGTGTAGGGAAAGGTTCCTATTGCTGCTTTGAGGGAGAGAATTAGATAGGAGTCCTGATTCAGAAATCTATTATAATTCCTCAGCGATACATTGATTTACCTGGTTGGGTTGCAGTGCACAGTCTTTTTACACTGCCATGAGCCCAGTGCCAGAGAAAATATAACTTTTATCTGCAAGCTCAGTGCACCAGCACTGCATATGTTACTGTGAGATACACCGTTTACATACTGTGGGTGTATCCTGCTATTCCAAAAACACCCATTTACGGGCAAAAAAATAATATTTTGCAGTGTTTTCTGCATATCTGTAGGTGTGAGATACAAAATGTATATAGTGTTCTTCTATTGTGCTATTCAAAAAAAAAATATTTTCCTTTCCTTATGCAAAGCATAACAGCATACACGAATAGGATAGGCTCTGCCTCCTGCCCAATCAGGACTGGTTATACTATATTTAAATAAGTCGCCTACCCCTAGGCGTCATTCTCGTAACTATACTCAAATGCGAAATGCACAAGGGAGGGACCTGTATGCTGTCATGCTTAGCATCAGGAAAGGAAAAAATTACCGTCAGGTAAGTATAACATTCTCAGTTTTCCTGACACAAAGCATACACAAATGGGATGTAGCACGCCCACAAAACCTATAAGGGTTGGCCATGCTGAAGCGTTTAAATCAACATATCATTAGATTAGAACTGAAGTCGATTCCCCTGCTTCCAATGTTGCCTGATTGACTTTGCAATAGGCAAAACAATTGTTTGTAGTAAATGAATTTTGCCCATGAGCATACCATCCATCTGATAAAGTGAGCTCTGCACTAGATTGATGATTTTATCTTCCTTCTATAAGCCCCTTAGGCTACTCTGACCCGAGATAATGCTATTGTCTTAGCGGACAGTGTAAGTCTTCTTCTGATACTGCCAGGCCTGAAGAGGCCACTGTCTGACCTTCTAGAGAAGGACCACTTCCATGTATTTCTTCCACATAGAGTCCATTACTCCAGCTTGTGGTGGCGCTTGACATTTTAGTTTGGACATGCCGGAAGGGTGATGTCTTGACCCAGAAGCAAAGATGCAGACCTTTGTCTGGTGCTGGTGAAGAAGAAACCAGAGCCATTTTGTTTGATTACGGTAGCAATAAGGTAATAAGGATCAAGAGCAGACGTGCTGAGCCAGAGCTCCTCACCATCCGACCTAATCGAGAGCCATCCTCGGCCAAAAAACACACAGCAATGCTGTGAGGGGAGACTTACAGGCTATCTGGCCCACCTTCAAAAAGCACCGCCGAGGCACCCAGACCGACACTCCACTCAGCAGAGACCCACGCTGAGGCTGGCTTCACAGGCCTCCGGCCGCCATCTTGCGGCCTACACAGCTTCGGAAAGCCACCAGACTCACCTGGAGCTAGCAGGGCAGGCTTTGGGACACCGGGTACCCCTGGATCGCCACCGCACCTGGAAGAAGTGATCAACACTGACTTCTACAGCCACCGATCGGCCGCTACATCCACGGCCTGAGTGGGTGAGTGCCTGGGGGAGAGGGGACCAGTAGGAGATACTGCCAGACGATTCCCCTGCCTACCTACCACCCCACCTTGCCATCTTCTACCCCCAGAGCACCCCCTAAAGACTAGGGTGACCAGATGTCCCCGGTTTCAGGGGACAGTCCCTGGATTGAGGACACTGTCCCCAGACCAAGTCTGTCCCCAGTTTTGTCCCCGGATTTGACTTCAACAGGAGCTAGGGCAATTTTCAAAGACAGTCAGTGCAGAATAAAAAATAAAAAAAAACAGATCTACACACCCCCGCTCCTACTAGCATAGGGGGGTGTATTTTTTCTATTATCTGTGTCCCTTTCTGATGATGATGGGCTGGTCAGAGTGGATGGACTATTCTTCAGTTTCTGGCACATGCCCATTCAGCTCCGCTCACATGTTCTTCTGCCTTGGCTCAAATCCCGGCCAGCCGCCTGCCTGCTTATCTCCTTGCCTTCCCCGGCAGAGTCATTTTCCTCCGCTCCCCACCCAGTAGTAGCCAGGGCCCGGAGAGTGACACCTGAGAGGCTGTGAGGCAGACGGAGGCAGCAACGGGCAGAGAGAGGCAGCTGAGCTCAGCTGATGATGTCCGGCAGCAGGAATAGAGGGGAAGCAGATCCAGTTGTGGGGCTGCCAGTGCCTTCAAGGCTTCAACACAGGTGTGCTTTGGGGGTGTCTGTGAATAGACTACATTTCACTGTGTCTGTCTCTCTGGCATAATGGATGGTATCAGAACTCACAGGCAGCAGGCACTTATTGGTCATAAGTTAACAAAATCAGCACCCAGCAGCCATGTTATGTGACACACTGTGACAGAGCCTGCCAGAGCCATGATAGAGTGCCTGCTGCCTGTCAGTTATCACAATGCTGATGATCTTAACCAGTTGCAGATCGCCTGATTGCCGATTTACTGCTACAGGGTGGTTGTGGTTATATACGTGATCCTGCATTTCTGGGTATAAGAGCCAATCAGCAGATCCGGCAGACTCGCCTAGTGGTCTGCCTATGTAAACAAGGCAGTTCGCCATTCTGTCAGTATGGAAGACATTGATCCTGTGTTCCTGCAAAGCAGGTATAGGGATCTATGTCTTCCCTTAGTAAAATCACCTGCCCCACAGTGAGAAAACACTTGTTAGGCACATATTTAACCCATTGATTGCCCTAGATGTTATCCCCTTCCCAGCCAGTGTCATTAGTACAGTGACAGTGCATATTTTTAGCACTAATCACAGTATTAGTGTCACTGGTTCCCACAAAGTGTCAAAAGTGTCAGTAATGCCGCGTACACATGAGCGGAATGTCTGACAGAAACTTTTCATCGGATATTCCGATCGTGTGTGTATGTCTCATCTGACTTTTTTTTTTTTTTTTAATTCTGACGGACCTAGAAATAGAACAGGTTTTAAATATTTCGGACGGAATCAATTTCTAATCGGGAAAACCGCTCGTCTGCATGCTGTTCCGACGGACCAAAAACGACGCATGCTCTGAAGCAAGTACGAAGCAAGTACAAGCAAGTACAAGACGGAAGCTATTGGCTTCCGTCTCAGATGGACTATTGAACTTCCTTTTTCTAGTCCCGTCATACGTGTTGTATGTCACCGCATTCTGGACGGTGGGACTTTGGTGTGATCGTGTGTAGGCAAGACCGCTTGAGTGGAACTCCGTTGGAAAAACCTTCGGACACGGCATTAGTGTCCGATTTGTCCACCGTAATATCGCAGTCCCGCTATGAGTCGCTGATTGCTGCCATTACTAGTAAAAAAATAAAAATATGTCCCCGGATTTCATTTAAAAAATCTGGTCACCTTATGTCAGGAAAATCTACAATTGAGCGCTGCACGCCGAGTGCCTGTGCACATGCGCGGCGGAATGGCACTCCGACGCACGCACATGCGCACTGGCGCACGCCTGAGCATCCCTGGGCGTCATAGCATCACGTGACCACTCACACCGCCCATTTAAGGAAGTGCTTGAGACCAGTCCAGCGCTGGCTTGTCTTCAGCTTCCTGCCAAAGCTCTGTTCCTGCTTCCTGTTTGATCTGATTGCCTGTTTTTGACCCGGATTCCGCCTTTGACCTTGCTGCCTTCTCCTGCCCTTGACCTTTGGACTGTGCACTGGACTTACCTGCTTGATGCCTCTGGCCCTTTTGAACCTCTGCTTGTGACCCGGATTTGCCTCTGTTTCCTGCCCTGTGATCTCTGCCTGTGACCCGGACCTGTTTATCTTCAGCCCAGTACCTGCACCTGTGTTTTGGACTCTCCAGTATCTTCCTGATCCAGAACTTGGCTCCTGCTCCAGTTCCCATTCCCTGGTTGGGTAGCCTGTGCCTCTTTGTGCCATTCACCCCCTGTCTCACCTCCAGGGGGCGGACTGCGCTCAGTTGCAAGGGTGAACCACTCTCGGCATTTCGGCCTCGGTAAGTACTCTCCTGATACCTTACTAAAGACGGCAGTAGGCCCCAGACAGAGGAAGGAGAGCCGGACCAACCTAACACACGTCCGGACGCTGTGACTAGGAAAGTCCGCGGCTTCGGCCTACTCCCGGAGCGCGGCGGCCATCTTGCTACACCTACTGCACCCATCCCTGCTTGCAATCCACAGTAACCTGAATCTAGCTATTCCTTACTCGCTTACTGCCTAGAATTACAGCCACCACCCTCTGCTACCACACCACTACTGGCACCACCAGAACGATTGTGTATAAGACATGGGCCTAAACAGCCGCAAATCCCATACTGCACTGTACACATGCTGCTAAGTAAATGTGATTGAGAGGTACTCCACCCAGCATTCAGCTCCGAAGCTCCAACTATGCCAGCAAAGACACCCAAAACCCGCTCTACAATTTCCAAGAAATCCAGCATTTTCTGGCCGCCAGTAGAACCGGCCCCGGCGCATGCAGCAGTCAAGCCAGATCCACGAGGCGCAGCGCATCTCCCTCTTCATTAGCAGCTTCTGTGAGAGAAAGTTTGCCTGCATCATCTTACTGCTCAGACCTCATGGAAGAACCCGGGTCCCCCACAGGCTCAGACATGTCGTCTCTGATGGGCGGCCTTAAAAAGAGTTAGCCGGGATGTTTCACGGACAAATCAATAAAAAAGGAGATTACGGGGGTAAGAACAGATATGGTGCACATTCTTGATAGGGTGGAAGAAACAGAGCAGAGGCAAGACTCTCATGCAATGGCCATAAGAGAACTACAAGAGACTGTCACACAACTAGCCTTTGCCCACCGCGCCTCACTATATAAGCTTGAGAACGTCGAGAATAGGAATCGCAGAAACAACTTGCGAATTAGAGGTCTGCCCGAAGCAACTGGCGATAATGATTTGGAGCCGTCGATCCGCAGTATATTCAACTCAGTACTGGGAAATCCACCTACCGATCCGTTGCGCTTTGACCAAGTTCACCATGCTCTCAGGCCTCGCAACATCAATACTGAGCAACCCAGAGATGTAATATGCCGTCTACACTACTTCACAGATAAGAATGCCATCATGGTCAAGTTAAGGAACACCCCCAACATCGACTTTGACGGAGCAATTCTCAACATTTTCTCTGACCTGTCCAAAGAAACCTTGGATTGCCGCAGAGCCCTTAAACCACTTCTGGAACATCTACGCTCCAATTGGATCACCTATAGATGGGGTTTCCCAGCGTGCCTCATTGCCACCAAAAATGGCCCCTCCCACACTCTCCGGTTTCCCGAGGAACTGTCACAATTTCTAAAAGATCTTAATCTGCCTCTGGTGGAACTCCCGGGTTGGCACGACCCGGTCCCTAAGTTCTCTCATATTCAGGACTCCCAATGGCAAAAGTATCCTACTAAAAAAAGGCGCTCCTCTGCGCCAGGCACTGCACAACAGCATGGATGAGCAATGGGTGATTATGCCTGTTTATGTTTCTGCTGTTTCTCTTTTCTTGTTATTTTTTTTTTCTGCAGGAACTACAGTATCAAGAACTGTTTATGGTGCAGTGAACCCACTGAAAGGGGTTCTTTTCCTCTCAACGCCTGCAAAACCCTGAGTGGACTGTCTTATGTTTGTAAACCAGGGGTCCCAATGGACGACCCCACACCGGGACTTATCTACAGATGGTTGAGTATGCCTGCAAGTTACTATGTTTAATGTGATGTGACTCAGCCGTTAAAGAATATTTGTTCTAAAAAGGTTTATTGTTGGAGCAAAAAGTATTCTCCCGCACATTATCTGACGCATAGCTGAATGCTGGTGGAGCACAATGCTCCCATGTCCTTTTTACACGGTACACCCCCCTCCCCATTTTTCCTTCTGGGGTTGGTGAGTGCGGGTAGCCCTCGAGTTTTCTTGTCCGTCCTCCTTTTGGAGTTTGACGGCTGCCCGTTCTCTCTCCCCCCACAGGGACCACCGCAGAAATCTGCGTGACATGTTAAGGTTTCACACATGTGTCCGGATGGACGTTTTTGTTGTTTATGTAAATCTGCCTCTTTTATCTTCCCTATACTTACCCACTTCTTTCCCCCCTTACTTCTCCCACCTAGGTTGGCATGCATGGCTATGTAAGCTTAAGGGTCACGCTCCACTGCAATAATGGCCACACTTAAAATCACCTCCTATACCCCCATTAGGGGTCTAAATGTAGCAGCTAAACGGCATCAGGTTACCCGTGAATTACGGAAACTTGCCTCCCCCATTGTATTTCTTCAGGAAATGCATTTAACCCATACTGCACAGGTCAAACTGACCTCGCCTTATTTCCCCCAGTGGTATTATAGCCTCTCAGATACGAATAAAGCTAAAGGGGTGGCCATAGGTTTTGGTGGTAATGTACCCTTTCGTCTTTCAGATATGCAAGCGGGTGACCATGGTCACTTTCTCTTTTTAAAGGGCTTTCTAGGTAACACTCAATGTACACTAGCAAACGTATACTGCCCGAACCCCAATCAACCTACCTACTTTTCTCAAATCCTTACTGACTTATTGCACTTCGCTAAGGGTTTAATCATACTGGCAGGGGACATAAATATGCCTCTAGATCCCGTATTGGACACATCCTATGGTCGCTCTAACATTTCCTTTAAGGCGCCCGTCCTTTGTTAAAAATAAACTTATAGGCCGGCAATTGATAGACGCATGGCGTATCCTACACCCAAAAGAAAAAAAACTTCCATTCCTGACCATTGAGTTTACTGCCAGGTTGAGATTCATTGAACTGTTTGTTGGTATTGGGTAGTCATTCTCAACCAGGGTTCCATGGTCCCCTGGGGTTCCTTGAGCTGTGGCTGATGAATTACCTTTCTGATGGTGCCTTCAGAGTTCAAGGTTCAGCATCACTTTGCAAAGCCAGCAGCATGACACAAAATATATTTTTAGCTGTCTCTAAGGGTGGCATTCTGAGCACCCCTTTAAGGGGAACATTCTTCCTATTGACCACCCTTGACATCCAAGGCTTCGTATTTTACCGTATCTGACAGGAAGTTCTGAGACACTAGAACACAGAGCGATAAGATGAGACGGAGATGAGACGGAGATTCTGATTATACAGTTACATTATATTACTATTCTTATCCACATGATACCTTAGGGCAGGGGTCTCAAACTGGCGGCCCTCCAGCTGTTGCAAAACTACAAGTCCCATCATGCCTCTGCCTGTGGGAGTCATGCTTGTAACTGTCAGCCTTGCAATGCCTCATAGGACTTGTAGTTGGAGGGCCGCCAGTTTGAGACCCCTGTCTTAGGGGTATTCTTGGGGTATCCATGTGGATAAGAATAGTAATATAATGTAACTGTATAATCAGAATCTCCGTGATGTATTGTTTGCCATGAGTGATGGCTTTTGTTATTTGTGTCGCTGACCAGAACTCGCATTCAACTTTGATTGCATAAAGGTAATGAATTTTATGTCACAATTAAACTATTTTTTATTAATTACGGTTTTACAATATCTTGCTGCTAAAAAAAACCCCTGGGGATTCTTGGGGTGCGCAGCCGCATCAACCCACATATGTGTTTTTCAATTTTCGTGAACCTGAATAGGAGATGCCTCTTGCAATGACAATAGGAGATTACCTATAGCCGTCTGTTTGGAGCATACCTGAGGCCCAGTGGTGGCTGGTGAAGTTTTAGGATGGGGGGGTGCAAGACCCCGCCCTCCACATTTGGCCCCTCCCACGTCTCATAAGCCACACCCCTTATATAATCCACATCATATACCAGGCTGTACATTATACACATAGATAGATATATAGAGGGAGAAAGACAGATAGCAAGATAGATCGATAGATGGTGAAAGACAGATCGATAGATAGATAGATAGATAGAGGGAGAAAGATAGATAGATAGAGGAAGAAAGCTAGATATTGATAAAGGGGGGGTGCCGCCGTTATGTTGCTAAGCGGGGGGGTGCCGCCGTGATGTTGCTAAGCAAGGGGGGGTGCCGCCGTGATGTTGCTAAGGGGGGGTGCCACCGGGCTGCCACTGCCTGGGATGCTTCTGGTTACACAGACCACACAGAACGAATATACAAAAATTATAGGCTAAAGGCTCATTTAGACAGCAATCCCCATGTTTAGTTTGTGGTTCCACATGCATGTTTTTGCGGTGCATTTTTTTGCCATTTTTTTTCACTTATATGTGATTGCGGTAGGTCCCAGTCCAAAAAAAATAAAAAATGCTGTACTATTGTACTCATTTTTTCAATCGCATGTGAAATCACTGCAATGGTATAAACCAGCTTGTTGCAATACATTTATTTTTCTTGCATATGCCTTCATACTGTGTTTAAAAACTGCATATGGTGTAAATGAGCCCTAAACCCACAAGTGCTTTTGTTCTACCACTACTTTTCCCCGGGGTTTTCAAAATAACAAATGCAATGATAAAAAAACACAAGTTTTCTGTGTTTTTCTGTGCGTTGACCTGCATTGCATTTGGGTAGCCTATTCATTTTGACCAGGCCGTCAACACACATCAACACAAAAAAGGCACCTGCACTATTTTGTCAATGCATTGCATTACAGCGCATGGAGTTTTCACATCGGTGTGTTATGTTGCTAACCGGGGGGGGGGGGCGCCATTATGTTGCTAAGCGGGGGGTGGGGGCGCCGGGTCACAGTGCCCATAAGAACCATTTTTGAAAAAAACATTTCTTAAAGGGACATGTTTTTGTGTTTGTTTTTGACTGCCTGCGGGGGGGGGGGGGTGGGCCACTGCTGAGGCCTCCTAGGCCGTGTTGCCCACTTAGGAATCACTGTGCCTCTGCTGTTAGACACTTCGTCCTCCACTGGCCTATGTCATTGACTTGAGCTAGGAAGTCACC
Source organism: Lithobates sylvaticus (assembly GCA_028564925.1). Lineage (NCBI taxonomy): Eukaryota > Metazoa > Chordata > Amphibia > Anura > Ranidae > Lithobates > Lithobates sylvaticus. The sequence continues at coordinate 306,259,344 of CM053030.1, read as the reverse complement.
GAGGTGAATAGACTTTAATGATTGTAATGTCTGGAAGTTTATAAAATTTGATAAGATTAACTATCCTTAGCCACCATCGACGGGACTAGTCTCATATGTGGGGTAATCTTCCCTGGAATAGGAAGCAAAATCTTTCATTACCTTATAAGGCCAGTTTATGATGTTCTTAATCTTCTTGACCATCTGAGACCATGGGATACAAACAGATGGGATAGAGCTAGGACTTGCCCACACAAAGGGTGACAGTATTAGGACTTATGTGGAGGCAACTTTACAGTATTCTCCTGAACGTCTAAAACGTCATAATTATAATGAGATTAATTGTCCTTCCCTCTGAATCAGGGTTTGCCAGGACCTGGAGGATGTTGAGCCACCAGCATCTGTTGTCCACATGAGGAACCTGAAGCCCTTGCTTCTGAAAGACGGCCACTACTGAAAGCAATGTCCTGGAAAAATGTGGAAAGGTCAATGTTTGCTGAACGAGCCCGCAGTGAAATTCTCAGAAGCCTAGGTGTAGCAAAGCGTGCATGTACACATCTGCTAGATCTAGAGAACTGTAGCGGTTTTATCCGATCGTTTTGAGTGATTGTTCTCAATGACTCCATCTGACGTTTTGGATTTTGATCCTTTGTTACACATCTTGCCTGAATCTGCTTTCCGACTGACAATGGACCGATTGTTTCCTTTGGACAAGATTTGGTAACATTTACTTAAAGCCTTGATTGCTCTAAGGAACCATAGTGGGTATTAGAGGAGTTGAAAAAGAGTGGGAAGAAATTCTATTGACTTCCTTACTGCACAAAGTGCAACTCGTCAGCACACCTGGAATCTTCCGTTGTTGTCCCAAGGTTTTATTGCAGACAGATCACAACACAAAGACAAGTGCTGCACAGGCTCCACTGATCCTGAGTCTCACTGTCTGAGATCACTGTCTGCAATATAACACCTACTGGGCACATTTGAGTAAAAAGGAACTTTGCTGCTCCTCGAGAGGAGCGGACTTGAGCTTAGGCAATTAAAGACGAGGGCTCTTCTCAGGCCCTGTCACCAACTCTTTGTTCTGGGCCTAGGTGACTAGCCTAAGGGATTAGTTCCTGATCTGGACATCACTGATTCCATCTTAAATCATATTCCAATCAACTTAGAAGAGGTATACGCCATCAGTGGGTTAAGCCATAGGGCTTTACTAACCCCACAGAATAGTAGGAGGAACAGCCTGCTGCATTCATAGTGGTTGCACTGCCTCACTGGACCAAACACCACAGAGGCGTATTACTGGCCAAGTTTGCCCTCAACTTGTCTGCTGAGAACCAAATAGCCTTGGCTACTGAAGTGAACTCCAACACAGGCCATACCATACTCCTTAATGGTAGTATAAATATTCATCTCCAAATCAATATTGTTGTTTTCATGTCTCTGTGAAGGCTATTGCGTCATCCACTGGCAGACTGGCACTTCTGGCTGGTCTGAAGATTACTTGGCTTGGCCACTGCCTCTGCAGTAAGAGTTGGGCTTTACAGATGGGATCTTGCATCCTCTGCTAGCATGAAGACACATCTGGCCAATCTGTTGAACACTCTTTGGCCTGCTGTTTTTTTTTTTTTTTTGATGCAGGGGGTACCATTTAACAGACTCAGCTGTTTGATTAGCTTAGTACCCGAGCCTTAGTGACTAGAGGTCGCAGAGGCGGCTCTAGACTTTGTGAGGCCTTAGGCAAAACTTAGACATGAGGCCCCACTCACTCCCATAAGGCCCCTTTCACACTGGGGCGGTTTGCAGGCGCTATTGCGCTAAAAATAGCGCCTGCAAACCGACCCGAAACAGCTGTTGCTGTGTCTTCAGTGTAAAAGCCCGAGGGCTTTCACACTGAAGCGGTGCGCTTGCAGGACGCTGAAAAATGTTCTGCAAGCCGCATCTTTGGTGCGCTGTAGGAGCGGTATATTTACCGCTCTTATAGCGCCCCTTCCCATTGAAAACAATGGGGCAGCGCTCCAAACCCGCCCGCTGCAGTGGCGGTTTGCAGGCGGTATTAACCCTTTTTCGGCCGCTCGCGGGGGGTAAAACCGCCCCGCTAGCGGCCGAAATGCACCGCTAAAACGACGGTAAATGGGCGCTAAATATAGCGCCGCTTTACTGCCAGCGCCCCCAGTACAGGGCGCAGGAGGGAACAGTACAGGGGGCAGGTAAGTGGACACAGTACAGTGCAGGGGGCAGGCTGTCACAGAAAGAGAAGGAAGGAAAGAAAGAAAGAAAGAAAGATGGAAGGAAAGAAAGAAAATATGGAAGGAAGGAAAGAAAGAAAGAAAGAAAGAAAGAAGAGAGAGAGAAAGAAAGAAGGAAAGAGAGAAAGAAGGAAAGAAAGAAGGAAATAAGGAAGGAAAGAAAGAAAGAAAGAAAAAGAAAGAAAGAAAGAAAGAAAGAAAGAAAGAAAGAAAGAAAGAAAGAAAGAAAGAAAGGAAGAGAAATAAGGAAAGAAAGAAAGATGGAAAGAAAGAAGGAAAGGTGGAAGGAAAGAAAGAAAGAAAGAAAGAAAGAAAAAAAGAAAGAAGAAAGAAAGGAAAGGTGGATGGGAGGAAAGAAAGAAAGGAAACATGGAAAGAAAGAAGGAAAGATGGAAAGAAAGAAAAGATGGAAGGAAAGAAAGAAAGAAAGAAACGAAAGAGAAAGAAAGAAAAGATGGAAGGAAAGAAAGAAAGGAAAGGTGGAAGGAAAGAAAGAAAGAAAGAGAGAAGGAAAGAAATAAAGGAAAGAATGAAAGAGAAATAAGGAAAGAAAGACAAGATGGAAGGAAAGAAGGAAGGAAAGAAAAAAAGAAAGAAAGGAAAGATGGTAGGAAAGAAAGAAAGAGAAGGGAAAGAGAAAGAAAGGAAGGAAAGGTGGAAATAAAATAAAGAAAGAAAGGAAGAAAAGAAAGAGAAAAAAAGAAAGAAAGAGAAGGAAAGATAGAAAGAAAGGAGGAAAGAAAAAAAGAGAAAAGGAAAGAAAGAAAGAAAGGAAATATGGTAAGAAAGAAAGAAAGAAAGAAAGAAAGGAAAGAGAGAAAGTGAGAAGGAAAGAAATAAAGAATAGATGGTAGGAAAGAAAATAAGAGAGAAGGAAAGAAAGAAAAGAAAGAGAAAAGAAGGAAAGAAATAAAGAATAGATGGTAGGAAAGAAGGAAAGAGAGAAGGAAAGAAAGGAAAGATGGTAGGAAAGAAAAAAAGAAGGAAAGAAAAGGAAAAGATGAAAGGAAAGAAAGAAAGAAAGAAAGAACAGGAAAAGAAAGAAAGAAAAGATGGAAGGAAAGAAACAAAAAAAGAAAAATAAAGCGAAAGAAAGGAAAAATGGAAAGAAAGAAAGAAAGAAAGAAAGAAAATATGAAAGAAAGAAAGAGAAAGGAAGGAAAGAAAGGTGGACGGAAAGAAAGAAAAAGAGAAAGATAGAAAGAAAGGGAAGATGGAAAGAAGGAAAGATGGAAGGAAAGAAAGAAAGAGAAAGAAATGAAGGAAAGAGAGAAAGAAAGAATGAAAGAAAGAAAGTAAGAGAAAGGAAGGAAGAAAAAGAAAGAAAAGGAAAGAAAGAAAGAAAGAGAGAAAGAAAGGAAGAAAGAAGGAAAGAAAGATGGAAATAAAGAAAGAAGGAAAGAAAGAGAAGGAAAGAAATAGATAAGGAAAGAAAAGATGGAAGGAAAGAAAGAAAGAAAGAAAGAAAGAAAGAGAGAAGGAAAGATGGTAGGAAAGAAAGAAAGAGAGAAGGAAAGAAAGAAAGAAACAAAGAAAGAGAGAATGAAAGAAAGAAAAGATGGAAGGAAAGATAGAAAGAAAGAAAGAAAGAGGAAGGAAAGGTAGAAGGAAAGAAAGAAACGAAAGAAAGAGAGAAGGGAAAAAAAGAAAGAAAGAGAAAAGAAAGAAAGAGAGAAGGAAATAAAGAAAGAAAAGATGGAAGGAAAGAAAGAAAGAAAGAGGAAGGAAAGGTGGAAGGAAAGAAAGAAAGAAAGAAAGAAAGAAAGAAAAAGGAAAGATGGAAGGAAAGAAAGAAAGAGAAAGGAAGGAAAGGTGGAAGGAAAAAAAGAAAGAAAGGAAAGATGCTAGGAAAGAAAGAAAGTAAGAGAGAAGGAAAAATAGAAAGAAAGAAAGAAAGAAAGAAAGAAAGAAAAAGAAAGAAAAAGAAAGAGAAAGGAAGCAAAGGTGGAAGGAAAAAAAGAAGGAAAGGAAAGAGAAGGAAAGAGAGAAAGAATAGATGGAAGGAAAGAAAGAGAGAAAGAAGAAAGAAAAGAAAAAGAAAGAAAAAGGAAGAAAGGTGGAAGGAAAGAAAGAAAGGAAAGAGAGAAGGAAAAGATGGAAGGAAAGAAAGAAGTAAGGAAAGATAGAAAGCAAGGGGGATGGAGGAAGAAGGGAAGGAAGGACATCCCCTACACATCAGTGTACTCACTGGGAGGCAGGAGGGGCTGGATGGATCAGACTGCCCTTTTCCTCTTCTGTTTGTTGGGCTTCAGCATGAATCTTCCCGCCCACACATCTTCTTCTCTGAGGCAGAGCAGAGAACACTGCCGAGGAGAGTGGGCGGGGCAGACACAGGAGGAGAGGGCTGGAGGAGGAGCAGAAGCAGATCTCTCCTCTCCTGTCTGGCTTTGAGGGCAGCAGGGGGAGATCTGTCAGGCTCTGCTGAGCGGCTCTCCCTGTCTGTGATCCGGAGCTACGATCACAGAGTAACTTTCACTTGCAGCCTGTATCTCTCCCTGTAGCAGGGAGAGGACACAGAACTTTGCTGCTGGAAGAGGCGGCTCTCTAATTAGGTAAACTAGCTGGCCGTGGGAGGCCCCTGAGAGGGCGAGGCCTTAGGCCATCGCCTAATTTTCCTAATTAGAGAGCCGCCTCTGAGAGGTCGACCCAGTCAGTTTTCACTTGAGTGAACACATCTGCCATTGTGTTTTACTGCCGCCTGATATGCAACTTGGCATAGCATGTCAAATAACCACACTCCCCATTCTGCCCAGGATGGGTTAGCCTGCCCCTTCTGGCAGCACTTTGCATGTATAGCAGTTTTAGAACCAAACAGGACCTGTCACTGTTGGAAGAACAAGTTGCCACTTTTCCTTTGGGGAGTGGTGCTGGTATTTAAGGGCTGGAGAGTTTTACAATCCAGGCTGCCCATGCACTCTTTTTGTATATGAAAACATACCTACCTGACCCTCACCTTTTTGATCGTGGCTGGACTCTGGGTAAACTTATGGCTCAAGATATGAGCTGCAGGTTTGTGGTCACACTAAAATACCTGGAATTACTGGCTAGTATATCAGAGGCCACCCACACACCCATTTGCAGACATTAAAGCAGCAAATGTATCTATATGCTGTGAGCAAGGGTTAAACCCTTTGACAGAAGCAACTAAAGATAGTAGTGTACTAAACCAACTACTTAAAACACTGTAACCTAAGCAGAACACTGAATTCTTTTTTTTTTTTTTTTACGCTTGCATTTAGACATAACAAATAGGTTAATGCATAGCAATCACTAAACACATTGCACCTAAACGCAGACCTTACAACGTATAGCAGCAACACAATGCATAGCAGAGGCATCCATACTGAAGCATCATTTTGTCATCATAAGCAGTGCAATGAAGGTTAATATACCTGGCAGGATCACCTACACTAGGCAACAGCCCTGTAAAGGCTAAAAACAGCAAATCCAAGCATTAGAGCATTGATACAGTGATCCAAACCTGCAAAGCCAGGCATTGCTGACTCCTCTGAGGCAAATGAAACAGACAGAACTATACACAGAAGTTTAACTTACTTTGGCAGCTTGTATATTAACAACTAGGTTCGGCTCGTACCAGAACCCGCGAACGGACCTAAAGTCCGTGCGAGCTTTAGAACCCTATTAGTTATAATGGATGCGAACGTTCGTTTTTAAAAACGGCTGTTTTTTCAGGAGCAGGGATTTTAATAATGGTTAAATTTAAACAATAAAAGTGTAATATTCCTTTAAATTTCGTACCTGGGGGGTGTCTATAGTATGCCTGTGAAGGGGCGCATGTTTCCTGTGCTTAGAACTGTCCCTGCAAAAAGTGTAATTTTTGCAGGAAAAAAAAAGCTATTTAACCACTTGACCACTGGGCACTTAAACACCCTTAACCACTTCAGCCCCGGACCATTTGGCAGCCAAAGGACCAGAGGTCTTTTTTCAATTTCGCACTGCACTACTTTAACTGGTAATTGCGCGGTCATGCAATTTTGTAACCAAACGAAATTTGCGTCCTTTTCTTCCCACAAATAGAGCTTTCTTTTGATGGTATTTGATTGCCTCTGTGATTTTTATTTTTTGAGATATAAACGGAAAAAGAGCGAAAATTTTGAAAAAAAAAGAGATTTTCTACTTTTTGTTATAAAAAAAATCTAATAAACTCAATTTTAGTCAAACATTTGGGCCAAAATGTATTCAGCCACATGTCTTTAGTAAAAAAAAATGCCAATAAGCGTATATTTATTGGTTTGCGCAAAAGTTATAGCGTCTACAAACTAGAGTACATTTTCTGGAATTTACACCGCTTTTAATTTATGACTGCCTATTTCATTTCTTGAGGTGCTAAAATGGCAGAGAAGTACAAAACCCCCCCAAATGACCCCATTTTGGAAAGTAGACACCCCAAGCTATTTGCTGAGAGGCATGTTGAGCCCATTGAATATTTTTTTTTTTTAGTCCCAAGTGATTGAATAAAGACAAAAATAAAAAAGATTTTTTTTTTTTTCAAAAAGTTGTCACTAAATGATATATTGCTCACACATGCCATAGTTATATGTGGAATTGCACCCCAAAATACATTTTGCTGCTTCTCCTGAGTATGGGGATACCACATGTGTGGAACTTTTTGGGAGCCTAGCCGCGTACGGGGCCCCGAAACCCAAGCACCGCCTTCAGGATTTCTAAGGGTGCAAATTTTTGATTTCACTCCTCACTACCTATCACCGTTTCGAAGGCCATAAAATGCCAAAATAGCACAAAACCCCCCCAAATGACCCCATTTTGGAAAGTAGACACCCCAAGCTATTTGTTGAGAGGCATGGTGAGTATTTTACAGCTCTCATTTGTTTTTGAAAATGAAGAAAGTAAAGAAAAAAAAAATTTTTTTTTCTTTTTTCAATTTTCAAAACTTTGTGACAAAAAGCGACATCTGCAAAATACTCACAATACCTCTCAGCAAATAGCTTGGGGTGTCTACTTTCCAAAATGGGGTCATTTTGGGGGGTTTTATGCCATCTGGGCATTCCATGGCCTCCGAAACTGTGATTGGCAGTGAGAAGTGAAATAAAAAAATTACACCCTTAGAAAGCCTGAAGGCGGTGATTGGTTTTTGGGGTTCCGTACGCAGCTAGGCTCCCAAAAAGTCCCACACATGTGGTATCCCCGTACTCAGGAGAAGCAACAGAATGTATTTTGGGGTGTATTTCCACATATGCCCATGACATGTTTGAGCAATATATCATTTAGTGACAACTTTTTGTAAAAAAAATATATATATTTTTTTTTTTTTCATTATTCAATCTCTTGGGACAAAAAAAAAAAATATTTAATGGGCTCAACATTGCTCTCATCAAATAGCTTGGGGTGTCTACTTTCCAAAATGGGGTCATTTGGGGGGGGTTTGAACTGTCCTGGCATTTTATGCACAACATTTAGAAGCCTATGTCACACGTCACCCACTCTTCTAACCACTTGTAGACAAAGCCCTTTCTGACACTTTTTGTTTACATGAAAACATATTTTTTTTTTTGCAAGAAAATTACGTTGAACCCCCAAACACTATATATATTGTTAAAGCAAAGGCCCTACAGATTAAAATGGTGGGTGTTGCATTTTTTTTTTCCACACAGTATTTGCGCAGCGATTTTTCAAACGCATTTTTTGTGGAAAAAATACACTTTTTTTTATTTTAATGCACTAAAACACACTATATTGCTCAAATTTTTGATGAAATAAAAAATATGATCTTAGGCCGAGTACATGGATACCAAACACGACATGCTTTAAAATTGCGCACAAACACGCAGTGGCGACAAACTACATACATTTTTAAAAGCCTTTAAAAGCCTTTACATGATACCACATTAGATTCACGGAGGAGGTCTACTGCTAAAATTACTGCCCTCGATCTGACCTTCGCGGTGATACCTCACATGCATGGTGCAATTGCTGTTTACATATGACGCCAGACCAACGCTTGTGTACGCCTTTGCGCAAGAGAAGGGGGGGCAGGGGTGCTTTTTTTTTTTTTTTTTTGTTTTTTTTTTATTTATTTAGCTTTTTTATTTTATTTTTAAACTGTTCCTTCCATTTTTTTTCTTTGTTATGATTTTTATTGTTATCTCAGGGAATGTAAATATCCCCTATGATAGCAATAGGCAGTGACAGGTACTCTTTTTTTGAAAAAATTGGGGTCTATTAGACCCTAGATCTTTCCTCTGCCCTCAAAGCATCTGACCACACCAAGATTGGTGTGATAAAATGCTTTCCCAATTTCCCAATGGCGCGGTTTATATCCGGGAGGGGGGACATTCCCTCCCACTGCTTGTAAAAGCAGTCTAGAGGCTAATTACCCGCTAGAATTGCTTTTACATGAAAGCCGATCACTGGCTGAAAAGAATGATACCAAGATGATACCTAAACCTGCAGGCATCATTCTGGTATAACCATTCAAAGTCCAGCAACATACTGGACATATATTGTAATCTTTTTTTTTTTTCATGCAGCCTCTTGGCTGAACGAAAAAAAGAGATTGATTGGTGGGTATGCCCACCATTAGAATACCTCCCTTCATCCACCCACTTCTAATGATGGGCATACATGCACCATTTATATATGCCGATGCATGGGGGCATCCTCCCGCAAAAGTTATGCCGTGTACACACGGTCGGAATTTCGACCGTATGTACGTGGCATTAGGAGCCAATCGCTCCTCCCCCCCCTGCTGCCCCCATGCTTCGGCATATATGCTCTTTTTTTTAACTGTGGTGGTGAAATCACCTCCTACAGCGTTTGAGTCGCGGCTTTATGTATCGTGGGAGCAAACGCTGTTGCTGTCAAGATAAATAAATCCGCGTTGCAACTGAATGGCGCACCTGAAAACAAAAAAATGCTCAACACTAAAACACAGTAAACAAAATTACATACCTGAAAAGCAAGCATGATAAAACATGATAAAACATAATAAAACATTGCAGAATAGAATGGAGTAAAAAAAAGAGCAACAATAGAGAGAGAATAGAGTGAGAGAGAGAACAATAAAACGACAACTATTTTATTTTTTTTTTTTTTTTTGAGATTCACAGGTAAAAAAGCTCCTGACTGAAGCGACTGAATCAAAACGCTACCACAAAAAAACTGTTAGCGATCGCAGGGATCAGGCCTGACTCTGCGAACGCTGCAGTTATGTGTGCTTAGTGTTTTGTAAGTGACAGTGATCGATCGATACTGCACTTGGGTGGGCTGGGCTGGGCGGAGGGGGAAAACGCAGGTGCTAGCAGGTATCTGGGCTGATCCCGCTAACAATGCGGTTTTTTTTGGAACCCTAAACTGCTGGGACGCTAGTATAGATCTGATCAGATCAGATATCGATCTGTTCAGATACTGTGCCACTAAGGGAGGTGTATGCTTTGCGCGTGGGTGTTTGCGGTACTGGCACTAACCTGGGGCGACGCAGACCTTATTTGACCCTAAAACCTAATTGATATCACCTGCCGGGCGATCAGGGGGTTAAACCGTTATTGGGTAATAAATGGCGGGTGCCCTGACAGTATAAAAAACAAGCTAACTAACCAGCGTCACCCGTAACAGTAATACAAAAAAAAACTGGTTACCTAGCGACACTAATGCAGCGATCAGAAAAACGATCGCTTAGTGACACTGGCAAAAGGGGGTGAAAGGGTTAACTAGGGGCAATCAGGGGGTTAAACCTTTATTAGGTAATATATGGGGGTACCTGACGCTATATAAAAACCTGACGGGGAACCTAAATAACGAAATAACTAACTGGCTAACCAGCGTCACCAGTGACAGTTATACAGTGATCACTGGTGAAAGGGTTAACTCTAGGGGCAATCAGGGGGTTAAAACCTTTATTTAGGTTGTAATATGGGGGTACCTGACCTATAAACCTATTTATGAACCTATATAAACATGGCGGTTACCTAAAAAAAAAAAATGGTTACCTAGCGACACTAATGCAGCGATCAGAAAAATGATCGCTTAGTGACACTGGCAAAAGGGGGTGAAAGGGTTAACTAGGGGCAATCAGGGGGTTAAAACCTTTATTAGGTAATATATGGGGGTACCTGACGCTATATAAAAACCTGACGGGGAACCTAAATAACAAAATAACTAACTGGCTAACCAGCGTCACCAGTGACAGTTATACAGTGATCACTGGTGAAAGGGTTAACTCTAGGGGCAATCAGGGGGTTAAAACCTTTATTTAGGTTGTAATATGGGGGTACCTGACCTATAAACCTATTTATGAACCTATATAAACATGGCGGTTACCTAAAAAAAAAAAATGGTTACCTAGCGACAGCAGTGACACTAATACAGCGATCAGAAAAACGATCGCTTAGTGACACTGGCAAAAGGGGTGAAAGGGTTACCTGGGGGGCAATCAAGGGGTTAAACCTTTATTAGGGGGGGGTAGGGGCTACCTTGGACCTAAAACTAACTGCCCTGACAGTTATTACAGTCACACTGACACTAAATGCAGTGATCAGTAAATAAATGATCACTGCAATTAGTGACACTGTGACTGGGGGGGGAGGGGGTGATCTGGGGGTGATCAGGGGGTGACAGGGGGGTGGAATATGTGCCTAACTGTACTGGTGTCAGTGTAGTGTTGTGCACTAACCTGTACATGTTCGCCGCTCGGCGTCTCCGGTCACATAGACCGGCGCACCGAGCGTGACATCACTTCCGCCTTCCTGTCTATACAATAGACAGGAAGGGGAAGTTTTTCATTGGCCAGGAGCGATCGCGAGGGGGTGGCCAGAAACCACTGGCCGTCCCCTCGTCCCGGATCGCTCCTGAAGCGATCCCGACCGTCCCCGCCGGCGGAGGGGGGTCCGATCGGACCCCCCAACCGCCGGAAGAATGTCACGTACAGGTACGTGATTCTGCCTGTACGTGCCATTCTGCCGACGTAAATATACAGGGGGCGGTCGGGAAGTGGTTAATAACCAGACCATTTTTCAGCTTTCGGTGCTCTCACATTTTGAATGACAATTACTCAGTCATACAACACTGTACCCATATGAAATTTTTGTCCTTTTTTTCACACAAATAGAGCTTTCTTTTGGTGGTATTTAATCACCGTTGGGTTTTTTATTTTTTGCGCTATAAAAGAAAAAAGACTGAAAATTCGGTAAAAAAATGAATTTTTCTTGGTTTCTGTTATAAAATTTAGCAAATTTGTAATTTTTCTTGATACATTTTGGCCAAAATTTATACTGCTACATATCCTTGGTAAAAATAAGTACAAATTGGGGTATATTATTTGGTCTTTGTGAAAGTTTTAGAGTCCATAAGCTATGGTGCCAATATCTGAAAATTGATCACACCTGAAGTACTGACGGCCTATCTCATTTCTTGAGACCCTAACATGCCATAAAAGTACAAATACCCCCCAAATGACCCCTTTTTGAAATAAGACATTCCAAGGTATTTGGAAAGAGGCATGGTGAGTTTTTTGAAGTTGTAATTTTTTCCCATAATTCTTTGCAAAATCAAGATTTTTTTTTTTTCACAAAATTGTCATATTAGCAGGTTATTTCTCAAACACAGCATATGCATACCAGAAATTACACCCCAAAACACATTCTGCTATTACTCCCGAGTACGGCGATACCACATGTGTGAGACTTTTACACAGTGTGGCCACATACAGAGGCCAAAAATGCACGGAGCTCCATCAGGCGTTCTGGAGCACCCAGGACAATTCTGACATTTCTCTCCTACATGTAAAAATCATCATTTATTTGCTAGAAAATTACATAAAACCCCAAAACATTATATATGTTTTTTTAGCAAAGACCCTAGAGAATACAATGGCGGTCATTGCAACTTTTTATCTAGCACGGTACTTGCGCAGCAATTTTTCGAACGCGTTTTTTTGGGAAAAAAAAGTTTTGTGCTTTACAAAAAACAAAACAGTAAATTTAGCCCAATGTTTTTGCATAATGTGAAAGATGAAGTTACGCCGAGTGAATAGATACCTAACATGTCACCCTTCAAAATTGCAGACGCTCGTGGAATGGCGCCAAACTTCGCTACTTAAAAATCCCCATAGACGGCGCTTTAAAATTTTTTACTGGTTACATGTTTTGAGTTACAGAGGAGGTCTAGGGCCAAAATTATTGTTATCGCTCCAACGTTCGCAGCGATACCTCACATGTGTGGTTTGAACACCGTTTTCATATGTGGGCGGGACTTACGTATGCGTTCGCTTCTGCATGCGAGCACACGGGGACAGGGGCGCTTAAAAAAATTTTATTTTTTTTTACTGTTCATTTTACATTATTTATTTTAGTTTGACACTTTTTTTCCCCCCAAAAATTTTTTTGATCACTTTTATTCCTATTACAAGGAATGTAAACATCCCTTGTAATAAGAATATGGCATTACAGGTCCTCTTTACAGTGAGATATGGGGTCAATAAGACCCCACATCTCCCCTCTAGGCTGGAAAGCCTGAAATAAAATTAAAAAACGATCCTGGCTTCGATCGTAGCGAGCATTGCATGGTATCACAGGGTATTGCAGGGTATAGCATGGTATTGCAGAGTATCGCAGGGTATGGCAGAATATCGTTTTTCGGCTATGGGCCGGTTGTAAAGTAGTTAAAATCACTCGCGGCTAATGTATTGACGGCTCCCGTAACACAGAGAACAGTCATTGATTGAAAGCCATTCATAAAAAAAGTCATTGATAAAAAAAATTTATTTTTAAAAAAAAAAAAGCGTGGGGGACCCCCCAAATTCAATAACCAGGCCCTTCAGGTCTGCTATGGATATTAAGGGGGACCCCAGCCAAAAAAAAATAAAAAAATGGTGTGGGGTCCCCTTCAAAATCTATACCAGACCCTTATCCGAGCCCGCAACCTGGCAGGCTGCAGGAAAAGAGGGGGGGGGGGGGCGAGACCCCCAAAGCACCTTGTCCCCATGTTGATGAGGACAAGGGCCTCTTCCCCACAACCCTGGCCATTGGTTGTGGGGGTCTGCAGGCGGGGGGCTTATCAGAATCTGGAAGCCCCCTTTAACAAGGGGACCCCCAGATCCCGCCCCCCCCCCTGTGTGAAATGGTAAGGGGGTACCCTACTATTTCACCAAAAAAGTGTAAAAAATGGTAAAAATTACAGGAGACGGTCTTTGACAATTCCTTTATTAAAATCTTCTTTCTTCTTTCTTCTGGTCTTCCTTTCTTCATCCTTCGGTTTCTTCATCTTCTCCTTCCGGCATCTTCTTCCATCTTCTTCTTCCATCTTCTCCTTCCTCCGATCCGCTTCTTCTTGCGCTGGTCTTCTCGTCCTTCTCGTCCGGCATCTTCTTCCATGGCGTCGGCGTCTGTTCTTCTGTCGGGCCGCTCCTCGCAATGGGAGGATCCCGATGTGTGAGGCTTCGCTCCGTCTGACAGGTCTTTTATAACGGAGGGCACCTGGTGACCCCGCCCTCCTCTGACGTCATGGGGAAAGCCATAGGGAATTCCCCATGACGTCCCCGTGCGTCAGAGGGGGCGGGGTCACCAGGTGCCCTCCGTTATAAAAGACCTGTCAGACGCAGCAAAGCCTCACACAGCGGGAGCCTCCCATTGCGCGGAGCGGCCCAGAAGAGACGCCAACGCCATGGAAGAAGATGCCGGACGAGAAGGACGAGAAGAGCAGCGCAAGAAGAAGGGGATCGGAGGAAGAAGAAGATGGAAGAAGAAGATGGAAGAAGATGCCGGAAGGAGAAGATGAAGAAACCGAAGGATGAAGAAAGGAAGACCAGAAGAAAGAAGATTTTAATAAAGGAATTGCCAAAGACCGTCTCATGTAATTTTTACAATTTTTGACACTTTTTTGGTGAAATGGTAGGGGTACTTTTGTACCCCCTTACCATTTCACACAGGGGGGGGGGGCGGGATCTGGGGGTTCCCTTGTTAAAGGGGGCTTCCAGATTCCGATAACCCCCCCGCCCGCAGACCCCCACAAGCATCCTCCCAATGTTGAGGGCATGTGGCCTGGTACGGTTCAGGAGGGAGGGGGGGCGCTCTCGTCCCCCCCTCTTTTCCTGCGGCCTGCCAGGTTGCGTGCTCGGATAAGGGTCTGGTATGGATTTTGAGGGGGACCCCACGCCATATTTTTTTTTGGCTGGGGTCCCCCTTAATATCCATAGCACAGAGGCGGCTCTAGACTTTGTGAGGCCTTAAGCAAAACTTAGACATGAGGCCCCACTCACTCCCATAAGGCCCCTTTCACACTGGGGCGGTTTGCAATAGCGCCTGCAAACCGACTCGAAACAGCTGTTGCTGTGTCTTCAGTGTGAAAGCCCGAGGGCTTTCACACTGAAGCGGTGCACTTGCAGGCTTGCAGGACGCTGAAAAATGTTCTGCAAGCTGCATCTTTGGTGCGCTGTAGGAGCGGTATATTTATCGCTCCTATAGCGCCCCTTCCCATTGAAAACAATGGGGCAGCGCTCCAAACCCGCCCGCTGCAGCTGCGGTTTGCGGGTGGTATTAACCCTTTTTTGGCCGCTCGCGGGGGTAAAAACGCCCCGCTAGCGGCCGAAATGCACCGCTAAAACGACGGTAAATCGGCGCTAAATATAGCGCCGCTTTACCGCCAGCGCCCCCAGTACAGGGCGCAGGAGGAAACAGTACAGGGGGCAGGTAAGTGGACACAGTACAGTACAGGGGGCAGGCTGTCACAGAAAGAGAAGGAAGGAAAGAAATATGGAAAGATGGAAGGAAAGAAATATGGAAAGATTGAAGGAAAGAAAGAAAAGATGGAAGGAAAGAAAGAAAATATGGAAGGAAAGAAAGAAAGAGAGAAGGAAAGAGAGAAAGAAAGAAAGAAGGAAAGAGAGACAGAAAGAAAGAAGGAAAGAGAGAAAGAAGGAAAGAAAGAAGGAAAGAAGGAAGGAAAGAAAGAAAGAAAAGAAAGAAAAAGAAAAAAAAAAAAAAAAAAGAAAAAAAAAAGAAAAAAGAAATAAGGAAAGAAAGACAAGATGGAAAGAAAGGAAGGAAAGGTGGAAGGAAAGAAAGAAAGAAAGAAAGAAAGAAAGGTGGATGGAAGGAAAGAAAGAAAGGAAACATGGAAAGAAAGAAGGAAAGATGGAAAGAAAGAAAAGATGGAAGGAAAGAAAGAAAGAAACGAAAGAGAAAGAAAGAAAAGATGGAAGGAAAGAAAGAAAAAAAAAAAAAAGAAAGGAAAGGTGGAAGGAAAGAAAGAAAGAGAGAAGGAAAGAAATAAAGGAAAGAATGAAAGAGAAATAAGGAAAGAAAGACAAGATGGAAGGAAAGAAGGAAGGAAAGAAAAAAAAAAAAGAAAGGAAAGATGATAGGAAAGAAAGAAAGAGAAGGGAAAGAGAAAGAAAGGAAAGAAAGGTGGAAAGAAAAGAAAGAAAGAAAGAAAAAAAAGGAAAGAAAGAGAAACAAAAGAAAGAAAGAGAAGGAAAGATAGAAAGAAAGGAGGAAAGAAAGAAAGAGAAAAGGAAAGAAAGAAAGAAAGAAAGAAAGAAAGGAAATATGGTAAGAAAGAAAGAAAGGAAAGAGAGAAAGTGAGAAGGAAAGAAATAAAGAATAGATGGTAGGAAAGAAAATAAGAGGGAAGGAAAGAAAGAAAAGAAGGAAAGGTGGAAGGAAAGAAAGAAAGGAAAGATGGTAGGAAAGAAAGAAAGAGAGAAGGAAAGAAAGGAAAGATGGAAGGAAAAAAGAAAGAGAGAAGGAAAGAAAGGAAAGATGGAAGGAAAGAACGGAAAGAAAGAAAGAACAG